>CM032178.1:25541283-25560749 GCA_018908115.1 Anopheles rivulorum
AATTCAATGCTAGCACAGCTGCTTGATCAGGATGCACGTGCGCGGTTGAACACACTCAAGCTTAGCAAACCGGAAAAGGCTCAAATGGTGGAGGGCATGATTATCCGAATGGCACAGATGGGCCAGATCGGCGACAAGCTGGACGATGCGAGCCTTGTGAAGTTACTGGAAAACCTCAACCAGCAGATGCCTCGGAGCAACTCGACGGTCAAGTTTGACCGAAGGAGGGCCGCATTAGACTCCGACGAGGACGATGATGATTACGGTATTTAAACGCTTTACTTTAACAACGCGTGTAGCGTACTTTCGTCGCTTAGCTTACTGGAATATACAACGCGAACTGCTGTCGGAATAAGGATATTACAAACCAGCCACGGCACGGCACGGCATGTCATCACGCATCTCAATAAACGGCAATATCAACCATCTCGGCTCAGCGCAAAGTATCGGGTAAAAATTAAGAGTTTCTCTTCTGATTTCATTCGTTGCTAAAAAAGAGAACATTTCTAAACATCGGACACACATACACACACGCACACATAAACACGTACGAAACACCCGCACCCGTACTGCGGTGGGCAGTTAGTTGTCGGGAGTTAAAAATTGTCTAAAATGATCCTATTACCTTGTACCTAAGTGTAGTAAGTCATTGGCGACGGTTCGCTATTCACGAGAAACGCCAACGAGCCGCCGGGAATGGACAGTTATTAATTATATCGAAGAAATCAAGAACGGTATGTGACTAGAGAAGGTGTGAGAAGAATTTCCACGCGGGGAAACTGTCCTCCGTTTAACGTTCGCCTCCAGGAGTCTTAGCTGTGTCATGGATTAGGCAGCAATTGAGAAATGTGTCCTTCACCTCTTACTCCTTCTTCTCGTGTCGCTGATCGGCCCCTTCGTCCTCTTCTTCCGCATCGAGGATGTCGGCACAGCAGATGGAGTACATGATGAGCGACAGGAAGCCAAGCGGAAGACCGAACAGTACCGTCGTGAGCACCGGATTGCCGATCCACATCTCGTACAGCGATGTTTTGGCCTCGAACCACGCACGGTAGATACGAACAGGTAGCGAATTGCCACCAAATGTTGGTGCCGTCTGATTGTGAATGCTGTCGAGGAATATTTCAATCGCTTCCGGTGTCAGCTGCAGTGGATCGTCCTCCGGGATGTGATGCTCGTTGGTAGAAGCATTCAGCACCAACAGGTGTGGCGTTGGCAAACTATCCATCGCGATCGAGCGTGCCAGTTCCGGTGTGCCGACCCAACCGAACTGGAACCGGCCGTGATATTTGTGCTTGTTTTTGTGCACAAAAATCTCCACCATGTCGCGGAACTCCTGCTCGTGGGCAGCAATCTCGCTGAGCTTGTTTTCTTCCACCACGGCCAACACGAGGTATTTCTGGGTTTGCACTAGATGATGAATATTGCTGCGTGTTATTTTAGGGAAGGTGGCAAAACGCTCTTCATTCACCCACCGGAACAGTGTTTCGTTTAGGTGCGCCGGTTCGATCCGTTCAAAGTTATCCGAGTAGGGGAAATAGTAGTGACTGCGCTCCTTGTACACCAGTGCCGATGGCACGGTGTCAACGTCGAAATGCCGTTTAGCGATTTCGACCGAGGTGGCATAGAAATAGCCATGCGCCTGGTACGATTCGGCCGCACTGTAAAACACATCCCACAACAACCCGGACTGCTTACCGACGTAGGTGAAAAAGATAGGATTATTCGACTTCAGTATGTCGATACTGTCCGCTCGCGTAACAAGCTGCACCGGTGGACCGGACATCCGATTAACGAAGTGAATCAATTCTTCCTTGGAGCGATCGCCATTATACACGTAATCGTAGGGTCCTTTGACGCTGTAAAAGTTAAACAAAGCGACAGTTACACATTTTTTTCTCATTGTTGCTTGGGTGTGGCCCTGGATGTAAAGGAACGTTTTGCTCACAAAATTATCGTCGGGTATGCATTGACCTTAAAATGCTGCGCAACGGCCGTGAATCGTGTACAATCGACACGTCCCACACGAATGTTTGTGTTGTACAATGCCTGTGCGACGAGAGCCCACACCGGTTCGAGTTTTTTGCAGTGGGCGCACCAAGGCGCATAAAACATCACGAACCATTGGCCTTCATTCCGAACGTCTAAAAAGCGATCGCTTAGCTCTAGCACACGGGAACTGTTGACCAATGTTATGCAAACTGTAAACATCATGGTACAAAAAAAAGAACAAGGTAGATTAATTTAATTAAAACACAACCAAAAACTCGATGGAATCGATTTTGTTTCGCTGGATACTCACGGAACAGAGATATCAGTAACTTCCACAGTGTGTACATTGCTTGCTTTTCAATTAAAAGGTACGCAGCCAGCAAAGGCAGATAGGTTGTTTCGCTCTTCAATAAACGGACATGACAACGAAGCGAGGATTGAGAAAAACAATAAAATACTCTAATTTCTTAACAATCACAAATAGAGGCGATGGAATAATGCAAGCAAATTTTTATTTTCTGCTACTTCTGCCCGTTTGACAGCAGCTAGGACGAACAGTGTTTTGACAGTTTGCAGCTGTCAGCATGGCTCCATTGAAATGGATGCAAAAGGAAATTAAAATTTAATTATAAATTAAACCATTTTCATCCAAAGAAGACAGTAAAGCAGGAATAGATCGTGCTTAGAGGATAGGTAAAGTTTTCGCTTCAAAGATTTCGACATTTTTCTTCCACAATATTCACATCGAATGTCCTGAAGATAAAAACTTCCCACTGTGAATGAGTGTTTATTTTTTTTTTCTTGTTTTCGCGCATCCTTTCGCATCAACACAACGACGTACGCCCGTAGTGGCAGTAAAAAAGTGAATCTTGTGCTCCAAATATGCCGAGTGCATAAATCGTATCCAGCCCGGCTGTAAATTGTATCTGTTTAGTGTAAGCTAGGGTGTACCGCAAGGTATTAGTCATCAATTCACAATTGCTCGCCGCAATCGCCCCAAAATGTCTCCCTCGGAAACGTCGGCTTGTGAGGGTGAGTGTGGAATTTATTGTTGTCGGTGATTGATTTGCGTAGCTTAAACCGTGTTGTTGTTTTTTTTGTGCAGATTTAAAAGCCTTTGAGCGAAGATTGACCGAAGTGATAGCTTGCCTGCAGCCACCGACACTACGATGGAGGCGTAAGAATGACCTGAACCGTTTAAATCGGACGTATATGGGATAGTATATGAATGCTCGATGATATCTCTTTCCAGTGCTGTTAGGAATAACTTCGTTGGTTACTTTCGTTGGTGCATTTTATTGGCTTACGGATCCACGGACCTCGATCGTACCGTTGGTGGAATCGTTGCTGAATCATTCTATCTTCACAATATCAACAATCGTCCTATGTACGTACAATAATCTCTTCGTCCCAGCGTTTAGTGAGTACTGTGTATTACAATCATCTACACTTTCATTTCTAGTGATTCTATTTGTGTTCGGGATTCACAAGCTCGTTATTGCTCCACAAATAATTACATCGCGCACGAGAAATGTGCTGGCCGAGTTCAACATGTCCTGTGACGAAACGGGCAAGTTGATAGTTCGTCCCAGGCCTACAAATAATTCTCGGTACATGGATATTAGTTAAGCTGGAACATTAGTAAAGCTGCTGTACAGCTTCCCATTTCTGCGCAGTGTAAATAGAGGACAATTCAACACACATGCACGCTCATTGCTTCCCGACCACCGCACATACCAATGGTATCGAGTGACTTTTTTTTCGATTAGTTTATTTAGTTTCAGGTTAGACGCTCTATCAACCGTGTTTTGTACATTATACGCTATTCTTTTGAAAATAAAAAAAAGATGCAATTCGAACACATTCGCTCCCACCATGATTACGTAGACGTATGCTTATCAAGGCTTTACATACGTGTTCAAAATGATGTCACGATAGGTAAAGTTTGTACACACATCAACCTGTGCAGAAGCGCCAGCAATTGAAAGAAAACGGTACGGTTCCGTCTGCAGCGCTACGCTGTAAACCGATGAGCCAGAGGTCGGAATTTCTGCCGTTATATCGCCGTTAAAGTTGTACTGATAAAACTTCCGGCAGTCTCCACCGGCGTAGATAAGATCATCGACAAACCCGGATACGTGTACGCGCTCGGGGAAGTCAAAATCGGCTGTACAGTCGAGTGATCGCAAGTGCCACAGAGAAAATCGGGGTCCTCCACCACACACAAGCCAATCCTCCGTCATGGACACTGTACCCTGCCACGGACCGAATTCGGGACGTTGCAAAATCGGTTTCCTGTGTGGTTCAATTTTTGCGTAGGACGTCTTTTGTCGTTTGTCCCATAACAATATCGAACCATCTTCGGAAGCAGTCGCTAATTTGTTGGCACTAAAAACAAGGTGAGTATGAAAATTTGCACAGAAAATCATTATCGAAATTCGTTGGATATCTCACCATCCAGTTACACAGTGAATGTAGTCCGTGTGACCGTGAAACTCGCGGCAAACCTTTCCGTCCTCGAGTGAAACTCCGTACAGTACATTATCGCCACAACCGGCGTACAGTAGATCGTCGTTTCCGTTCAACCACATGTAGTTTACTTCGCTCATATCTGCACTCTCCGGTGGTGCAGGCAATTTCACTGTCCATCCCTTCTTTCCGATCGTACCCGTTTTGCTGGACCAGTGGTAGCCGCATATTTCACCGTTCAATCCAACGATCAAAAAATCCTTATGAAACGACAGGCTATATATCGGACACCGGTCCGTAACGGAAAGTGTCTGCACCGGTACGGTGGGCAGTTTATCTAGTTCCATCGGCGATGCATCCGTCCCATTGCTGGACGTTATCCTTTCCACACTGCAACAAAGCATACGATGGGTGAGAGTTCAACAAAACAGCAAAAAAGGTTCAACAATAGTCCTTACCTAAACACAAATATTTCACCAAAATTGCTACCACAAAACAGGAAGCGTCCATCGGTGGAAAGTGTTTGCGAGTGAATCGTAGTGTAGTAGCAGCGGCCGATGTCGATCATTTTTGATGCGGTTTAGAAATTTTGTTTATTTTATGCTGCCCGGCGTCTTGCAACAAAAATCACTACGATGACATACGGCAGCCAACAGTCATCGTCTGCGAAACGTCAAACAGGCACAAGCGTCAACACAAACAACAGCACTAGAAAACGGGAGACGCGGTGGTACACTGTAGGCTGAATCGTTCCTTGTGCTTTGCCTTGAAAACGGTAACGAAATGGCTTTCGATTCAATTCCAAAGGATTTGCGGGCGTTGCGAGCATGCTTGGTGTGTTCAATGATTAAGGTAAGTAACACAATGTGGTACATTTTGCAACTACAAGCTGCAATTAACTATCGAACAATCAACGCACTTTGATTTGCAGTCATTCGATCAGTTCGAAACGGACGGCTGTGATAACTGCGAGGACTTTCTACGAATGAAAAACAACCGGGAACAAGTGTACGATTGTACCAGCAACAATTTCGATGGGTGAGTAAAACGATTATTAAGCAAAAGGTCCATTACTGGTTTTTTATTTTAACGCTTTTCTCCTTTTTGCAGAATGATTGCGGTTATGAGTCCGGACGATAGTTGGGTTTGCAAGTGGCAACGATTAAGTATGTATCCGCAAGCGAGATGGTGTGGTTTTTACCGAAATGTTATTCTGTAGTACATACAATTCATTTCAGGTCGCTTCACGAAAGGAATCTACGCAATATCTGTATCTGGAAAGCTTCCCAACAGCATTATCAGGGAGATGAAGAATCGTGGAATTCCGTACCGGCCGCGCGACACGAGTCAACGATAGCTTGTGTGTGCTTTCTTTCATATTTTATTATAAAGATCATTTAGGTTAGAAACGATTCAAGGCATAAATAAACGAGATATGTGACGCTATGATTTCGTTTAGTTCGTTTTGCAAGAACGTTCTAACACACCCAAACGACTGAAATCACCAAAACCAATAAACCCAGAATTAAACCGATGGTGTTTCTCAATGAAAAGAAATATTACCAATTAGCAAGTTTGTTTGTTTGTTTGATTAGGTTTTTATTTTAATCATTTTCCAGTTTGGACGTCTCCCTCAAATGCTATCAGAGAACAAGAATCCTCCGTAGCGCTTACTCGGCCTTCTTGGGAGCCGCAGTGGAAGTACTGGCAGCAGCAGCAGCGGCAGCCGGAGCAGCTCCAGCCTTACCCTTCTTGGGCTTGACAGGCCGTTGCGAACGAAGGATCGCACTGGCACGGCGAAGAGCGGCCTGTCGCAGATCCGTCCGGTATTTGTTAGCCTTGATGATGTTGGAAATCTTCTTCAGCGTACGACGCGGTCCCTGCTTCAGGGTCACCTTAACTGGTGCCTTAGAAGGCTTGTGCTGAAAAAATAAGCAAAAAAGGACATTTGTGATAGCTGGATAGTAAAACGGTGTGCAACAGTTGTCTGAATATAATTCAATCATATTTTATCAGTTTAGGGTAATGGACGTAGTCGTCATGCAGTTCAGTTAAACAATTCCTCACGTAAAACATGAAAGATTATTTTCGCGTTCCGCACTCGAGACGAAAGCGGAACTAAAGCACATAAAATGTATACTTACAGCCTTCTTGGCGCGCTTGTACACGAAGTTGATGCCCTTCTTCTCGGCCGGCGTAATGGTGATGGTCTTCTTGTGGACCAGACCACTGTAACGGTACGAGCTCAAGTTGGTCAGGTTGCCGGGCTCCTACAAAGAAGTTGGGTGGTTCTGGTGAGAATGAGAACCTACATTAACAACATATTATCGTCGCTTATTTGTTTCTAAGCTGAAACATCTTCCACAGTATTGCACGGGCTCGTGGTTCAAAGAAACAATTCCTTGATTTCTCTCTTCGTTTACATCAGTAGTAGCAAATATGACTTCACACACTCAAGCTATTGAGTTTTCAGAGATCTTGGTGATAAAACACTATCATCATTCGAAGGGAATCTCGAGCACGGTACCCAGAATGCGTTCGGTAGCTGTGTAGATGTTCCCACTTAAAGTTTATACAACTGGTCAGGGTCCGAGGCGTGAAACTTACCGTGCTGAACGGTTTCCGGATGTTCTTCTGCTTCAACAGGTACGCATGATGATCGCGTACGATCAACCAGTTAAGGTGCGACGAGTCCATGATACTAGTAGCTGATCTGTAATAGCAAAATAAAATTCACGCCATTAAAATAATTATTCTCACAAAGCAAAAGCCGCTACACAGATACACCGCACTACATCAAAGATGGCGAATGTCGGGTCCACGTGTGGTACACGGCACGCAAATTTTGAAACAGTAACAAACACTGTTAATTAGCTTACACCAAACTAGCACCTCAATGAAACGAGCCATCGCACACATCATCTACATTTTCCAGTTGCATAGAACTTGGAAAGATGTGTGTTTGTCTCCATTTTACTAGTTGGCACCACGAGCTGCGACAAGAAACTCACCTCTTGAGTCGGCTGACAGGATCGGAAAGACTTGCTGATTGGATTGATTTCCAGTGAACGACGCGAAAAGGCAGACATTGGTTGACGTTTGGGCGGATGTAGCATTTTTAGTACAGATCAAGCAAACATCGGTTTGGTTATGATTTTCAAGCAAAACGAAACACGGAAAGGAAAATTCGATATTGCTTTTAGCACAATAATACAACAATAATAATATTGAAGCAATATTTTTAAACAATTCCACAAATATTCGGTTTTGTTATTATTTATTGTTTATTGTGTAAAGGTTATTTGATCATCTGGTGTTAGTAAACTTCGAAAAATATCCATTTTTGTCAGTCCGAAAATGTCATTTGATTGGTTGGCTACAAATTCCGGTTAATTGTGTTCTTCTGTTCTAAATTCGTGTCTTTGTTTATGATTATTGCAACTGAACAATTGCAAATAAATAATAGGTAATAAACACACGTATGGTTTAAATTTCCCTTTTACTATAACGTTCTTCATCATCTTTTAGTTTTTTTTGTATACTGCACATTTTGCGCTTCATTTGCGACAGAAATGTGTCTCATTGACAGCGCTTGTGTGCCGTCACCAGTGTATCATCGGCCAATAATGCGACCAGTTTCGTACGGAGCTAGAAAATCAACAGAATTGTTTAGTGTGTTGGTCGTTGCAGGCGGTACGGAAAGAGCGCTGCCAGCCAGCATCAACGAGTTCGTCTTCGTCGGTCGTTTTCAGTGTGTTCCGTTCCGTGTAATTGTGTGAATTGAGCAAAAGCAAGGGGCAGTGTTTGCAACGGTAATTGTGTTTCCTTCCCAAATTATTCCGCAACGTCGTGTTCATTGATTGAATATGGCGTTTGTCTGGATTTAGCTGGTAGTTTAATTTTCCTCGAATCGGTTTAAAAACCCTCCTTACCGGGTGTGTTCCAGTGTGGTGTCGTCGAACGAAGAAACCCTCTTATCAATCGCAACGAAGTTCTAATGTTTCTAACCGGTAGCAACGTTAAACGGGAACGCGAGGCGAAATTCTACATCAGATTATAGTTAGCATTGCAAGGAAACGGTGAGGAAAATTTTTGCCAATTTTCCTCACCTACTGAGCGTGTGTGAGCGTGTATGTTCTCGGTTGCGGTGCGGCATTGCGTATAAGTGTGCGTGCGTGTGTACGGGATGCGCCGACAATTGGTGTGCGCAAAGTAGCGAGAGATGTTCTTTGCTTTCGGTGTGTGCCTTTTTTCGCGTATCGCTTATTGAAGAAAACCCAATAGAAAGCAAGCGGCAACGGAAAGTATCTGTACCAAGTCTTACAAGTGCCGTTTTTCTTACATTTTTACAAAAGCTTTGCGCAAATTGCAAGTGCAGAATGATACGTGCGTCTGTATACCGCTCCGAACAGGGATAGGAAAGCATTCGTTTGCTTTTTTTTCGGTCGCTGTGTTCAGCACGGAAAAAGAAAAAAAAATCTGTGTGTGCAAAGAGTTTTGTAATTTAGTTTCTTCTTCCACCATCAAGCAGGCAACGAAAAAAGTTAAACCGTTTGGCAGAGAATCGAAAGAGTACAGCAAGAGGTGTTAATCGAAGCAGCCGGGGCAATAATCCCTGCCGTGATCCAGCATAAACGGGTGGCTCTCGTAAGCAATAGAACCCCTATCCCGGAACGTAATTCCCGGCACGTCGAAAAGGGGGAGAGTGAACAAAAAAAAAAAAGCTTACATACACCACAGAACAACCCCGAAAGTCAAAAGGAAAGAGAATAGAGGAAAAATCGAAATCATCAAACAAAAACATGGGTAAGTGTGTGTGCGGTGTGTTTGTGGGGGTTTTAGGTTAGATTTTAAGGGCGAAAATCGAGATAGATCGCAGGAAAAGTGCCAAGTAGGAGGAATAAAGGAAAAGTGCCGTCTGTCAAAAGGGGTCTGGTATGAGTGTGTATGTGTGCCAGCCAAAGAAGGCGGTGGGTGGTTGGTGTGTGAAGCAAAAAGAAAAACACACATCGAAGGGATGGAGAACGGTCATCCGAAGGATAAAAACCTGTGCTACAGTACGACTTTGAAGGGGGAACTGAAATGGCATCAATACACACACACACACACACACACCAATACGACGGCAAAGTTTTCACAGATCATAGTGTGTGTGTAGATGAAAATATTGTGGCGATGGGAAAAATGCGTGAAAATGTTCTTGCTGCTGCTACGAATATTGCAGCGAACAAAATGGAGAAAAGTAAGCATGTTATGGCGCTGTGTGATGGAGTATACTATGGTTTGACAATAAGTTCTGAAAGCATCTAACAGCTAACAGTTTTATCCTTGTAGGTATAACAGCAAATTTCCCCAACCCAATCACAGGGTGGATAAAGTTGTTTGACGCATGGTTGTAAAATGTCGAACTGAAAAGGTCACATAAAACGGTGCGGTTCGACTTGAAAATTGGTGGTGCGGCAAGAAAATTGCGTAGAATAAAGGAAAGCAAATACGACCGGTCGTGTGAAGTCCTATGGCAAAGTGCGCACATTGCCACACGTACCGTACGGAAGCATCGTGGGTTTCAGCCAACGTGTCTACCATTGCACACGTGCCTTTTTGTGCGAAGGGACGCAGGGACAACCCGAGCACACCGGCTGGAAAAGGGAAGTGCTGTATGAAAGAGATAGCAGCGTAGAAAAACGTGAGGAGATAAATTTTCTTCCCTACACAAATTGATCATCCGTACCTAGGGTAGTTGCCGTCGATTCACGCGCGTTTTAGAATTTTCTTCGGAACAGTTGCTTCTCCGGTAAAACAAGGTAGGAAAAAAAAANTGAAATGGCATCAATACACACACACACACACCAATACGACGGCAAAGTTTTCACAGATCATAGTGTGTGTGTAGATGAAAATATTGTGGCGATGGGAAAAATGCGTGAAAATGTTCTTGCTGCTGCTACGAATATTGCAGCGAACAAAATGGAGAAAAGTAAGCATGTTATGGCGCTGTGTGATGGAGTATACTATGATTGGACAATAAGTTCTAAAAGCATCTAACAGCTAACAGTTTTATCCTTGTAGGTATAACAGCAAATTTCCCCAACCCAATCACAGGGTGGATAAAGTTGTTTGACGCATGGTTGTAAAATGTCGAAGGGAAAAGGTCACATAAAACGGTGCGGTTCGACTTGAAACGTTCCGGCAAGAAAATTGCGTAGAATAAAGGAAAGCAAATACGACCGGTCGTGTGAAGTCCTATGGCAAAGTGCGCACATTGCCACACGTACCGTACGGAAGCATCGTGGGTTTCAGCCAACGTGTCTACCATTGCACACGTGCCTTTTTGTGCGAAGGGACGCAGGGACAACCCGAGCACACCGGCTGGAAAAGGGAAGTGCTGTATGAAAGAGATAGCAGCGTAAAATAACGTGAGGAGATAAATTTTCTTCCCTACACAAATTGATCATCCGTACCTAGGGTAGTTGCCGTCGATTCACGCGCGTTTTAGAATTTTCTTCGGAACAGTTGCTTCTCCGGTAAAACAAGGTAGGAAAAAAAAAAACGCCAAAGAAAGGGCAAGAAACATTCGCTCCAAACCGCTCAACCGAACCCAGCAATGCAGCACCGTTGTAAGTTTACAGCGAGTCTATAAAAGCGGTGTTTTATTTTGGGGCGTAGTCCTCCGGCGATCCCTCGGTAACGGGGAATTCTAATTATAAATAGTGCGTGCGATGCGATGCGCCTCTTCGCGCGATGTTCTTTCGCGGCTGTTGTTGTTGTTGTTGTTTTTTTTCGCTGGGTGAGAAAATATTTCTATCCCCATCGGCGCAAAGGCACAAATCCCGTCCAACGGTCGCCGGCTTTCGTGGCGGAATCTGGAAAATGTGTGTCTACTTCTGCATGCGTATGTGTGTGGAGCATGAAAAACGGGAAAATGTACGCCGGTGCACACACTCGTCAGCAGAACCGTTTACAGACCACGGTTGATTACTGCTGTTTCCTAGCTTCCGATCCAACTTCTCACCTGACTCACGCCGTAAAACCAAGCTCACATGTGGTGTGGTGGTTGAACCAAGGGCAACTCATCTTTGTGAGATGGGAAAGCTACTGTTTTGGATGAATATAATCGGCTGGGTAGAATGTTCCACCGGAGCAAGAAAGAGACGGCAGCAGCGGAATGAAAGGAGAAAATAGGCACGAGACTGTTTGGAACCCCACGTTCCCCCAGGGTTCTATTATCGATTTTTCCTTTCCGGATGGGACGTGCCGAATGTGAAAATGCGGAAATACGGAATTGTGTATGCGGTGCGTCGGTTCCCGGATGTCTCGACGCTCGTATGAAGCAACGGACCGACGAGTAAGGGCGCGACGATATTGCCGGCAGCGAAAACACCATTCTCGATCGTTTTCACTAACCTTTCTAGCGTTGGTGAAGAACTCGTTGCGCTTTCTTTTCGTTTCATTCTTGCCGGAGCTTTCGATCCGCACTTAAAATGCCATTCACACCGTGCGTTATGACTGAACCTTCATAATAACGGTGGTTGGCAATGGGCTGCGACATTCCTATCCTGGGGTACGAACGTTCAGCATTCTATTGGAGAGATTTGTCTTTGCACTCCTTACTATTATGCCCAAACCCAAAATTTGTTTGTGATTATTTCCCGAAGGCAAAGATGATTAACTGAAGTGGCGTTTTTGTTTGTTGCTTTTAAAAATGTGTTTCATAATATTGGTGGTAGATGAACGCTAATGATAGTGTTGTGAATTTTAGTGTCCTTTGGACATTTTACAAATTTGTATATAGTTTTTTTTTATGAATTGATGTATTGCTTATATTTATTTATTTATTTTTTATTTATTTTTATTTATGACGGCTTCTTTGCCGTATTGTCATGAATTGCTTATAGTTGTTTCTACTTTTTAGAGATTAGTGCGCTATAAAGAGAAACTTTATAGGATTATTGAATTCTTCTTATATTTTCGAACGCATGAAACACAATTGACTAATCCATCAAACATGTTTACCATCAAAATAATGTTTGTTGGAATGGTGCAATGTACAGTGCAAATGACATTTTTTTATCTTATCTTTCTACTACAAACACTTTGATTAGATCAGCGCAGTTATATTGCAAACATTCTGTCAGACGGTGCTTATCACCTTAACGCTTACCAAATCTTTACCTTAACCGGTCAAAGAATGTTCCATTTGGTGCACAGTATAAAAGGGCTGCTAAAAGACAGGAAGTCCGGTTTTAGCTCCGGATACACCACAGTTGCTGTGGGGTGGCATGAATCGAGTGAGAATAGTTAAAATTTCATGGTGCATTAACAAGATCACACATGCATTAAGGTAGGAGGTATATATATATATATATATATTTCGCGTGCATGTGTGCCAATGCGAATATTATGTGGCTATCCAGTCAAACTAACACACACACACATTGCACTGTCTGTATAGAGCTCCCTGACAACAGCATTTCGGTGGAATTGGTGTGGAGCGAAGATGGAAGAGAGGCAATGTGGCTTCAAAACACTTGACAAGATGACGAGAAACAACCACAGGATGCGACCGATTATGCCCCATCTAGTACGGGGCGGTCGTTTTGCATTGGGTAGTAGGATGACAAGCTCACGCGCATCCCCCGAAACTCGTCCATGCTCACCATGGAAGGTTTGCTGGTGCGAGGAAGGCCTTGAAATTGACGTCACGCAGATTGCGACTGTGAATACTCCGAACCCCATCAGACACGACGATGCTGCTGTTGTGTCTGTATTGGGCTGCAAGATTCGAGAAAATTGTCGAAAAATACTATCATCCGCCCATCATCCCGAGGGGTGATTCGTTCGTACAGGGCACTTGAACTGTCGAGCTCCACACTGTGAGCGACCGTTCCCGAACAGTTCCTTTGTGAGTGCATGAGCACGGCAGGAAGATTGATCGGGAAAGTGAACGGTTGAATTTATTTAGCGTGTTTACCACACGACAAAACGTCACACCCCATATCCCGTCGATACGTCGGGGCCCATTTGCCTCCCTTTCCCACCCGATCGTGTGGATCGAAAATAGACGATGATGTGATAGATCGTGCCGCTTGCCTTTTTCAAACACTCGCACACACACACACACACACGTACATACGTACATTCCGCGGTGTGTTGCATTTCGGGTGAATGGGGGGGGGGTTGAAGGAGAGCATCAATCTGGCGACACTTGTCACAAGCCATAACAATCTCGATGCGGGTTTCCATCTTTTCTGTCGGCGCAGACGGAAGAGACATAAACTAGACACGACCGTTTTCGATGATGCAATTTTCTCATGGCAAATTTTCATTCGCTCACTCGCTCACATAAATAAAAGGACGCAAGGAATGTATGTGTGCGCTTATGTCAGCTTAACACGCTGTCCTGCGTGCATCATCATCATCATCATGATCGTCATCGCCGACCAGCCGTAAGACAGGAAATGGCAATCCATCCATCTGTCGCAGATCGGAGATGTGAAGAAAACACACGACCACAAAGCGGGCCCGCCACCGATGGAAGCAGGTTTTTACCGGTGCTGGTGTGCGTCCGCTTTGATGATGGAGCGATCCGGTCGGCGATGAGACCCCGGCTTTGGCTAGTGCCGGCCTGTCTTAGAGACATGGCTATAAACAATCAGCAGTAAACTGGAGCACACTCGGAGGCAATAGAGCGCGCGATAGGGATAGATAGAAGCGGGAGAAATAAAGATAGGCAGATGCACCGTAGGTTGGCCCTTTTTTACGCGCCCATCGCTGTAGGCAAAGGTTCATTAGCCCCCGCACAGCTGGCTGTGTCTGTGCCGTGGGGTGATGTTGGTGGTGTTGCTATGTGATGTTGACTCCATAATGGAGATTCAATTAGTTAAAAACCAAACCTGAAGGGCCTAACTAAGGGCGGAAGCTTCCCAACGAATGAGTAACATCAGCTTGATTGGCCTTCAGTCAGTTCTGTTGTGATTTTAGTTATAGCGGAACATGCTATTTGCATGTACTATTTATGAAAGGCAAATCGGCAAAGTAATTAGGGAAATCCGAAATCGCCGGAGGTTTCATCCCTATTTTATTTTTCTAATTTTTCTCCCTCCATTTTGTGAGTTTGCGGAATATTAATCCACCTTCCTGGGTAGCTCTTACCAGGCTTGCACTTCACAGGTTTCGAAACTGACCTTATGTCTCTGATGGCCATATGCTTTTTTAAAATATATTTTATAATTATTAATTTCGGTGGGACACAATTGCTGTAGTATATTATGAGTCATTTTAAAATGTTACGCAATTCTCAATATAAACCGGGTTTTTGTGTGTATCTTTTCACAGCATTTTTTTATAAAAGAAAGAAAAAAACTCCAATTTAGGTTAGTAAACTTTTAAAAAGAATTTCAAACAAATCTACCCAATGGATCATTATGCGTATCATCTTACTGCAATTGCTGCAAATGTTAGTTTTGGTTGTTTTAATTGTGGGTGAATGTAAATTGTCAAAAAAAAAAAGACAACAACAACATCACACACACATACAAACAAGCAAAGTTTTCTGCACCCCTTGCTGCTCCACATTTACTGTCAACAACTAGAGCATAAAAATACAAACATTTATTCCACGTTCAGCGTGCATGTGTGTGTATGTGTGCGAATGAGGGGTATGGGTAGGCGCTGGGTATAAAACGTACGGGAACGAAGCCATTCCATCATTGCAACCATTCTTTAAACCTCGCTTCCCTTGGCCTCCCCCTGGTGCAGGTGCAAAACAAAGCCCTATCCGCACCTACTATCGCCACCCGGTACCCTTGCTCGCCCCATGGACGATCATTAAACGCAACCAACAAAATAAAATAAAATAAAACAAAAAATACGAACCACGTCAGCACGATGGCAGTTGATTGATGAAGTTTTGTCCCTAATTTTATGTGTCTCGCTGCTGACGTCGCTCACGTGTCTGTATGTGCAAGTGTGTGTATTGGAAGGGGAGGTGGAGGGGGGGGGGGGAGTGGAGTTTTTTTTACATCCCCAACTTTATTACAATCCATAATGGGTCGTGGGTGTCGTTTTACCCCAAACCGAGACATTATACCACAATAATGTGTATGCTTTTTGTTTTGTTTATTTAAAGTATGTTGTTTTATTTAAAACTCCCCAATTCTTCTGTGTGCCGTTGTTCGAAATTGTTCGGTACAATTAGTACCAACCTTCATTTGCACAAAAAAAAGGCAAACGGGGATCCGATGTCAGCGGCATTACTCGTCATCAGTTCGTTTGTGTGTTTTGTGTTGGCTGTAAGTTCGGTGCATTTCGGATCCGATTTAGCGATCCGTTACGAACACTTGTCACCGAGACTCATTAGAGTGTTCGCTTTGTTTACAGTTGCTTTTATTCCAGCCGTTCATCACCGAAACATGTTGCAGCGATTGGACGTTACAGTGTGGTGATCGTTTGTTGTTTTCTTTCTTAAAAAAGCTTATATTTGGCGCACCGGATCTTTGGATTTTTGTTGTTGTTGTAACTCAAATATTACCGTTTGTGCACAGTCGTGCAGACAAAGTGGCAAAGAAGCTTTCTGCTAAAATGGAAAGTTTCGCAAGAGTGGAAGGAAAATCAAAGCATGGCGAAAGCATCATCATCGCCCAGCGTACAACGTGATAATTGCCCTCAAATGGCAATGATCTTGTCGACTTTCTCACCTTCGCTTACCTTGGGCCAAGTACCCGGTGCGTTTGGTACACATTGTATGCACCGGTGATCACGTTCGTTGTTCCCATCCTAGCTCTGCCGCCCATCGATCGGTGAAAAGGTTGTTGCGGATGTGCTTCAGCTATTCTTTCCTCTTCTCGTGTTACGTCTTTTTTTTTTGTTGCGATAGTGCATAAAGATAAAGTCGTATTGTATGGGCGCCAAGATGGTGGAAAGATTTATGGAAAGCTCTCCACAAAAAAAAACTCTTTCATTGTTGAAGAATGATTTCGACTTTTTTCGTTAAGTGTGAATGTCATGATCTTAGTGCAAATTTTACAATTCTCTGTACGTTGAGAAAGTGTAGGTACCGTTTTGCAAAATGCTGTTTACTGACTGTCGACTGTCGATTTATTGTATTTAAGTTTTCATTTTTAAAACCACCTGACTGCAAGCCAGAGCAAGTGTGAGATCGATTTTTAGAAACAATTTTTCACATCACTCAATCGTATATTTCGTGTGATATACAAAATAAAAAGTGTTCAAAAGCAAGTGCCGTGCGGTACATTATACTCGACCGCGAAGGGTTAAACCCATACCGCAACGTAATGCGAAAAGGAAATGAAAGAAAAGTCCACAACACCACTCCGCCAAAGCCTAATGTACACGCATAAAGTGGAAAGATTCATCGGGGCCCTTTTTCCCGCAGCCGACGGAACGAAATTAGACCTAAAAACCAATTTCTCTCAACGGTCCGCCTTTTCCTTCCCATTCCTACGCTTACTTTCTGCACCTATTGACCGAAGACACTGGCAGGGCGCCACCAAACCAACCCGAGGTATAAATCCTCATCCGCCTGTACACGTACACACGCACTTGTCTGTGAGTGTCTGTCTGCTCACTTTTTTTCCCGCTTCTAAAATTGATGGACTTTTCGGTGCCCTTCTCGCCATCAGGCGCACTTTTGAACGATTGACCGACTTGTGCAAACCCCATTCTTACTCCACTTTCCGTGGAGTGGAGGTGTTTAGGCCGGGACTGCCCTGGCTACGAGTAGAGGCTACTGCACCGCATCTCTCGTTCAGGGGTGGAATGCTAGGGTTTTTCGTTGTTTGCCGGGTTCGCTCCACAAATGCATACGAATTTTTGGTGCTTTTTCCCGTCCCGTCCGGTGTCGGTTCGGTTTGTGTGAACCTTTCCTTTCTATTGGTTCTGTTTGGCTGGCCCCGGATCTGCCTTTAATTGACGCTCGTTAACGGCTTACCGGAATGGAGTCAACCGTCGAATGAAGTGTTGGGGGGTTTTGCCTTTGAAACGTGCCTATTTCTATGCAGCTGACGATTGAAGGAACTCACATCGGGCTGTGTTGGGGTTTGCGGGAAAAGATGCCGAGAAAAGCAGATTTGCCATTAAGTACTGCGGGGGACCTACTTACTGCTGCTTCTCGAATCGATTCCAAACCAAAAATTGGGTGTTTCTCCCTTTAGCTAATTTCATGCTCTTCCATATTTCCTCCGTTGGTCAACGCAGCATTATTTCTTCAAGCCGACTCCCGGCACGGCCTACGGGGTAACTCAGGTTTAATAGTGTGTGGCAAATTTCGTTTCGCTTTTTTCCTCGATTCCTATTATAGAAATCCATTTACCATTGGTGACAGCAGCATACACGGGGCGCTGTATGAGAGATTGGACAGGAAACGAGCGATACTTATTGTCCCGCTCACTTCAGCGTATTTCCGGCGTAATAAGGATTGTTTCAACCACCTTCGAACGGCAATGTTTTTCGTGTGAGACAAACTTGGGAAAAACCTTTGTTTTTTCCTCCCCAACCCGTGTGGTGCTGACGGTTGTTTGGGTAGCTATGCAGTGGATTGGGGCCATTTCTTTTTCTTTTCGACCATTACCACCATTTCATCCACTAACGATCGATTCGGAAGCGCCGGGGGTGGATGGTTTGTTTTGTTACGGTGCAAGAAAAAAAAAAATGTTATTATAATTGCACCCCCATCATGCCAAAAACAGATGGTAACGATGCGCTGAACATTGCACCTGCAATTATTTGGCTTGTTGTTGATCGTTTGTTTTGCGAATGGGAAGTTTTTCCCCCAAACAAGAAATCCTGATCAGCTGATTATATCGTACGTGAGGTTGTTTATTGGCCAAATGTTTCTCGTTCAATTTGGGATTATGGGTACAGTTGTTAACAGGCATTTTTGCACAAAAATAGACTTAATATTTATTACACTTAGGGGGCGGCCCGGTGGTGCATTTGGCAACGGCGCCAGTTCCTAACACAACCGGACCGGGTTCAAATCCCATTCGGACCGTCCCCCCGTAGCACGGTCTGACTAGCCTGCTACGTGGTAAAATTAGTCTAATACGGCCTGTTCCGTTCTAACATAATAATAAATAAAAATTTATTACACTTGATCCATTTATTCTTGGCATAAGATAGGGAGATTTACAAAGCACTATGCTATGCTTTGTCTGTTGTAAAACCGATACCACTTGTTCAGTAATCTTATTGCGTAATATGAGCCTCGTTACATGCTACAGTTTTATCGCATTTGCGAACACAATTCCCTTGAAAATGGAAAGTAATCGTTTTATCTACCCTTGTGTGGGTCTAACGATATTGGCTTTGGTGCTGCATGTTACACGCAAGTTTTCCTTTGCCGCAACACGGTTTCGGTAGTTTCTTCGTGAATGCTTGGCCGCAATGCTCTACCGCAATTGCCTGCAAAAATGGTGGTAACGGACTAATGTGTGTGTGTGTTTTTTTCCTTGGTTAGTTTTGCTTTTGCAGTATATCACAACCATCCCCCCGTTTAAGGAACCGAGAGACACAACTTTGGTTGCCCTTGGTCAATAGTTGTTTTGGGAAGGAAAAACAGGTTAAGCTATCGTGCTAAACTTCTTGAACCATGGTCAAATAATCCTCGAACCTCCGTCTAAGAAGCTATCATTTTCCATCGATGCGTTCCAGTGCTTATCGAACCATTTTGTATGATGCATTCCCCAAGAAGAAGGGGGAATAAATTTTAAGCCACCTGTTTTTTTTTTATCATCGACCTGCAACAACAATAACATGACGGTTGTATGGCTGCCTGATTTGTGTCCGTTTTTAAGTCGCCTGTCACAACACTGTCGGGTCTTTGCTTCTGCGTAGGGTAAGAGAAGGGAGTTTACACACCCGATGCCCGTGATCGTGTCTACGATCGAAAGGTGTTGCCTTTCATTCCAAGACCGCTGGGTACGGTCAAGGTGATAAGAGCACGCAAATGAGACACCGGTCGTTCGTTGCGTAGCGTAGATGGCATG
>CM032178.1:25561705-25572749 GCA_018908115.1 Anopheles rivulorum
TTTTTTCCTCCCCAACCCGTGTGGTGCTGACGGTTGTTTGGGTAGCTATGCAGTGGATTGGGGCCATTTCTTTTTCTTTTCGACCATTACCACCATTTCATCCACTAACGATCGATTCGGAAGCGCCGGGGGTGGATGGTTTGTTTTGTTACGGTGCAAGAAAAAAAAAAATGTTATTATAATTGCACCCCCATCATGCCAAAAACAGATGGTAACGATGCGCTGAACATTGCACCTGCAATTATTTAGCTTGTTGTTGATCGTTTGTTTTGCGAATGGGAAGTTTTTCCCCCAAACAAGAAATCCTGATCAGCTGATTATATCGTACGTGACGTTGTTTATTGGCCAAATGTTTCTCGTTCAATTTGGGATTATGGGTACAGTTGTTAACAGGCATTTTTGCACAAAAATAGACTTAATATTTATTACACTTAGGGGGCGGCCCGGTGGTGCATTTGGCAACGGCGCCAGTTCCTAACACAACCGGACCGGGTTCAAATCCCATTCGGACCGTCCCCCCGTAGCACGGTCTGACTAGCCTGCTACGTGGTAAAATTAGTCTAATACGGCCTGTTCCGTTCTAACATAATAATAAATAAAAATTTATTACACTTGATCCATTTATTCTTGGCATAAGATAGGGAGATTTACAAAGCACTATGCTATGCTTTGTCTGTTGTAAAACCGATACCACTTGTTCAGTAATCTTATTGCGTAATATGAGCCTCGTTACATGCTACAGTTTTATCGCATTTGCGAACACAATTCCCTTGAAAATGGAAAGTAATCGTTTTATCTACCCTTGTGTGGGTCTAACGATATTGGCTTTGGTGCTGCATGTTACACGCAAGTTTTCCTTTGCCGCAACACGGTTTCGGTAGTTTCTTCGTGAATGCTTGGCCGCAATGCTCTACCGCAATTGCCTGCAAAAATGGTGGTAACGGACTAATGTGTGTGTGTGTTTTTTTCCTTGGTTAGTTTTGCTTTTGCAGTATATCACAACCATCCCCCCGTTTAAGGAACCGAGAGACACAACTTTGGTTGCCCTTGGTCAATAGTTGTTTTGGGAAGGAAAAACAGGTTAAGCTATCGTGCTAAACTTCTTGAACCATGGTCAAATAATCCTCGAACCTCCGTCTAAGAAGCTATCATTTTCCATCGATGCGTTCCAGTGCTTATCGAACCATTTTGTATGATGCATTCCCCAAGAAGAAGGGGGAATAAATTTTAAGCCACCTGTTTTTTTTTTATCATCGACCTGCAACAACAATAACATGACGGTTGTATGGCTGCCTGATTTGTGTCCGTTTTTAAGTCGCCTGTCACAACACTGTCGGGTCTTTGCTTCTGCGTAGGGTAAGAGAAGGGAGTTTACACACCCGATGCCCGTGATCGTGTCTACGATCGAAAGGTGTTGCCTTTCATTCCAAGACCGCTGGGTACGGTCAAGGTGATAAGAGCACGCAAATGAGACACCGGTCGTTCGTTGCGTAGCGTAGATGGCATGTGGATCGTTGATATTTTCTGTGAACCGTACACAGGGGCATGATCAGGCAGACATTTATTCGTAGCTAGTCAAACATTTCGGTAGTGTGCGGGTTTGTACCAGTGGTGGTAGTTAATGGGAGGGTTAAAATTGTTAAAACGCGCACCCTGGAGGTCATCATCCGCCCCCAGATGAAGTATGCAAGCGCTCGCACTCACACAGACATACTTGGAGAAGGAAGATGATTATCAGCAACAGACTGTTTGTGTGCATACAATTGTGTCTGCTGATCGAAACATGATCGACAAACACATACTTTAGTATGCGTAAACACATCTTCCTCTGCACACGATAGGCTTCCATGAACCGATTATTTGCCAAAATCACTAGAGAAAAAAAAACATGCTCCCATCGTTACGTTTGGATGGTGCTGAAATGAGGACCAAACAAAAAGAAAAATTCCCAAACATACACACTCGATGTGAGAGTGTTAAGTGATATCTACACACGGAAAAAAAACAGCAGGTTGACACACATACGAAAAGCAAAGTGTATCTGCGTATGACGACACTCCGAATTGCGTATGCAAATAGCTCGCAAAGCGATACGAAATAGGAGCCGAATTTACGAACAACAAGCCAGAAAGAAGCATAACGGCAAATAGCGAAAGGAAGAGAGAGAGAGAAAAAAAAGAGAACGAAATGGAAATGTCACGCTCTGTTCAGTGATCGACCAGTGCGTTTAGAGGTGATCATCTGCCCGAGCGCGATGCTTGTGTGTGTGTGTGTGTGGCTGCTGAGTTGGTCAGTCGGTCAGATTCGTCATGCTCGTTTCTTTCCGTTTTGCTTAACAATAGCGACTCGCTTTTTGTTGATAGATCGATGTGTGGTGTGTTGTCTCGTGGCAATGTCCCCAAACCGACCCGATCTGTGACGCCTCCAACCGATCGGACGGATTGTGAATGACAGATAGTGGCGCACCGTTGCAAGCAAGTAAAACGAAGCGATGGTGTCAGCAATAATGCTGCAGCTCACGGGTACTGTGATTGCTTATCGCAATAAAAATGGAGCAAAAAGACGCATAGATACGGTGAAAAAGAAGCGAAGAACCTGTGAGCAGAAATAAACTGAAGCTTCTCAACTCTTAACTACCGATGACGGCACGGCTAAGAAAAAGTGTTTGCGTTCAAGTCGTTGTGGAACGGCAGATTGGACGTTCGTTCTCGTTTACGGTTTGTGGATGTCACCGGGACCGCTGACTTTAATGTTCGCTGATAGTGACCGCGGTAGGTGTAGTAGTATTAGCGGCTACAGCAGCAACAGCAGCAGCAGTAGTAGTAGTAGTAGTAGTAGTAGTAGTCAATGGCATTGGAGGTGAGATAATCGAAAATGGTCGGGAAAGAGTAAGAGAAGCCCATATGCATGTGGCCGCCGCGCATATGTTTATAATGGAACACGGATGATGTCATCAGGGGGAGGTAATATTTGATTTGGTTACATCACTTTCGGACACACACATGCACACGCACACAGAGAGGCGCAACGCAAAAAGGCCGCCCGTACGCCGTAGACGTGGTGGAATGAATCGCGAACAGAATTGAAAACAAAAACACAATCGAGTTTTATGGCAAAAAAAAAACGAGTGAAAAAGCACCGGTTGCGAGATGTTGAATGCTGCACTCGGCCAAGACAAAACAATACTGCAACGAGATGCACAGGATTTTTCATTGGGGTTTTTAATAGTTTCTGTGAAATTAGTTCGTTTAACTTTGTGTGTATGTGTGTTTTGTTAAGGATTTGTTGAATTTCAATGTGCGTATTGGTTTTTAGAAATTAGTATTTTTGTCGTTAGCATCTGAAGCAAGCGGTACGCAGCTATTGATGAACAGTCAATGATTGCCAGAAATGGCAGCTTTTAAGTTATAGTGCCACAAAATATCAAGAACTAATAAGATAAGGAAATTTTAATGATTATAACTATATAAAGCTACCTGGGATCTTCCATTCTCCTCTCAATCTACTCTGTATTTGGGGCATTTTGTGGTTTCATTCCGTGTTATTCTAGTAACTTTAATCTACTTGAAGCATGATGAGTTTAATTGTCACATGACAGAGCTGATAGACTTCTCCTTCACAAAAAACAACAAAACAATTCCTTCTATTGTGTTCACTTTATTTATTTTGAACCATAACGAATGAGCACATCGTAAAATCGTGCCCCATTAATGGTAATAATGATAAGAGCTTTGTTTGATTGTATCTTTTAGCTCTCTGCTAGATGGGAATGGTCCACTTAAGCTACCCGACGATGACGCCATACTATCGCCACGCAAAGAAAGCAAACTAGCCCCATAAAACGTGGCGAGAAAAGCTATCAATATTAGTGTGCAAAATGGCAAAGGTTAATAACGTGCGCCGGGGAACGTAACTGCAAAGTGGGTGGATGATGCGCTTGATCGCATTTTCCTTTTGCTTCCCTCGGTGGTGTCAATGCTGGTGGTGCGCTTGTTTAGCACGCATCGTGCATGTTTAAGGTTCGATGACGGTTTGTTGAGTTTCAGGAGAATCGATCTTTCGACATTGCGGAGAGCGCATCACTTTGCGTGTCGGCTTCTCCGGTCAGCTCGCCCCGTGCTGAACAATAGTACAAAAACCACCGTACTCGTGCCACTGCTGGAAAGTAGTCAACCAGAACCATCAACTCCCAATCAATTCCCCCAATCAATCCTTCCCGCTCCATTCCCCCTCCCCCCACTCCCACTTCCACTTCCACTTCCACTGTCGATCGGTTCCGCAATTCCCATTTCCATTCCCGGATAGGCGTGTGGAAAGCGTTTCAGTGGGGTTACACATTATTGCATCGTAAATTAGATGAAGCCAAACCATTTTATTGGATAGAGTTTTTATTTTCCTCACCCACGTTTGCGCTAGTACTACCGGACGGGTGGGACACACACACAGAACCGCTAATGGTGGTTCTTCTGGTGTGTTGTGCGCAACCCTCATTATCTTCATTGAGAGAAGATTTGGTTAAATAAGACATAAATAAAAGGGGGGAAAAAAGAGTGATCACAGGCCGATGAGAAACTGCGGCAGCAGTTTGCTGTTGTGGGTGATTTTTCACGGTTCGATGACAATGTTGTCGGTCGTCATCATGGTGCCACCGTTGGACACTGTGCCAGTGGTGAAACGCGTTGTAATTTCTCTTTTCCCGCTTTGTTTACACTTTCCGGTGTTATTGGTATAAATGCTCCAAATCACAGCACTGGCGCCTTTATCGCCCATTTTTGCTTTGTTTTCCTCTCGGTGGCGGTTTTTACTTTGTATTTCCAATTATCCCTGTACGGAATGTTCCAAAATTGGAAAGGAATTTCGGATAAATTTCAACACCCTTCGCTTTGCGGACCAATTTTGATTGCATTTGGAGACACGCACACTTTGAACGTGGGAGCAAAATGAAGCTCATTTCAGCGTTCTCCAGGGAAGCAGGGATAAAGATAGAGATAGAGAGAAAAAGAGAGAGAGGGAGAAAGTGCGAATGAAAAACGATTTACAATCTCAAGTATGGAGTGTGAAAATTTGAATTATGGTGGCAATTTGGGTTCCTTTCCTTTGGGATTTCCTAAAGGGAGCAAAAATAAAACCGTAGAAAAGCGGAAAATCCAGAGCGGAAAATTTAATTTGTGAAGAATGTTTGGAACCACCGTAGCCGAATGCCATATTCGTGGCAAAAGTCGATCTTGGGGATCCAGTAAAATATTGTCTTACCTTACCCTGTATGTGAAAAACGAAGACACATGTGTTTTCCGTTCGCTGCGCTGAAATCAACCTCAAGTGTGGCCTACCGTTGATGGCGAAGAGCCGAACGGTGAAGTAACGGACACTAGCGGCAACGGAACGGATCGTGGCAAGATGAACAAAAACACACACTGACTGACTCGGTTGGAATGTTGTTTGCGTGCGTGGATCCGATTGCTTCACGGTAGACCCCCTTTGGTACCGTCCTGAACCGTCCCCACCCGACTTAACCAGGGGTTGATTGACGTCGACGACAGCGTGGTTTTGGAGAAGCACCGTTTGGAATTGTCCGTGTTTGCGTTAATTTTTCAGTGGCATCTTTTGAGCACAACGCTGCCACCTACCCACCCTAACGCGCATGAGGGTGTAGCATATTGACAAAACGTTTCGGTTTCGGTTTAATTTTTCGATTGTTTTGAAATACTTCCTAAGCCTCTTGTTGGCAAGTCTTTCGCAAGTCTTTTGGGGGAAATGGTTGAAGATGGTTTGTGTCGTATAAGCTGTAGCTGTTTTTGTTTTTGCATTTATTTATCCAATACTTGTGTCACCGAAGCAGTAAAGTGTCTAGCAAATAGAGCATAGTTGAAGATCATGTATAGTTGCTCTTTTGGAAGAAAACAACGTTTGGTGTTGTATTCGCTTCGGAAACACACAACAACGCTCCATGGGGCTAAGAATGGGTTTACAGGCAGAGTGTTTCCCATCCATTTCAAAATTAAATACAACAAATTGTTTTATTTATTTGAACGGCATGGAGATGTTTACTCTTTCATGGACTGATTATGTCACAAACAAAACAATAAAAATTGGAATTTCTAAGGGTTTTTTTGGAGCTGATGTCATGCTCTTTTTTTAACCAAGTCCTTATCACTAGTTTCAGTTGAATATTTTTCAAGGCCACTGTGACACTGAAGAGATATTTAAAGGTATTCGATATCTAAAATATGGTAGATAAACATACATGCCAAGTTTAAACAAATCACACGAGTAAGAGGAAGATAGAGCAGCTCAGCAACTCTGGGATAGTTTATATTGTTTTTATTTCTTATTCTGAGAAATTCTTCTTTTCTTTCTATATATTGTATTATCTAAGTTGCTTAAGTCCCTTTTTGAGAATTTTGAGCTCCGGTTTGGCTCACTAAGTGCAATCAATATCACGTGCTTTGCACACCCCTACAGCCACCCTCAATTCATTTATCTGCCTCGTACACACGAAGTGTTAACCCGTGCTAATAATACAACATGTAAAAGGTACGGAAACAACGCGTTTGAAGTAGTAGTACGTGACACGATTTCATCGAGGTTTCGTAGAGTTCGGCGGATAGGAAAAGAGGACAATGGTTGATCGCGAATTGAGTATTCGTGTTTGCTCTACAACACAAAATGGTGCGGGTGGACCACGCGATCGTCGATGGTACACAACTCGAACACGGCTTCGGGTCGGGTGACTCTGACTGCTATTATGGGTACGCATTTTGCTAATTATTGCCTCAAGGTTGTGCATATCGCGTACTGGATGCAACTGTTTAACCGCTCTCTGATCTGACTGGGAATGAATTAAGTTTGTTTATTTTGATACTTGTGTTGATTAAAATAAATGACTACTTAAGTACTGTTTTAAGTGGAACGCGCAATAAAAAAATAAATATGCACGAACCATCGAAAATCAGTCAGTTTTGTTGGAAATATTCCGACCGGTCAAAAACGTTCCGTCCGTATGAAACTATCGTGCATTAGCTCGTTAGTGGCAGCTTCCAGCGATAATGTTTCGTTTTTTGGTTGGTCTAAAAATAGATTTATTAATCTTTTCCTTTCGGGAATGTTAAATTATAAACCCCTCATCAACCGTCCATCAAGCGCGGATCGTTCAGCGTGACTCATGCAACATATATCATTCCCATTTCGTTGGTACGGATTGCTCAATATTGCGCGGAAGCGTCTCATCTTCTGCACCTTATGCTTCTACTGTTCTTACCTTATGTGTTTGCGCATGTGTGCCAGTTAAATAAACGCACCCCACAAAAAAAACGAGATCTTCTGCGGAGAACCTGACACTCATTTTACAATCGCCAATTTGCCACACAAACGGTGGTCGGCACAAAAACCGCAGCATAGTTAAATAGGTATGAAGTTCAACAAGGCAGCAAAAAAAAAATAACGTACGAGACTCATTTGTAGCCGATCCTTTTCAGTTGATCTTCCGCGGTGGTACATACCTCTGCGCTCGTTTGTTTTAAAGGGAGAAATATTTGCCGACGGAAATGGACGTTGGATGTGTGTTCTGTCGGAATATATTTGCTGTGATGTTTTCCCATCCCCAACGTACCCGAGCCTGGCGCCTTGGTCGATGTCCGTTGCGGTTACGAAACCGTTTCATACTGGGAGCAAGAATGTTTATGGGACGAAACATGTTGCAGCTTAAATGAAACTGAATCCGGAAGAGTGACGATGGCGACAGGCGCTAGCCGAACATGCCGCGTGCGTAAGTGTCCATCCGTCCGCGCGCTGCAAACGATGACGCAATCGGCGACAACAACATCGTCTTATGCTACCCACTAAGTGTCGGGGCGACAGTGGCCCGAAACCGTATACCGGTTCCCGAGGACGGACTTTATGGTATTTTCGTTTTCAATTGTTGCGTCCTTTTCCTCGTTGGCTGGCCGGTACCCGGCAACGGTGGGCCGCTTTACGAAAAGGGTCGCCAAAGTTTGCGTGTACGTACGCGAGCCACACACACACAATCAATGTTTTATGTAGGTCGACGTTTGTCGTCCGACCGTTCCGTCGCTCCGTGGATTCGTTATCAGTAGAATGAAACATATTTTGAGGTTCGAGAAGTATTTCAACGTTTGTTTTTCAAACGGCGTTAATTCGTAAACAAACAAATGAAAAAAATTGTGTGTTTTCGTTCCAAACATACGAATTTATTTTGATAATATTCTTAGAAAAGTAGATAATGTCATCAGAATAGTCAACAGTGAGGGATAATTTATAATTATTAATCGAGAAGGATCATAATTAATAATCATTTTCTGACAGCAAGCTCTCTTACAAACTGTACCAAGACTATGGTGCTGTTTTAGTAATAATTAAATTAACTTTAATCTAAATCTTTAATTAAATTAAATTAATTTGATAATTCTTATATTCACTTCAATTTATTTTAGTGCGCAGCTGTTAGGGTAAGGCCACGATCCATTCGGGATTTGAACTCACAGTCTGGCGTATTGTTGTGTCGCGCATTAACGACTACACCGTTTGACAGTCTCGTAATGACTTGAAAGAAATAAGATTATATTCTTATACATAATGTTTTTATTCTCCTTTTTGTGGTTTCTACATCTTAATTTTTATCTGAGGTAACAAACTGTCACACGATGACGACGTCCGAGACCGTTTGCAACAATGTGGAACAATATTTGATCAGATGGTACGAGTTCTCCTGAAGATGTATGTCACTTCCACGAGTTGCATCGGTGCAATTTAAAATTCATTTGCAGTCACTAGCCTGGTTCTTTTTTGTAAAGTTTTTGTTAAGCAAGTCGTGATCTTAATGTTGGTATTAATTTTAAGTTCAATATGAGCCAAACAAAAAAGAAGCCAAACTGTATAGGGTTGCGGGAAAAGTTTGCTCACTTTGATGTAGCATGATGGGCATAAATTAAAAGTTATCACCATGCGTCTGTTCCAATTTTGTTATATTAAAGTAAATGGAATTAATTGCATGTATGTTGTCACACTGCCATCTAAATGCTGCTGTAGCTGCTGGTTTAATGCACTCAACGAAATAAAAAACCACCGACTTTTAATGGCAGTTTGCTCTCCACTGGTTGGGATTGTAGCGGCCAGGCCGTTATTTTACTGCCCTTCTTTTTAACTGCATTTGCTTTATTTGATTTTACATGTCTCCGCACTGTTTCTTACATAGCACTTCGGCACATGTTTGGTCAAGCTTAAGGCACTTAAAACGTAGGATATAAACCATCGTGCCCCGGGACAACCGCGCGGCGGAACGATTAAGTAAGAAGTAATTAAACTGAGCCTATACCCATCCGATGTCCATGTTGGGGGTTTTTGCAAGCTCAGTGGGCTTCTGTCACTGTCGCTGTCACTTTACGTTTCGGGTTGTGATTTCCCATTTTGGGCGTTAAGGTGTACCAAAAGAAAGCTGCTGAAATGTGCATAGATAAAACGTAGCGTATGTGATGCGGTGTGGAAGAGATTTATTAATTAATTTATTTGCTTAATTTTTGTTTGCCACCTATCTGCCATTGAAATCTTTCCAGTCTGTTTGTTAAATTAAGAGTAATATTTCATAAACTGCACATAGAAAAAAGAAAGAAAATGAATGCACTATCAACGATCGAAGGTCGCACGGTGATGGTTTTCTTATCTCTCCCTGATTAGTGCAGTACCAGAGCTTGTCGGTATATTCTTGATGAATCGATGCAGAAACATCGAAAAAAAAAAAACAACTCAATGCTCCATTTTTGTCAAAAACACAGCAGGACACTGGGTCGTGAGTTATGCGGGACCTGGCTGGGCGACGAACTGGAAAGATTATGTACACCACAAACACGCGCGTACACTTATACACTGCTGCGGAGTGGCAGTTGCTTACCGGTATGATAAGCTCGAAAATTCCATCACGACATACACGGTTTTCCCGCTCGGATCGGCGCACCGATCTCCGTTCGGTGCACGGTACCAGCGCTAGCTTTTGCTTATCGGTTTATCCATCTGTGGTGATGTAGTAGTATGTTGCGACCGAGCCCTACTTCATCCTTCTGCCTTAAATGTTTCCACCGTGCTTAATCTTCCCGCTGGTGTGGTTTCTTCGCTTTCTTTAGTGTCTTCTATCGTGGCACGAATTAAACTTACACCACCGTGCTGCTTCGCTTCGGTTACTTATGCTCTCGCTAACCCATCCGAGAGCAAAATGCCGAAACACGAAACAGCGTAATCACACGACAATCGCTACAATCTCATCGGCGGATCTTTTCCTTAAAAGCCATCGGTTGCGGAAGCCTTGGGTGACTATTCGTGACATTTAGGAATTTTGCTTTG
Organism: Anopheles rivulorum; assembly: GCA_018908115.1. Taxonomy (NCBI): domain Eukaryota; kingdom Metazoa; phylum Arthropoda; class Insecta; order Diptera; family Culicidae; genus Anopheles; species Anopheles rivulorum. Next base: position 25,572,056 of record CM032178.1, read on the forward strand.
ATCGTAGACGGTGCAAGAAAGCATTTTAATATGTAAAGCTATTTTGAAGTCTTGTGTTTGGGGATCGACGAGAAATTTTGTTGTATTTAATAAGATAGGCAAAAATAATGATTTTTTACATATTATAGAATTAAAATTTGTAAAAAAAAGGAGAAAACCCATACTGCGCCAAACATGTCCAAGCGTTGGATTGATCAAATGCTGATTGAATTTTTTGATCAAAATTTCAATGAAGTTTTAAAATGATCTTTACTATCGATCAGTCTAACGTTTGTTTATGCATTAAAAAAATTGATTGATTGACATTGAAAAATTGATGTTTTATGCATTAAAAAAATCGAAAAAAATCCCTTTTTCTCCTCTCTCCTCTCAAAACGATAGGCGGACAGGAAATGTCACCAGAAACTGAAAAGAGTGAAACAAAATGTTGGGAACCGTGAACAAACATAGTGAGTGAAGCACAACACCACAAATGCTTCAATGGTTCAATCGCTAAACAAATGCTCATTGTTTTTTATTACACTCGCTCTGTTCCCTACTGTTAATCTGCTGAGGGATCAAGAAGAAACCCGGGTAAGCAGAGGCATATATGCTTCACAGTTTCATCTCTCCCCCTCCCCCCATCACCCACCCCGGTATGAGGGGGAGTGCGTTGCCAGCGTGTCTGGCTTCCATCGTCCAATCCCCCCCCCCC
>CM032178.1:25572869-25668327 GCA_018908115.1 Anopheles rivulorum
TAGTGTACGCTGCGTTACAACCATTTTGTGTTTACTCTTCGGCTAGCGTATTTAGCGTTGTGTTTTCGTCTCTTCCGACTTACACACTGTTGCCCTCCCTTGTTCTAAGGGTGGTCTTAAAACCCACCAAAGATACATCCCTCTCCTCCGTGCATGTGTGTGTTTGTGTGTCTGTGGCTTATGGTTTGCGGTTTAGTAATGCAGTCTCCACCATTTTCCACCAGCGCCAATTTTGCACACATCTGGGTGTCATTTGTTCGGTTGACATTTGCCGTTCTGCTTGTGTTCTGTTGTAACTTGCTGAGGGGGAAAGAAAAAAAAACATTATCGACATTATGCTTTTGGAACATTTGGTTGCAGAGGCGTCAGCAGCCGGGTTTCGCGTCTCCCCGGGACATGCAGAGACCGCGGTGCATTCGTGATCGATTAGATCATGCTTTGGACGAGGAAGGTTAGACGGCCGGTTGCGTGGTGTTCTGTGGGAGATGGTTTCGGTTTGTTTTTTTGTTGATGGAACGAACGTTTGGGTTAAGTGTTTGGGAAGACCTCTCCCAAAGGTCAAATAAATAAACGTGGTTAAGCAGTGGACTCGGTTCTTGCTTTTACCCCCTTTGCACATGCTCTTGGTGGCTGTACGAAGAAGAGATGCGAGAGCAACGTGTCGTGCTGATGAAACTCTTTGCTGCCGACGCCCAAAACTACGTCAGTGTCCGGACGCGCATCGGGTGGAGTGTATTTGTTTCACCCTTGAAGACTCGTCAGATAGAAATTGCCTAAAAGAGATGATTTATGGTAGCAGCGGAGAAGGGTTCTTATTGGAGCAAAAGCAGATCGCTTTTCAATGATCGCTTGAATGTTGTAACAGTTACGCCAAAACCACACAGCTACGATGCAATATCGATAAAGAGAAAATTGATTTAAAAATGCAATTAATTTCGATAAGTCACACTTACCATTCGTCTAACTTGCCGTACCATACAACCATTTCGCTGTACGTTGGTTGGTGCAATAAATTGCAAAATCAATATTAAACTCTCACCTACGGGAAACATCCGCTCTTCCTGTGGCGTGGGTGATTAATTTCACTCTGCTTGTTCCTTGCCACGGAAGATGCTAGTGCAGCATTATTGCCCTTCTTTCCATCGAGATCTCGATCGTACTTCAATCTTTCTACGATCGTGCACGACCTTTACGTCTGCCCCGTACACGATACAAAACGATTCTGCTCGGTTCATCGAGGTTAATCGTTGCGAATTGTTGGAAAATCGGTTATTTTACCTTTTCTTCTGGTCCCGAACAGCCAACCACATTCAACGAGGGTGGCCTACGAGTAAATGCGTTTTAGTGTTTCGTTTTTCCTATTTGGAGGTAAAAATGGTTTTCAAACTAATTTAGCTTATTTTTTCATAATAAAACAAAATTAGTACCATGCGAAAGCTTATTAAATTCTGCTTTTATTATGCGTCATGCTGTTTTTCTAGAAAAAACCAAATTCCTAAACATGATTCAATAAGCCTTACTTATTGTGCAGAACAGAATTTAGTGATAATTTCATATTGCTCATTGGCCCAGTTTGGTACGCAACGAACAATTTGGCATCATTTGCAAAGGATGATGAGCTACTAATGTGCTAAACAATTTGTAGCTTCTTGTGTTTGATAGCCGTGCGTAAAATTACTTAAAGTGAAGCATCCATTACATTCCACTAAACTAAAATGACATTATGATTACTATGGGTTTCCCCGATGGATGGTGTGGCACGATTTGTATAAAATCCCGAGCACTTCCATGTGGGAATGGCATAACGAATTTTTCAACTTTGTTTGCTTGTGTTTTTAATATCAATTGTGTGTGCTTGTTAATCGGTACCGGTCGCCACGATGACACCTCCTGCACTGTTACTGCTGTTTGTGTTTATTGGAACGGATATGTTACGGTTTGTTTGCGGCGAACAGGACACTACCGTAGCCGCAAGTGAAAAACAAGATACGATTGCGTACTCTGCATGGGACGAAAATATGCCCATATCAGATACGGCAGAAAACAACACCAATGGGTTTGAAGTTGAAAGTTGGGAAGCGGACCATGATCTCATGGACGATATGCGGGACGCAAGAATATCCGCCTACAGTCCATCTATGCTAAATGCAACTGTTTCTGTAATTAACAAACCGGTAGAATTTTTCCAAACGGAGAACACTGGTACAGCCAAAGCAACAGATCGTCCACATCTCAGGTTAACTGTGGTCCAAGACCTACCTACACCAGGCAGCGTGCAACGTGCATCGGGAAACAACTATTTAATAAAACAAGGGCAGCCTATTGGTGTGACGGAAGCAAACCGTGATTCGTCAAACTCTGCTGTTCGCTTCTTGGAGAAGAAAACGCTATCGGGGGAACCAATACAGGCGGCCATGCTGCATCGGATGCCAGCCTTCAACTCATCCCTTCACGGTCCCACAATTCGGGCTAAATAAATGATAACGTGATACAAGTACGATACAAATCATCCAGTAGTGTTACTGTTTAAGTGTGCTACAGATACATCAACGAAAAGCTCCTTTGAGATGAGAGCTGGGGTCAGTTTTTGTGTGACGAATGTCTTTCTTGATTATTTTCCAAAATCTGTTTGAATGACCTGAGCAAAATGATGCTTAAACTGGAATGCATCGAGGTATCCTTTTATAAAACTTCCCCATGCTTGAACAGAAGGATTATGTTCAAAGTTTTCCCATATTCAACCAGATCCTGCAGAGATATGAACGTTCATATTTTGTTCCTTAATGTAATTAATGTTTTGCTACTTACCAAGATGACTATGGGACAGCTCTTATGTGAATGAGTGTATCTGGTCTTCTTGATCTGGATGGCAAGGGAGTCAGAAGGCTTAACCCATTCTATTTTCCGATTGCAAATCTGTGATCAAAGGGTCCAAAGGACAATGTCAATTCGAACGAAAGCGATTCGCGGTGGATTGAACAATGAAAAGTGACCTGTTCGATGAAAGTCCACCAATCCGCCACGCTTGCAAATGTTGTGCAAGTGAATTAAATTTGGCAGTTGCTAAGGTTACTTAGTGTCATCGTTCGGCGCCAGCTGAATTGTGACCGACTGGTGCACCGTTGCGTTTGGCACCGGCGTTGCCTGCCACATTCTTAACGTCGATTTGCGAGTGTTTTTTTTTCCTCACAAGGTTAAGTACCGACAGATGCACCCTGGGTAAAGTGCAAAATCGTGCTTGTGCTTTTGCATGTGATTTGTTACTGTTTTTTTTTATGGCAGACTGGGACTTACGTTATCGGTTAGAATTATCTGTTCAGTGTGCTTCAAACTGTCATTAATTCACAAAGTGTTTGACGGTTTGAAATATTTTGAATACAGTGTAATAATGTGTTTCCGTATTTTTCGTTTTCTCGGAACTTATGTATGTTCACATAGTCACCCGAAGAAAAAACATAAAATCAATATCATCAGAACTCAGCTAGACTGTCATTCGTTCACGGTCGTTTGACGGCCGCATTCTGCCTTTCGCGGACCGATGTGTCGCAATCGTGCTGTCGCTTTCGTTTCCACTTTTTTCCTTGTTTCCTTCCTTGGTAACATCCGCACCTTAGAAGTTGTGCTGTGTTTGAATTTTTGCGTCTGGTTTCCGTCCGTTTTTGGGGTGTGTTAGCCAAAAATAGACTAAAATCGAAACTGTACTGCTGGCAAATGTTGGCTGGGATAGGATGGCATACATTCGGTTTGGAACATTTTCCGGCCAGCGTTGAACAGATTTTGTTCTTGGCTGTCATTTTGTACGACAGTTTTTTTTTCCAACTTCACTCGATCCGAGAGTGTAATCACCTTGAGCAGAGGGGCGGACGATTCTTGTTTGCGGTCATCGTGCTATTTATTGCTGCTGAAGAACGAAAAATGGTTCACAGCAGTTGCATGTCCGCTGGTTGTTGATGTTGTTCTATAGCATTTTTGTGAGGTGTTGGATGTGAAGAAAAAAAAAATACTTTAGCTAAATAGACCTCGTTTTAGTAGTAGATTTATGTAATGGCGTGACAAACTGTTTGTTTCATACGAACTAAATTTAATACCTTTGTAAATGGTAATGGATCTTGAAATATATTTGCTTTTATCGTGAAGACCAAAAGCAGACGGAGATAAAGTGACAAGGTCCTTTTTAGTCGACACGCTGCTAGAGGTGTTGGAATGCATTAAAGAAATTAAAACCATTTCACTGGAAGTAAGATTGAGCAGAAACGCTCAAGTACTTCACACTCGGCAATGCGTTCCCGACATGATCACTCCGTTATCAGGCTTGCTGTCGAGCTTGTAGTTGTAGCTGTTGGAATCCATTAGCACCCTCACCTTGAAGGTCAATTGGCGACTTATAGTTTGGTCGTTGGAAATACCGCGCGACGATCTGCCTACCTACCTACCTACCCCAACTCAAGAAACACTATTCACACATTACGGTCCATCATCACCAGGTTGTCAGAAAGTTTAGACCTTGTACATTGAACATCACCCTCAGCAAGGGCATATATGTTTGTCTCTCCTCGAATGGACAGTAGTACCACCCTGCACCCTGCTGCAAACAGGTGAAGAAAACATTGCCGTCCGTATTGCTTTTTTTTGTTTTACCTCCAATTGTATCTAATGCCGCATGAACTTGATTGTTGGCTCTGACAAACGCTGATTGGACACACAGGGGATCGCAATCAAGTGCATGGTGGAGCACAGCACCTAACGCACGGGTGATAACAAATAATGAGGGTTTGCCAGCTCCAAGAAATTTTCTCGCAAAATGACACGAGTATGCTCTGGTGTATTCAGTGGTTCATTTGTTCCATAGAACGGTGCGTGTGTGTGTGTGTGTGCGAAACGTTTGTCATCGTACTCTGGTCTTTTCGTTAGATACAATTTGACGCATGGCATGTTTTGAGCGCAATGTTATCAGCTCGCTTACGAAGCTAGTCTTATCGTACGCTACCTTCTGATTCCCCCTTTGACCATTACCATAGTGGCAAGCTGTGTAGTGTAGTTTATCGAAGAAGATTCACCGACACTATTCCTTTGAACAAGCTTCCAGTTGTACCGAGGTTCTACTGTATACTAGTTCTCATCCCTCTGCAATTGATGGGTCATGAACAACGTGCCATGGTAATTGTGTGATAAATTGTTACACATTTCCCCCAGCACTGTCAAGCATGTGCGAAATGGTTTATAGGTGAGGTGCGAACAGGCGGGGACCAATTCTAACAAGCTCCAATGTATGACGTACAAACGGTGGTACGCTATTGGAAGAAGTATGGTGGACCTGTTGGGAGCAATAAAGAGTTGTGGAATCTTCAACCATTCTCATTCGCGTCTGTCTCTCCCGGGGCATCCTACACGGGGTAATCGATTATGATGATTATCGCATTGCAGTTGACAGACTGACATTGACCAAACCCGGACGTGTAACATTGTGAAGGAATGGGAATAGAAACTTCACCATGCAGCGACAGGGAGAGGCCACATTTATGGGAAACACATGACGAACGGAAAAGAATGTATCGCTGGGGAGGGATATCTTCACATCGTTTTGGGGCGGAACCCGCCATGGAAGCGGGATTACATAATTGGTTGTCCAAATTAAAGTCCAAAGCATGGTGATGTTGAACCACTAATTGTTGGATTATTTATAACTGATACTTCCTTGTCAATTAGCAACAGAGGGGGAGAATAAATCTTCCCGAATACAACGAAAACGTGCCTAGAATGTGACATCTACATATTTCTCTGCTGAATGTTGCCACGCGAATGAAATTTATAATGAAGTGCTTCCTTTAAGCATCGCGCACAGTTTTATAGTTTTTGGCCCAATAAATAAGTTATAGCGATCGCTTTTTCTTATACAGCAGAAACGCTTATAAAGCGATTCCCATTTTTATCTCTACATTCCAATGCTGATGATAACCAGTCATGTTCACAGATAAAATACGCGCGCAATGGTTTATAGCGTAGCGCGGAACTCGATTATGGCGGAGAAACCCGTTTGATGGTTGATAGATTACATCGATATGTATGTTTATTTCCAATAATCGACTCTAAATATCTCCTCTGTACGGGCTTCCATTCTGCAATACCGACCGGTAGGCCATTGATGGAGGGATGGCTATTAACAGCGCGCCTAATATAGCGACACTTGCAGGCGTGTAGATTGAAGTTTAAATGTGCGCTCTAATCATGTCCGATTCCATTTTTCATAATCTCTTCATTAAGACTCGTAGGAAGGGGTGGGAATGCATTCAAGGTTTCTGTGTGGTTGTCCCACCTGATACAACGTAAATGGCAGTCCCGATAGTTTGAGCTGTGTACTGTAAGTGCTTAGCGTTGTTAAATATGGCTAGTAATTGCTGTATCATTAATGGGTGGGGATCTTGACGTGAACGTCTTGGTGGTTCTTGGTAGTGTGGTTTTGGGTTAGTTGTAAAAACATGTTTCAATGAATTTACTAGCTTATCTAATCATTTTGTACCATTTTTATTTGTTTTATTTTGCAGGTAAAAGTAAAATCCAGTGCAGCAAGTGTCAGAAAAAGTGTTCGGGCGAGGTGCTACGCGTTTCGGATCGCTACTTCCACAAGACATGCTTCCAGTGCACCAAGTGTCACAAGTCGCTAGCCACTGGAGGGTTCTTCTCGAAGGATGGCTCCTACTACTGCACATTCGACTATCAGAAACTGTACGGCACAAAATGTGCCGCCTGCGGTCAGTATGTGGAGGGCGAGGTTGTGTCCACGATGGGCAACACATATCATCAGAAGTGCTTCACCTGCAGCAAATGCAAACAGCCGTTCAAATCTGGTAGCAAGGTAAGAAGAGATCACAACGACTACGAAGATCATCATTTCGTGCAGTCATTACACTGAGGATGTCTGGAATACAGTCAACCCTTTCATAACGTGTTCCTGTTTTAGACAGTTTTTCACAAAAGCATTAAATATTTCAAATATTAGGGAAGAAAATACCCCTTTTAATGCGTAAAATCTCATATAAGTATTAAGATTCCTGAAAATTTTTTCTTTGTTGCTCGGTGTCGTAGTCTCCGACGATGAATTGTGACGATGGTCAATAGTTTAGGTTTTGGTATTGTAAATAATTACATCAATAATTACATATCAGAGTTCCATGGAAGACGATATCATATCCCGAGAACCGTATGGAGTTGCTGAGACATAGGAAAAAGTTTATTTCGATTAAAACACGCGATTAAATTCGTTATAAGGGAGTTGTCTGTATTTTAAAAGTATGTGTAAAGCTTTAAGCATTACACACCCATCATCCTTTCGATAAAATAAGCGTTCATCCTCTTGTTTTAGTAACTTTGTTAGTGATAACGAGGATACTTAATGTGTCGTTGTTTGTTAATGTGTGTTGTACCACATTTTATCCCGCGTCTTTTGGGATAAAACGATTTTTCAAAAGGTTACCAACACCGGCAAGGAGGTGCTGTGCGAAGGCTGCGTAAAATGTCCACCTGGCAGCGGGGTAGGCGGTGGGGGAGCGTCTGTTGGGTCGCCTACGGTTGGTGGTGGAGCTTCGGCCACAGTGTCGCCCAAGAGTCGAGCAATCGAGCAGAAGCAGGAGCAGCGTACGATCAAGGAAATCACCTCGAGCCCAACGAAAGCGGCCACGCTACAGCACCATCAGGAGACGGTGAAGAAGCAGCAGCAGTTGCTTCAGAACGGTGGCAAACAACCGGATCCGAATGATTGTGCCGGTTGTCAGCAGCAGCTAAAGGAGGGTCAAGCGCTGATTGCACTCGATCGTCAATGGCATATTTGGTGCTTCAAGTGAGTATTATGCGGGTTGGAAACTTTTGCATGCGTTCTCTCGCTGACGTATTAACTGAATTTACTTTGTTGTAGATGTAACGCCTGTGGTACGACACTGAACGGAGAGTACATGGGTAAGGACGGTGTCCCGTACTGTGAGAAAGACTTCCAGAAGTCGTTCGGTGTGAAGTGTGCACACTGCAACCGGTACATTAGTGGCAAGGTGCTGCAAGCCGGCGACAACCATCACTTCCATCCCACATGCGCCCGTTGCACCAAGTGCGGCGATCCATTCGGCGATGGAGAGGAAATGTATCTGCAGGGTGGCGCCATCTGGCATCCGAGATGCGGTCCCGGACCGTCGTCCGAAGCCGGCATCTTGAATGGTGTCGATACAAACGGTTTTAACACCGAGACGGAGTTCGATCGCACCAGCACTAGTGGCATGAGTGAAATTCAGGTAAGAACTGAAGTTTGCCACTTAAGCAAATGTGATTTCCTCGTGCACAAGCTGCTACCGCTCTACTAGCAGCTTGAATGATTTAACGATGTTTAACGCAGTATAAAAAAAGTCCTTTATACGATCAGGTTAAGATAACAGAAAAGATAAAACTCAGCTCGGCGAAATTCCTGTTGAAATTTTATGTGTTGAGTTTAGAGCGCCTGAAAGTATGCTTTTCTTTTTTTTCTAAATAGAGTAATCTTATTTTTTAAGTTTTTTTTATTATTATTGTCACATTTAGTTGCTTCGTATACTACGTTTCATTTTAAAAGCACACATATTGTAAACGCTAAACGTTAATTACTTATTTGTAAGCAAGTATCATATTTCCTGCAATATGCAATTGTGTTTAATATTATCAGCTAGCATGAGATACATTATTTCTATATTGGTTTTACGTGTTTTAATGTTGCAATGTTTTATTTTATATTATTTTTTGCACTTTCTGCTTTTTCTCGTATATTTTTTCTCTTTCGTTTTCTTCTCTCTTTCCTTCTTTTCTGTTGTTTTTTCTTTCCTATTTTTTCTATATCGCTCTTTTCAGTTCACGTATCGTTCACAAACACCGAGTGTTAATGGTTCAGTTTATAGTCCCTACACGCATAGAAAGGTTAGTTTTTTTTTATGGCACGAAAGTGTCGTTGGTAATTCTTATAATTTTGCTCAAAACTCCCATTCAGTTAAGTATGGTTATCATAAACTCAGTGTTAACTACCTACGGTAATGCTTTGTCTCGTAACCATAAGCACTGCTCTGGCCTTAAATGTCTGCTGAATGGCGCTACGTATTTAATTGCGCTTCATTGAAAATACTGTAACACGCTAAGCAAACTTGATTTTTAATCGTTTCCATGTATCCTTTCATCCCATTTTAAAGTATCATCGTACTACCAGCCCGGGGTTAATATTAAGAGAATACAAAAATCCAGGCTTTGAGGATATTTCGCGTATCTACACCTACAGCTACCTTACCGAGGAACCCGGTTATCTGCGGCGCCCAATCGAACCGTACGACCGGGCCCCAGTATCGCCACACTTCCATCGACCGGTACACTACTCGTCGATGGGCGGTACGGCTAGCAGTGTCGGTACGCGATCCGCCTCCGGTTCGCGTTCGCATTCGCGCAGTCGCAGCGCTATGAAGGTGCTCGTAGACAGCATCCGATCGGAAACGCCACGCCCGAAGAGCCCGGGCATGAACAATGAGGAACCGATCGAGCTAAGCCACTATCCCGCGGCAAAGAAACCTCCGCCAGGCGAGAAACCAAAGATCGAACGGGATGACTTCCCGGCCCCGCCTTACCCGTACACGGATCCGGAGCGTCGTCGCCGCTATTCCGACTCGTACAAGGGTGTACCTGAATCAGACGACGAAGTCGATCATGCGAATAATAAGGAAAACGTTACGGAAAAGTATGTAGCCGCAGTGTGGCCGAAAGAGGGACTATTGGAAAATGTGACTAAGCACGTATGTGTGTGTTTTCGTACTTCTATTTCCATAACAGACGCCACACGAAGGAGGAAGAAGAGCTGCGCAAACTGAAGTCCTCCGGTATGGGCACGGTTATACTGAAGGATCTACAAGAAAAGAAGCGCTACGAACACTGGAAGCAGGAAAATCTTGACCCACGCAATGCTTCCCGTACGCCGTCCGCTGCGAAGGAGCCAATGCACCGGATGCGTTACGAATCACCGGTTGGTGCATCACCTTCGCGTAACCTTGACCATCAGAAACCATTCTACGAGGATGAGTTCGATCGTTCCACCAGTTACCGTGGATCGGTCGGTCGTGCCATTGGAAACGCGACCAGTTACAATGGTAAGCAAAAGTGGGAACCGTTTCGTGCGACGATTAACCTAGTTGGTGTGATAGCATTCGATAACCTTAAACNGTACGCCGTCCGCTGCGAAGGAGCCAATGCACCGGATGCGTTACGAATCACCGGTTGGTGCATCACCTTCGCGTAACCTTGACCATCAGAAACCATTCTACGAGGATGAGTTCGATCGTTCCACCAGTTACCGTGGATCGGTCGGTCGTGCCATTGGAAACGCGACCAGTTACAATGGTAAGCAAAAGTGGGAACCGTTTCGTGCGACGATTAACCTAGTTGGTGTGATAGCATTCGATAACCTAAACCCTGAACGATATCAAAGAGTTGTTTCTCTGTGTTCGGTTTGATACTACAACATTGCATCTACTACATTGTGCGCAGATAGGTTGCAGATAAATCAAACACTTTGTGAAGATAGTTAGAGAAGTTGTCTAAAGATACATTAACTAAGAAGCAGATGAACAGGAATGACACACAGGAAAGTGGGGACGAAAAGAATGTGTGTGTGTGTGTGTGTGTGTGTGTTGTGGCAGTTTTTTTTTCTTCTCTCTATCGTTTGTGCTGAATGATATTGTTTTATTTATTTTTTCTTACACTCGTACCGGAGAACGGACAACCTTCTGTAATGTGTACTTATTTGCCGTGTGTGATGCGTGTACTGTTTTGTTTTCTCTTACTTTATTTTTTACTTTGGTTTGATTTAAAACGTTTTCTTTCTTTCTTCTTCTTATTCTTCTTCATGTCCTTATGGATCCTTTCGCCTTTTCGTTTTTTTTTTTTATTTTGTTTCGCACACCAATTTCACCTGCCACTTTCAAACGCCCTGCCTCTCCATCCATTAGCCATCCATTCGTACAGGTCACCTCCGAAGCCGGGATATGGATTCAAAACGTCCACACTGCCACCGTCGCTAAGAAACGGTTACAGCTCCGTAAGTCTCTCTCGTTCTCTCTCTCTCTCTTTCTCTCCCTATTCTCCACATACTCCCACTTGCTACGTGAATGAACGATGGATGATAATTGTTTTGGGTGGTTCGGCGAACCTACATATAACACGCAACCCTAGTGTGTAACACGTTCTCTACTTTGTGCCAACTGTGCTAAACTTTACTCAACCTTCTACTTGTGTATCGCTCCACGTTTACTAATCTGTTTTGTTTTTATTGGTTTGTTTGTGTGTCCACTAATTCTCTAAGAAGCTTTGTCGTACGTTCGTCGTGAGCTGGTGTGAATTAATCCTGGTTGCGATCCTTCCGGCTGTTGATATCTGCATTGCCAAAGATATGCACCGGTATCGATGCGGCCGGATGATTGATTAGCTGGTGTTGGTGTTCTCTGTGTTGCATTAAATGCTAGAAGGAAGTAATTAACATTAACGTTGGAACAGAGTTGGTACTCTGGAAGGGGAATTGTCTGTCTGTGCCTAACCGCAACATTCTCATATGATTGTTCTCTCTTTTCTTCTTTCTCTCTTTTTCTCTTCTTTCATCAAATTTTGCCCATCCTTCTCATCACGTCATTCGTCGTCATACTGTGTCATCTCTGTTGATTGCCTCACTGCCCGTTTGGCGGATGAACGAACCATGAAATTTCATCTAATATTTCGGCCTCGATGCTTGCGCGGTGGTGATGGTGAATGCTTCTCTTGGGTATACCGAATGTGTGCAATCCGCGCAAACCAACGTCTAACAACATACTACATAACCGTGTTGCTGTTAACCTGCCTACCCTACCGGGCGTCACTGTGCGCTTACCATTGCTCTGCCATAATGTAAACTAAATTCACATGCGCACAACACGTTACACTACGGTTTAACAATGACACGACATATACTGCCAACTAACCATAACTACAAAACTAATCAACATANTATTTCGGCCTCGATGCTTGCGCGGTGGTGATGGTGAATGCTTCTCTTGGGTATACCGAATGTGTGCAATCCGCGCAAACCAACGTCTAACAACATACTACATAACCGTGTTGCTGTTAACCTGCCTACCCTACCGGGCGTCACTGTGCGCTTACCATTGCTCTGCCATAATGTAAACTAAATTCACATGCGCACAACACGTTACACTACGGTTTAACAATGACACGACATATACTGCCAACTAACCAATCCTAACTACAAAACTAATCAACATACACGCTTAAATGATCATACACCGGCAGTGGTGAGTTCCTTACGACAAGTACCTAAACCGGGTTACGGCTTGGCCCCTCGTTCGCATACCTTCAGTTCCGCTACGTCCGGTTCTGCTCACGGTGTTCCTGTAAGCTGGCTTTTACTGTAGCTACGTTTATATGTGTTTTTCTTTTCATTTTTCACCTCTATGTTTTTTAATCAACTCACCAATTTCTTCTCATTGCCTTCTATCTATTATCTTGTTCGTTTTTGTGTTTTTTTTCCAACATTGGAAACGTGTTCAAAAATATATCTTCATGTTCTTCCAATTTGAACTCCTAATTTTTCCAACAACTGATTGGCTTACAAATATTTTAGCTCTATTGGTCTTTTTGTTATAAAAAATAATATTTTTTTTCTTTTGATAAACCAGTGAAATTTTGTATTTTTGTTTCCATTCACTAACGAACCATTTGCATGGTCATTTTTTGTACACCCATACATGATGGGATGCGTTTTGATTTTAACTGTATCTTCCTGTACCTTACCTTGCTACGAGAAATTTGCTTTATGGGGCCAAGTATTTTTGTTCGAGTGCAACCATACATCTTCTACGTTCCCCTGTACCGTAGATACACGACTGTGTAGAGAGGGATGCGAGCGCTTTTCACTGTGCTTTTTTCACTCTGTATGATTTATTTTATTTCTTCTACTTTCAACCACTGCTGGATTGCTTAGCTGCTCTATGGCATTAGAAGCACTAACACTTTGCCTGGCTTTAATCACTAGATAGTGTATGTAAAATTATTTATTTTTCTTTTCTTTTCATCCATTTTATCGTTGTGACTGTACTGTGCTTGTGCATGTTTGGTTCGTTTGTTCCACGTATGGTGCAAGTTGATTTTGTTCATTTTTTATGTACCCTTTTGTCCTGCGGCGTACAGCGCTATGTTTACACACTTTATGGTAAAATCGTTGCAGGATTTCTCGTTCAGCGGACTCGGAGATAAGACCCACAGTACGGAGTTCAGTTGCGGCAAAAGCGACAGTAAGTTTGTATAGCTTGATTTAGAAATCTCAATGAGGTGGTGCCTGTTTGTCTAATGCCCTGCTTTTCGTTTGGTATTTCAGTTTCCGGCGATTCCATAACCGAAGGCGATCGTCGTGCACTGGGAGCAGAAATTCCTGCCTCCAGTACGTATTCCGGTGCACTTTCCTATCACTACCCGCAGCAGCCAACACGTCGCAGCTTGCCCAATATGGCCCACTCGATGCTGGTGCACGAGCCGGCCAAAATTTATCCCTATCATCTGCTTCTAATCACCAACTACCGATTGCCGTCTGATGTCGATAGATGTAATCTAGAGGTATGTGTGCCGGATGTAAAGATCCGCTACAGTGGCAGAAGAAGGAAGCTAACGATAATTTCATACCGTGCTCATTCACAGCGTCACCTGTCGGATGTGGAGTTTGAAGCCATTCTTCAATGTACGCGGCCGGAGTTTTACCGTATGCCCCAGTGGAAGCGCAATGACATGAAGCGACGTGCACGCTTGTTTTAAAAAACAAAACATTAACACCATCACCCACAACCACCACCAGGCAGCTCGTGCAAATGCAAATTCCTCTTTCTTGAAGTATCTTCCATTGCCGGGCAAACGGAAGATTCAAACCAAATCCGTGCTATTGCTGTATGTACCAGCCGTCTGTTTGTGTTATTTTGTTTTGTTTTTCTTCGTTTAAAGTGGACGTGCTTTGGGTACACGGTCGCGTATACATATAATATTATAGTTATTATCATTATAATTGACTATGTAACAATTCTATAGCTTCTATAGTGCGTTACGTGGTGCTACCGTAGGTAGCATCTTTCCTTGCAGTTTGCAGCTTCGTATATTTTCAAAACGGACATTTTACTTTAGCTTGACAACTATTGACTGTAACATTTTGGGTTTCTGTTTCTTTGTTATTTATAATTGTAACGGTTGATTCAAAACAGCAAACAAACACACTTATTTAATCAACGACGTGACACAAATGTGGTGTGTGCTTATGTGAAATACATACATGAATTCCCCTTTTGCCAACGTCGGCAACAGAAGATGATTATTCGCTTGTAGCTTCAAATTGGCCTAGACTGGAACGAAATGAAATTTACGAAGGGGTGTGTGGGTCGTCGTAACTGTGGCTGGATTCTAATGCATTTATGTAGCGTGATGTGCACTGTAAGAAGGGCTGTTAATTGTTGCTGCACACGCCAGGTTTTGGGGTATGGACGGGGTGTAAAATCATACAAACAATAGTATAACTGAAGGATAAACTCCATCTATACAACCTGAGCATCATAAACCGGATTACGAAAAAAAAAGAAAATACACACATACACAACAACAATCGAACAGAAAAACACGCATACACACGAACTTACTAGATATGGATTGCAAACACAAAATTCAGCTAGCCTTAATGCAACTAATTGTAGATTTTAAATAGCCGTGAACTATGTGGGTACAACAACTAGAAAAAGAAAAGCGAAAAAAAGGGGCGCGTGAAAAGCAGATACGCGTTATAAGCTAGAGATATTTATGAGTTTTATTTATATACGAACGGTTATACTAGCATACAACAGCATCCTAACGCGTACCGGAAATGCGAGCGAGAGGAGAATAATTTACCTAAGGCAAACCGGCAACCACGCAGTACGCAGTCGTATAAGTTACGGTGAAAGGAAAGGATAAGAAATTAAATAATCCCAATGAAATGTGCTAACGGTGGAACAGACACACACACACCCGTTCAGTTTACACAATGAGCAAAAGCAAATCTGCACTGCCCTGCTTCGGTATTGCTTGAACGATATAACGCTGTCGGATGCTTTCGTCCGGTTAGGACGTTTAGAAATATTACGATCAAAGCAGAGGGTCAGAAGCATGGCGTAAAACACCTTCGCATTCAATAGAAGCGGTTTAAAACGAATGTATTAGAAACGCATCACGTCGTACCTTTTGTCATGATATTGTGGACTTTGCTAGATAAAGAGGAATAGGGTCTTCTTTAAACAAAATTCGAACAAAAAAACAACAGACCAGTTTTCACAATTGATTCATTTGCGTCGTGAAAAAGGAAGGAAGGATTAAAGCATCACAACTGGAAACAATGCACCAAAGTGAGGAAAAAATTGCGTTAAAAATTCAATCCGCTAGCGTTCAGCAATAAACAAACATACCTACTTGAAAGGCGTGCCCGAGAAGAAGAAACCTGTGTGGATAACTGGATAACTGGAAAGGAAAGAAATGGCATGAACTATTCTCTAATATTTACAAACCAACAAAGGTAGGTGAGCGATACAACCTATACAGTGAGTGTAAGCAAACCATCATTAAACAAACGAAAACAAAAAACCGAAACTATTTTTATACCTTCAACGATTAAGCGAAAAAGTGAAGAACGTTAATAGGAAGACATTATTGAAATACTTTGTTTTGCGAAACAAACAAACAACAAGAAAAATCAAGAACATGTTACAAGTGCGCAAAACATAACAGTGTTTAATGAACCTAACTTTACGATGTCATAGTTGAACAAGCAAATCAAACAATCCTTTAAAAATCCTTAAATATAACATTGAAATGAAAACAAAAGAAAAACAAAAAATGAAGCACAGTAACGAAGAAACAAAAGAAGCGAACAAGAGAACTTTCTTTTACATCCCTTGAAGGTGCAACATGGATACAGCATTCTGCAGCTTTACTGTTGTTCATCGGTGTGTATGCTACGCGTGTTAGGTTGTAAGAATGTACTGCTAGCTTACTGGTGAATGCCATTGCACGGCTTCGTCTACTATCACGAAAAGGCAAACGGGCAAGTGGGAGCAACAAGAAGCAGAAAGAAACAAAAAACAAACAAAAAAACGCAATACAAATTTGTGACAATTGCATCTAAAATCATAAAAATGGACAAGGAAAACAAATAGAGCTATTTATTGGTAACATATGTCAACGCATTCTTGCTCGAGCCGCGCTTTGGGAGTGTTGTTTTTTCAAACATGGAAAGAAATGTGTGCTAAAGCAGAAGTTTTACTATACAATTTAGCACAGGGTCGTCGTTGGTCGAAGGGCGAGATTTGTGATGTAACCGACAAGCAGTGCTGATGCTGACCAGCCATTCAGGGGCGGGCAGATGTTTGTTCAGTACACCTAGCAAGCCTACCGATTGTGTTAAACAAACAGTTCACGCTGTCTGACACGGTCAAACCGCTTCAAGGGATTTTCGGAAGGGAATCATCATGCTGCTGCAGATCTAACACCTAATATCATTGTCACACGCCCGTTGGGTTATTTTTAGTACGATCATGCCTCATCTTGGCTCTCAAGGACCAATAGTTTGTCCACTGCATTTAGACAATCAGCAGTGATAATGAATGCATTTTTATAACTGTGGTATGTTCATTTGATTATTTATTTTAAGGTTGATTCAACAGAACTAGTTGAACCACAAGATGATTAAATATCGAGAATACACACATTGGCAATAATTCCTACATTGGACACATTACCAATGTGTACTTCCTAGAAAGTAAATACTTCCGGTTTAACTGTAGAATTTGTGTACGCGATCAAACATCCTCTCAGTGGTCATCGAAGGAAATGATTCCAGTTTTCGCCATTAAATTCTTTCTTACCTTCTGGATTCCTTAGTAAAACAGATGGAGGCGCCTAGTACTAGTGGACGATGACATGAACTTGAAACATATTTTCCAACCTATTCTGTTCCGTACGTTTTAGCAGCTCTTCTTTATGGCATTAAGACAAACATTGAAATCAATTGGAAATGTCCACTATTAACATCCTAAAAAACCACCCATTCATTATGCCTGCTATGTAACCATAAAAGGCTTTCAACCCGCAGTTTGTTAGCGTTAGTATCTAAAAATATCTTGCATGATACATAGCTTAAGGCATCCGTAATAAACTGATTTGTTCGCTGACTCAATAAGATCCGCGATTGGAAAATCGGAAATTACGTACAGCAACAAATGTGCGTCCCTAGCGTGTTTATCCGGCCATTGGGCTTTGATCAACGCACCACGCCAGCAACAGGGTAATAGAGATAGCAGCAGCGGAAAAAAGGTGCTAAACGATGGTACGCATTGATGGCACTCATCCGACGAAGTATAAATTACTATGCTTTGTTTCGGATGGACCATCAGTGTGAGACAAGCAGAGCGTGCGTGCAGAGCGAATTTGGATAGTGTCGTTACACAAGCCCGTTGAACACAGGGGACATTAAACCGTACCAAAAGAGCATTTACAAATGGAGTTCCAAGCAAAGGTAGGTTTGATTAAAATTGCGACAACGATATGCATCATTAATGAATTATAATTTCATCTTCCAGATAACACAAGTGATATTCTTCGTTGGGCTACTTTTATACAGCACACTCCGAACAGTGGAAAGTGCACCAGCGTTTGAGAACAGACACGAAATCGGATCGGCCCTGCATGTGCTGCCGTTGGAGCAAAGTGTGACCGTTGGTGTACCGTCCGATGAACCCATCACAACGCACAGTCGAAACAAACGTGCGATCATCTTCCGTCCACTGTTCGTGTACCGGCAGCAGCAGATCAAGAAGCATCGCGTCCAAAACGCTCCAGTACCACAAACGGTGGTTCGATAGATGGTTAGCAGGATGCATTGTTTTCTATCCCGTGTGGCGCGTATGTTGTTGTGATAATTGTTAGCAAATTAAGCAAATATAATCGTACGATATCTATTTATACTGGAGCGTTGTGTTTGCGTGTGCTAAAACGGTTAATAAAAACACATGTGCACCAGCACATCGTCGCCGATATCGTACCGTAGGAACTGGAATTCTGGAACTCGTTTTGATAATTAGAATGGAGGGTCCGAATTTTACACCCTACAGTTAAACTGTTCAATTTTGACCACACGCGGACAGATGGGTTCTTCTGGATGCCTGTTGATTGTTGTGCTGATCAACGGTCGAAGAGAATTTGTTTAGCGATTTATTATAAAAATAGACACCACCGGGACCAGTGTAGTGTCCCTCCATACACACACACACACACACACACACACACACACACACACACACTCTCTCTCTAGCAGTGTGACCGCGTAAATTTTGTTCGCCTTGTTCAAGTTCATCCTGATTCCAGGTCACGACGGCGGATGTGTGAAACGTTCGGATGGACCGCAAAGCTTTCGCACATTCGCTTTCTCTGGGAGCTGCTTTCCTTAATGCCATCAGTTTTATGTGGGTCATTTGCATTATACTATGCATCGACATACATTGTATGCAGCTTAAAGGATTGTTTAATATATCCCATTCCTAACTGCATCGTGTGAGCAAGCGCAATGGCATTTACGAGTGTTCTGAACGGTTTTTGTACGATCAACGCTTCAGCTTTACAATCATTTAGCACTCTGCTTGGGCGACGAAGAGCAAGCAGCAGGTTGGGGTAGTGGTGATCGTTTCCTGCTCCGGAAGGTGCTAATGTTTTCTACCAACATCTGCAGCATGTAAGATGTAAAGCAACACTTGGTTCATGCACCGGACGCCGGTACCGGTACTGGCAGAAACGAGGCTACGGGAGGAAAAAGATAGATCAAAACTAGGTGCAAATGGTCCATTTCAGGGACAGTCTAGAATATGGCTTCAGGGTTGCAACATCGAGGTTTGGTGAGATCGTTACTGCTGGCTGTGCTGTGCAACTGTGCCACTTACCGGTGGGCGTGTGTAGCGGCAGATCCATTCTATTATCCAACGTCACAGTATTACTACAGCACTGATTCATCGATGCGGTGTGTGATCGTTTGTGGCTTTATCGTATAGTAAAATAATTCTATTTTTTTTAAATACAAACAGACCATCGGCAAATGGGTACCATTACTATCAACAGCCAAGTGCAATCTCTCCAACCGCTGCTGAATCACAAAATGTAGCCGTTTACAGTGACAATTCAAACTATTACGGTGTGCCGGGTTATGTGGATTACCGGACCGTGGGTGCTAGAAATGGCTGGAATGATCCATACCTGCGATGGAAGTGGAACAACTATTACAATGGTTACTACTATCCTTCCCCGAACGGTTGGAACAAACGGAACGATGGCGCATTTTACTACACCAGCAAAAGGTACATGACTTTAAGGGAAAAAAAAAGAAATGCGCATTAATCAACATACCTTTCTAACTCTTTTTTTTGCAGACGGCAAGATTCTCCTCAACCAGCGGATACTAAACCGGAACCGACTAAAACACAGCGACCAAGAAAGAAAAAGCTTTTCGTGCCGAATGTGTGGGGATGAAGGGTATTTTATGTTTGTGTGCAGTCAGAAGCAGTGGGTTCAACAGATACGATGCATTTATATACCGACTGATCAGTAGCATATTTGCATAATTCTAAGGGGAATAAAGTTTTTTTATGATTTTTTTAATCCTTCTGTTCGTTAACACCTCAGGAGGTATGTTTGAACTTTTGATGACAATATGATTTTAATTTTGTTATGAAATTCGGTACTTATTGGTACATTAGACGATAATGTCGAATGTGTAACATTAAATATTTAATCTTTTAAGGCACATTTGATACATAAAGCCACAAGGATTGGTGAAAGGTATAGCGCTACTAGAGCTCCATGTAAAATAGCCAAATGATGGAATGATTTAATTACGTGAAAGTGGCAAAGTGGGACGAACTTTTATCCATTTTATATTTATTAGATAATTTAAATTTGTCCCAGAGATGATATTCCTGTTTTCGACAGGATTCATACTGCCCAAAACTTTCAATTTCTTTATCTAAACCACCGTTTTTTTATCCAAAATTGTGTCAGGTAATGATGGAAGATCCACCACAAAGAACTCAGCATAAGACAAGGAGTTGAACGTACTTAGAGTCATTGTTCTCGAGAACAATTATGAATTACATAGTGTAATGAGAATTCAATTAATAAAAAAGACTACTGAAAGATTATTCCAAATTTTAAATAATCTAAAACCGTTAGCAATTTGAGCATGCGGATTGTTATTATAATCAAACCTAATTGGATGATTTACATGACGCAAGAGTTTCTGCCTTATAACTTTACACAACTTACACCAAATCTTTCTGTACAAATGTTCAATACCTTTGCAACCTTTGAATTTGATCAAAATAAGACGATCTTCAGCTATCTTTCGGAACAATTTTTCACCTCGGCGCTTAAAGGACGTACCAAAGAAACAACTAACCGGTCATCCATTCCATCAAGTGTATTCAGTGATTTTAATGCAATATTTTATATCAACCACCGCATCTCAGACTTGATCCTNTAGGTTGTAAGAATGTACTGCTAGCTTACTGGTGAATGCCATTGCACGGCTTCGTCTACTATCACGAAAAGGCAAACGGGCAAGTGGGAGCAACAAGAAGCAGAAAGAAACAAAAAACAAACAAAAAAACGCAATACAAATTTGTGACAATTGCATCTAAAATCATAAAAATGGACAAGGAAAACAAATAGAGCTATTTATTGGTAACATATGTCAACGCATTCTTGCTCGAGCCGCGCTTTGGGAGTGTTGTTTTTTCAAACATGGAAAGAAATGTGTGCTAAAGCAGAAGTTTTACTATACAATTTAGCACATGGTCGTCGTTGGTCGAAGGGCGAGATTTGTGATGTAACCGACAAGCAGTGCTGATGCTGACCAGCCATTCAGGGGCGGGCAGATGTTTGTTCAGTACACCTAGCAAGCCTACCGATTGTGTTAAACAAACAGTTCACGCTGTCTGACACGGTCAAACCGCTTCAAGGGATTTTCGGAAGGGAATCATCATGCTGCTGCAGATCTAACACCCAATATCATTGTCACACGCCCGTTGGGTTATTTTTAGTACGATCATGCCTCATCTTGGCTCTCAAGGACCAATAGTTTGTCCACTGCATTTAGACAGTCAGCAGTGATAATGATTGCATTTTTATGATTGTAATATGTTCATTTGATTATTTATTTTAAGGTTGATTCAACATAACTAGTTGAACCACAAGATAATTAAATATCGAGAATACACACATTGGCAATAATTCCTACATTGGACACATTGGTAATACTTCCTAGAAAGTAAATACTTCCGGTTTAACTGTAGAATTTGTGTACACGATCAAACATCCTCTCAGTGGTCATCGAAGGAAATGATTCCAGTTTTCGCCATTAAATTTTTTCTTACCTTCTGGATTCCTTAGTAAACAGATGGAGTAAACAGATGGCCTAGTACTAGTGGACGATGACATGAACTTGAAACATATTTTCCAACCTATTCTGTTCCGTACGTTTTAGCAGCTCTTCTTTATGGCATTAAGACAAACATTGAAATCAATTGGAAATGTCCACTAATAACATACTAAAAAACCACCCATTCATTATGCCAGCTATGTAACCATAAAAGGCTTTCAACCCGCAGTTTGTTAGCGTTAGTATCTAAAAATATCTTGCATGATACATAGCTTAAGGCATCCGTAATGAACTGATTTGTTCGCTGACTCAATAAGATCCGCGATTGGAAAATCGGAAATTACGTACAGCAACAAATGTGCGTCCCTAGCGTGTTTATCTGGCCATTGGGCTTTGGTCAACGCACCACGCCAGCAACAGGGTAATAGAGATAGCAGCAGCGGAAAAAAGGTGCTAAACGATGGTACGCATTGATGGCACTCATCCGACGAAGTATAAATTACTATGCTTTGTTTCGGATGGACCATCAGTGTGAGACAAGCAGAGCGTGCGTGCAGAGCGAATTTGGATAGTGTCTTTACACAAGCCCGTTGAACACAGGGGACATTAAACCGTACCAAAAGAGCATTTACAAATGGAGTTCCAAGTAAAGGTAGGTTTGATTAAAATTGCGACAACGATATGCATCATTAATGAATTATAATTTCATCTTGCAGATAACACAAGTGATATTCTTCGTTGGGCTACTTTTATGTAGCGAACTCCGAACAGTGGAAAGTGCACCAGCGTTTGAGAACAGTCACGAAATCGGATCGACCCTGCATGTGCTGCCGTTGGAGCAAAGTGTCACCGTTGGTGTACCGTCCGATGAACCCATCACAACGCACAGTCGAAACAAACGTGCGATCATCTTCCGTCCACTGTTCGTGTACCGGCAGCAGCAGATCAAGAAGCATCGCGTCCAAAACGCTCCAGTACCACAAACGGTGGTTCGATAGATGGTTAGCAGGATGCATTGTTTTCTATCCCGTGTAGCGCGTATGTTGTTGTGATAATTGTTAGCAAATTAAGCAAATATAATCGTACGATATCTATTTATACTGGAGCGTTGTGTTTGCGTGTGCTAAAACGGCTAATAAAAACACATGTGCACCAGCACATCGTCGCCGATATCGTACCGTAGGAACTGGAATTCTGGAACTCGTTTTGATAATTAGAATGGAGGGTCCGAATTTTACACCCTACAGTTAAACTGTTCAATTTTGACCACACGCGGACAGATGGGTTCTTCTGGATGCCTGTTGATTGTTGTGCTGATCAACGGTCGAAGAGAATTTGTTTAGCGATTTATTATAAAAATAGACACCACCGGGACCAGTGTAGTGTCCCTCCATACACACACACACACACACTCTCTCTAGCAGTGTGACCGCGTAAATTTTGTTCGCCTTGTTCAAGTTCATCCTGATTCCAGGTCACGACGACGGATGTGTGAAACGTTCGGATGGACCGCAAAGCTTTCGCACATTCGCTTTCTCTGGGAGCTGCTTTCCTTAATGCCATCCGTTTTATGTGGGTCATTTGCATTATACTATGCATCGACATACATTGTATGCAGCTTAAAGGATTGTTTAATATATCCCATTCCTAACTGCATCGTGTGAGCAAGCGCAATGGCATTTACGAGTGTTCTGAACGGTTTTTGTACGATCATCGCTTCAGCTTTACAATCATTTAGCACTCTGCTTGGGCGACGAAGAGCAAGCAGCAGGTTGAGGTAGTGGTGATCGTTTCCTGCTCCGGAAGGTGCTAATGTTTTCTACCAACATCTGCAGCATGTAAGATGTAAAGCAACACTTGGTTCATGCACCGGACGCCGGTACCGATACTGGCAGAAACGAGGCTACGAGAGGAAAAAGATAGATCAAAACTAGGTGCAAATGGTCCATTTCAGGGACAGTCTAGAATATGGCTTCAGGGTTGCAACATCGAGGTTTGGTGAGATCGTTACTGCTGGCTGTGCTGTGCAACTGTGCCACTTACCGGTGGGCGTGTGTAGCGGCAGATCCATTCTATTATCCAACGTCACAGTATTACTACGGCACTGATTCATCGATGCGGTGTGTGATCGTTTGTGGCTTTATCGTATAGTAAAATAATTCGATTTTTTTTAATACAAACAGACCATCGGCAAATGGGTACCATTACTATCAACAGCCAAGTGCAATCGCTCCAACCGCTGCTGAATCACAAAATGTAGCCGTTTACAGTGACAATTCAAACTATTACGGTGTGCCGGGTTATGTGGATTACCGGACCGTGGGTGCTAGAAATGGCTGGAATGATCCATACCTGCGATGGAAGTGGAACAACTATTACAATGGTTACTACTATCCTTCCCCGAACGGTTGGAACAAACGGAACGATGGCGCATTTTACTACACCAGCAAAAGGTACATGACTTTAAGGGAAAAAAAAGAAATGCGCATTAATCAACATACCTTTCTAACTCTTTTTTTTGCAGACGGCAAGATTCTCCTCAACCAGCGGATACTAAACCGGAACCGACTAAAACACAGCGACCAAGAAAGAAAAAGCTTTTCGTGCCGAATGTGTGGGGATGAAGGGTATTTTATGTTTGTGTGCAGTCAGAAGCAGTGGGTTCAACAGATACGATGCATTTATATACCGACTGATCAGTAGCATATTTGCATAATTCTAGGGGGAATAAAGTTTTTTTTATGATTTTTTTAATCCTTCTGTTCGTTAACACCTCAGGAGGTATGTTTGAACTTTTGATGACAATATGATTTTAATTTTGTTATGAAATTCGGTACTTATTGGTACATTAGACGATAATGTCGAATGTGTAACATTAAATATTTAATCTTTTAAGCCACATTTGATACATAAGACCACAAGGTTTGGTGAAAGGTATAGCGTTACTAGAGCTCCATGTAAAATAGCCAAATGATGGAATGATTTAATTACGTGAAAGTGGCAAAGTGGGACGAACTTTTATCCATCTAATATGTATTAGATAATTAAAATTTGTCCCAGAGATGATACTCCTGTTTTCGACAGGATTCATACTGCCCAAAACTTTCAATTTCTTTATCTAAACCACCGTTTTTTTATCCAAAATTGTGTCAGGTAATGATGGAAGGTAGTGATTGAATCACCACAAAGAACTCAGCGTAAGACAGGTGTTGGACGTGCTAAGAGTCATTGTTCTCTATTGTCTTCACGCTTACATCTTCGATGTGAAAAATTATGAATTACATAGTGTAATGAGAATTCAATTAAGAAAAAAGACTACTGAAAGATTATTCCAAATTTTAAATAATCTAAAACCGTTAGCAATTTGAGCATGCGGATTGTTATTATAATCAAACCTAATTGGATGATTTACATGACGCAAGAGTTTCTGCCTTATAACTTTACACAACTTACACCAAATCTTTCTGTACAAATGTTCAATACCTTTGCAACCTTTGAATTTGATCAAAATAAGACGATCTTCAGCTATCTTTCGGAACAATCTTTCACCTCGGCGCTTAAAGGACGTACCAAAGAAACAACTAACCGGTCATCCATTCCATCAAGTGTATTCAGTGATTTTAATGCAATATTTTATATCAACCACCGCATCTCAGACTTGATCCTACGAGGTCCTTCTTGAAATTAGATATAAGAAAACATGACAGTGCAGTTTGAAAGCGCGGTTCAGCGAAGGCGAATCACTTCTTCGCCTTTTTCTTCTCCGCCTCCTCCTCCTTCGCTAGTTCGATCTTTTTCACGTACTCTTCGATCGTTTGAGCGTCCAGCATCATCATCGGTTCATCGCGTCTCATCACCGCAACCTCAAGGCTCTTCTGTCCAGACTGTACCACCTCTAGCAGGGCCCGTATTGCTAGCGTGATCGTTCCCTCCTCTGTACTGACTGCGGCAGGCGAATAGTGCTCCTCCAGGAATTCGCGTACCGTCTTCGCCGAACGGCCCGTAGCGTTTGCCTTCCATTCGCAGTATACACCGGATGGTTCCGTTTTGTAAAGATGCGGTACTCCGTCGTAGTCGAAGCCACCGATCAGGCAGGAAATGCCGAATGGACGACGTCCGTTGCTCTGCGTGTGTTTCTGCTTCAGCTCGGCAATGTAGCGGGTGATGTACTCCAGCGTAACGGGATCTTCCTCCGAGAGTTTGTGTGACTGGCACTGTACCTGGGCGCGATTGATCAGTACACGAGCGTCGGCTGTTAGGCCAGCGAATGCCATCACGACATGATGATCGAGCAGGCAAATCTTCCGGACGGTGCGCTCTTCCTGCAGTTTGGCGACCGATTTCTTTTCTACGCCAAGCACCACAACATCCTTACCGCGAACACCGATTGCGGTCGATCCTTTGCGGACCGCTTCCTGGGCATACTCCACCTGCAGCAAGTGGCCGTCCGGCGAGAAGACGGTAATAGCGCGATCGTATCTGGACGACATGTTCACTACCAGTGTATTATTCACAAACAAATTCGAACAATTCTGTATCAAAACACGTAAAATCACCTCGCTTTACGAAGAGCGTACAATGAATTGCGGATTTGATTACCACAGATGATTTGCGTCGAATCGCTCCGTTTGACAGCCGGCACCCGTCAGTTGTGACATGTGTCGCTACAAAAGCAAAACATAACCGGTTCGCGCTGAACCGGTTCGTGAATTGGGAAATTACAGCGCAGTAAACTTTGCTGGACGTTGTTTTGCTTGCTGCAACACGCCGCAATATGACGGAGCTGGAAAATATTAATCCAAATGTGTACAAAAAGTGTGAAGACCGAAAGCTCACGAAGGATGATGAGAACGAAGATGTGGTGGATCCGTTCGATGAACGGGAAATTTTTGGTAAGTAATGGTGAAAATGTTTTCGTACCCCCTTTCTTTAACTTGTGTTGCTCCGTCTATAGATCTGATACGAAACATTAACGATCCGGAACATCCCCTTACGCTGGAGGAACTGCACGTCCTGGAGCAAAGTCTTATTACGGTAGATAATGAGAAAAGCACTGTCCATATCCTGTTCACACCGACGATCCCACACTGCAGCATGGCAACGCTGATCGGTTTATCGATTCGCGTGAAGCTTCTTCGGGCATTGCCTCCTCGATTTAAGGTATCGGTGGAAATTAATCCTGGCACCCATGCTTCCGAGCACGCCGTCAATAAACAGCTAACCGATAAGGAACGTGTGGCAGCCGCACTGGAAAACGCCCATCTGATGGAAGTTATCAATCAGTGTATCGGAACGCCATTGAAATAAACCCCAATAGGAAGAGCAAATTTGGATGCCTTTTTATTCTAAGGGCACGGTTTTATTGCATCTACTGTAATTGGTTTGGTTTTCCACTGCCGGTGTAGTGCGGCTGATCAAGTGCAATTGCGATAGGATGCATTACCGTTTCTTCACATTTACCGCATTCGATGCGCTTGCTCGTGGAGCAGTGGGATCGTATTTGTATGTCTTCACCAACGGTCCTTTGCCGGCCTTTTGAAAACGAATCTCATCAATCCGGGCTCGTTCTTCTAGCTCTTTGCTTATTTTCATGTTTGTCCAGGCTGCAAAACAGTGGCAGGTAAGTAGAAAAAGCTAATAATGATGTTGCTCTGTTATAGGTAATCTCATTACTTACATTCCTTGATGCCCTCGGTAAATCCCTTCTTCTTGATGGGTAGGGTCTCTGGCCTGTGTGTAACGATACGATCGATTTTGAAGAAATCGCGTACTTTCGGTATCCTCAGAAAGCCGACCTGGACCAGGGAAAAGAAGTTACTGCACGCCCAGTAGCACAGGATAGCGCCCGGAAAGTTGATGGTGAACGGAAAGATAAATAACG
Organism: Anopheles rivulorum; assembly: GCA_018908115.1. Taxonomy (NCBI): domain Eukaryota; kingdom Metazoa; phylum Arthropoda; class Insecta; order Diptera; family Culicidae; genus Anopheles; species Anopheles rivulorum. The sequence goes on from CM032178.1 coordinate 25,600,265, forward strand.
GCAGAGCGCGTAGGATGTACTTGGCCGTTTGCATATTTGCTGCCGACATTCGTGCACTATCCGTACCCAGCTCGATCGTTAGGAACAGTGTAGCACTGGTGATGATCGGTAGCGCATAGAATTGATCACAAATCGTTAAATCCGTAAACCAAAACAATCCACCATCGCGCATTGATTCTACCGGCGTGTTGGCCATTTCGCGCAGTCCCATGAAGAAGGAAATGAATATCGGTGCTTGAGCTAGCGGTACCAGCATATTTTTCAATGGGTTCAGCTTTTTCTCCTTCATGAACAGCACCATTTCCTGACCGTAACGTGCCGAATCGATAGCATTGCCAGCTTGGCGGGCTTCGGTCATTTTCATCTGCAGTACCTGCAGCTGCGGCATGTGGTTATTCATTTTAGCCGCGTTACGTTGTGACGCGATGACTAGCGGGAAAAGTAACGTTCGCACGACCACAGTTCCGATGGCTATGCAACCCCACCATGGTAGATCGAGCCCGATGTGCAGGTATTCCATACAGTTTTGCACTATACCGACCGGTGTCCAACCACCCAAACCAAGGGTGGCAAATGCTGGTTCGGCAGCAGATACAATGTCTGCAATTTCCGGCGCACCTTGCGGTATCGCTGGCGGTTCCGGGATGGTATTCAGCAGGGCCGTCGTATCTCCATCTGCTGTGCTGAGATTTCTCACCAACACAGTAGCCGTGATCGGTGTGATGGTGGAAAACTTCGTATTTAATAACGCGGATGAGTTAATAGTGGACCTATGCAAGCCATTTCCCGACGCAATGTGGTAATCTCGCGATCGTTGGTAGCAATTTGCTGCTAATGCTTCCTGAAATGGCAATGTTTGTATCAGCGTTTTAGATGACCGGTGTGATTGTTGTAACCCTACCTGCACACAAACCACTTTCCTGTTTAAGGAATTCTTTGACATTAGTCTACACGCTCGGGACAGCATGTTTGATGCAGCGTTTGTGATAAATTTTGTGTGGTACTTTCAGTGAAAATATTCAACAATTTGTGGAACTCGAAGACGGGTGCAGGAAGAAATCACGCAACAATATACAACACAGTGCATGCGACAAACGTCAAACGATTGTTGACATTATTTACAATACCACAGTACATTGAAACGGTTCAGCACTAGGAACCGTTTCGATAGGATAGCACAGTGGTCGATGCATTTAAGGAGCTTTCGAAATTTGAGCAATAATTTTCAAGTTTTGTACAAAAATTGCAGTTTTCTATGAGAAACAAATATTCGAATACTATTTCTACACACTGGTAACGGTTGTATCATATTTACGCACAATTGATTTCATTAAATTTCTTTGTCCCGTCGACATAGATGTGAATTGATGTGGCACGTGGGTTATAGCCTTGACGCACGTGGCAAATTTAAATTAACGAACATCCAGAAATTTGATTTTATGCAAAAATAAATGCTACATAACGTTGAGATTTTACACAAATCAATTTATTAATAGGGGACATTATAAAAGTTATTCAAACAAATTTTTTATTGAATAAATAAGTTACAACTGTAGAATGAAGTCACAATAAATAACAAACACAATCATCCCATATGTACGCCACTTGTGTTTGGTACGTGCATGATAATGAGAATCTCGTTAGTCATGATTTTCGCATACGGTCAAATTATTGTTTATACAACCATCCTTTTGCTACCACCGCTGGTACGGGTATTGCTGTGCATAATATCTGACCGGCTTTCTGGTGGAGTGTTGAGAATGTTGACAAGCAGCACAGGCAGCTGATGCTACGTTTTGCCGATGATTTTGTTGTAGGAATTGTTGTTGCTGCTGCTGCTGCTGCTGCTGCTCACGCATTGCTTTCAATTTTTGCTTTTTAATCTCCTGCTGTCGATAAACGAACAGTGGCCGAAAGATTATGGCTCGTTTCGTACGCGATAATTCATTTTGCTGTTTATCGTGCAATGCGTCTCCATTGTGCAGCGTTCGTTCGGGATCGTTCGAATGTCTTGTGGCGATGGCGGGAAGATTCGTAACTAATAACCGTTTTTCATATCCTTGTGGTGATGGTTCTTTTTGTAGTTGATTCGGTGCACTTTGAGCTACATCTAGTACGGTAGCCGCACAAATCAAAAGAGCGATCTGTAGTGATAAATAAAATAATTACACATCAGTAAAGACAACTAGCAACGTTCACAACTTGCACTAAATTATTCACTCACAATAACTTTATGCAACATTTTAAAGCACGCAATAATAATCACAATGTGTATTTTAGCACACAACCATTTGTTGTACCACTTCCTTCACTATCGGCAAAGCGACAAAGACTAACATCTTGCTGCGGACCTGATCGTGTATTTATTTGATCTCGTCCGATCTTTCGATTCACACCTTAGCGCTGCTAAGGTAGCCAGCCAGGTGGTGGAACATGTGATTCATTTCCGCTGCAGCATTTGTCACCCGAATATGTTCGCTGGAATTTTAGAATCTCATAGTAGGCTTCGGCTGGATCATCTTCGGATGGATTTCGTACAATCTACACGATTAGTCATCGGTTTTAAGTATAGGAATAGACGAAACAATTGGACCGCATTGTGGAACGCAATGTGGATATGTTTTAACTAATTAGCACATTAGGGCGGGTTGCAAATGATTACTCATAAGCATGTTGGAGGGAATGTAATAGGTTGCAATTTTGATATTTTTTTTCTTTGAAACTTTTGAAAGGTATGTCATTGTATGGTATACAGTAGCAAGACGAAAATATCCACAGCCACGTAATTAATTTATCACGATTTGAAACATGCAATCTAGTGGGCTAGGCGAACGCGTGAACCGTGAGCCTACTTGTGTAATTTGTGTATAAACTTATTTTGTTTGCTGTTTGACTTTGATTTGTTAGCGTTTCTTTTTCTTCTGTTTGACGTCTGTTATTTTTATTCATTATACAAGTATTGTTTGTTACATTACGGGATACATTGTACCGAAAAGAAGACGCTTGGAATTGTTGTTTCGAAAAGACCTTGAGCATATGTCCCATCGTATCGTAATAGGTTGCATTTGTTTTTTATTGTTTAAATACATTTTTAATCTAAAAATAAGATGATTGTTAATTGATAAACATAGCTGACATCAAGGTTAATTCTATCGATTAGATAGGAAATGCTTATTCGCTACGGGGCAATAAATTACATTGCAACAGCCATTCAAATCAATAGCCTCTTCATCGAAGGAAGAAATTTAAACATTATCATCCATCCAGATGGTAATCAGTTTTGTCGCTGGATGGAGACGAAATGGACGAAATCGCATGTATACCTTGTAAACTATCTTTCAACCCGGGACCCGGGTGCATGCTAGTTGGGTATTAAAACACCCAAAAACGAAGGAAAAACCACAGCGAAAGAAAATAACATGAAACCATCGTGTACATCGTTTATTTCCACTGTCCTTTATTTTTTTTCTTTTGACGAATAAAAAAGAGGGCAGTTAGCTCACCCCGGGTGAGCAGGGCCGTTGCAAATTGATTAAGGGTCGAGAGCACTTGGATGGAAGATCGATAAATCACGACGTTCACCTGAGCGCTGCTCTGTACGGGAAAGGAGGAAGAACACAGGGTTGCAGAATGATTGACAATTTATGAACTGGCGCGTCCTTCCGTTGCAGTTTGGCGCGTACCCTTTCCTTAGTCGGGCGTGTCGGCACGTGGGTCAGGTCGAGGTGAGGTTTGTTTGCATCATCATCATCATTATCATCATCAGCAGCTGATGAGCTGTTCGCTGTTACTATTAATGTGGAACAGAAGTGAACCGAATGGAGCGAGTCATTTCGTTTTCAATGAGCACCGTTTATTAAGACGCTTGCCGTACTAAGGACAAGGATAACGACCGCCAAACGAATCGGATGCCTCCGTGTTTTTTTGCTTTTGTTTTGCTTGATTGTTGTGGCAAAAGACGAAGAGATTAGATCAAGTATCATGCTGCAGAAATTGGACTAGACATATTACCGTTTCAGTGAAAGGTTGTACCTTCATAGGTAGGAGGTTTCCCGAGAAACAAGAGCAAAAATTATGCCAACAAAAAACGCAACTGACGCAAAAAACGAAAGAAAAGCAATATCAACATTTATGTATTTTCTTCCGTTTCGCTTCAAACTTCCACCCAGCACATAAAGCGGATGATTTTATTAGCCATCGTAGTGCGTTCCGTTTCATTTGCAATGCACACACCGTCATGTTCTTTCGCCTTGTTCTTTGCTTGCGTTTCCGTCCCATTCAACAGCCGCTGGGTGTGGTGGGACCATTTTTCCAAGCAATGGTACTTCAAGTGCGCTTTTCCAAGCCGACTAAACAAGTCGTTACGTTCAAACATTCAGCAAAACTGCCCCAGGTGCCGCTGCATGAACATTCGCAGCGGAACGTAAAGAAAGACAACATGGGGTACGGGCTGTGTACAGGTGGTACCGAACTTCTGTTCTGGTACTAGCAATCGAACGTTTCATAGCCTACCATGTCCAACAGTTGTGCGCTAGGGTTCGGTCGGAATTGCCGCTTTTTTTGGTAGCTCAATCCACCACAGACACAATCGGTCGCAGAAGGCGACGACCGAGCGTAAAGGAAAGTGCTTTTTACTCGTGCGTTGTTACAAATCCGTTCAGTAGTGTGAGGTATTTTGATCCTAAATCGTTCGCGTTGCTAGCTCAACCTAGTTTCCTACCAGCAGGGGGGAGGAAATAAAATTTTTGTTAGTGAATATCAGATTTGTTTTTTTGTTTTGTTCCTAATTTATGCGTCTCTGTGCTCTGTGTAGCATTTTTGGAACGGCAAACGGTTGCATTTTCCTGTCGCGCCCGTCCACGAACGGTTCCGTTTCCGCTAGCTGTTTGCCGGGGCGAGAACTTAATTTAAAGTCACTTCCTGCACAGACGGTGCAAAACCGTCGGAAGTTTCGAACGGGTGAGTTGCTTGTGAGTTCCGGTGCACCCCAACAATTGCAAAAAAAAAGGGTGGTTTAACGACCCAATTACGCTGATGGGTGTTAATTGCTTTTGCTGTGCACGAATGGAGCTGCAGTGTGGGAAATGAAATCAATCGCCAAAAAACAAAGATGTTTAAATATTTCTTTTTGTTTATTTTAGGACGAAATCGACGCGAAATTGGGTTGTTTCGAGTATTTTAGTGTGATCATTTAAAAAAACTGCAAGAATGTCGCTGCCAAATATAGGACGTGTTTCAACACCTCAGCCACATTTTATGCCTGGGTAAGTGTTGTTTTTTTTTAATATTAAGAACAAGGAGTCAAAATTTTCCCGAAATTCTTCCCCTAAACATCACCGTTCCGTTAGTCTGTGTCAGGATGTCCCCGTGACATTGCTTGTTTCCACCCAAGCAGGCAGGTGTTAACCGATACTTCTGTGCCACTTCTGTGTCAAGTTCATCTCAACCTGCCACAGCTCACGCAACAATAGCTAAAACCCGGCGCTAAAACTCATGCAGTACTGTTTTCCCACGCTGTCGTGTCGTTATGGGGTGCCATTTTCATGCCACCGACTGTAACTGACACGCTATGCGTCAATGAAAAAAAATATATATACACCGGTTCTTAGGCACGAGACAGAAGTTTAGTGGTGGGCTTCGATGGTGTAATATTTATCGAACCGCAATTTTGTTTCCAATAGAGCAAAAAACGAATGAAAAATCAAACGATAGTGCTTTTGTGTTTTGTTGCACAGTTTCGCCTTTTTTGGTGCGAATTACTGTTTGGCAATGAATTGGCAATTGCGGTTTAGTGGCAGTTTCACCTTGAACCTTGTGCGATGGAGCTCAGCTGTGTTGAATGTATCTGGGGAAGAAGCCCGATAATCAATAGTGGGATAAAGTTATGTGCGAACATCCAACGAAATATGGTGTGTTTTTTATATATAGATAGCACCGGGTGTTACTTTAAAAATAGAGAGAATATTTTATGACATCAATTACTTATAAAAATACTTGAGCATTTGATAGGTGGGATTAACTATGGCTGGTTTTTTTTTTATTAAACGACCAGGCGTCTCCATTAAGTATGAACGCTTCGAGTAAACATTACTCTCGTTTACAGGTACACAGGATACTGCCCGCAGTACATGTATCGTATTGGCAATACGTACTCATCACTCACGCATCGATTGCTGATTGATCCGACGGTGGCCCATTCGGAAAAGCTGATCCTTTCCGATCGAACAAACGATGAGTATTCGGTAAGGGAACTTTTGTTAGTGGTCGACTGTGTGAAATATCATTTTTGTGTACTTTAACTCATTGCTCCGTACGTGTATCATACGTTTTAGATCGAACGGCAACCCGTTGCTACGCAGCTGGACGAAGATGATCGGCGCCGGGAGGATGACGATCAGCGGGATACGATCTACCATCACACGCCCATGCCCGGTTACGAGGGTTACATACCGAGGACGAAGGATAAATTTGGCAAACGGTATGCCGTCACCACAACGGAAGGTTTATCGGAATTTGAGCGAGACTGTCAGCGTACGAGGGCGCAGCTGAAACGGTTGCGCCACCGTGTTGCCCAACCGATTTCAACCATTTCCAAAGGAAATTTAGGTGAACGGATGGTATGTATGAGCGTTTGTTGCACTTGGAAAAGGAATTTTGCTGCCAATATGATCCGTTCTGTTTTGTTTTCAGCTTCGACTGAATGATTATGAGATTCCACTTCGACTGGTGCGTCCCGATGCGCTCAGCGTGGTAAAGGAAGTTCCGATGGAAAATTTGCCCCCACTGCCCGGTTTGCCTTACTTTTCCCGTGACACTCCACCGATGGCGCTACCGAACGAACATCCGGAAAAGTGGATCAAGCTAGGTAATGCTAACAATGGTACATAGCTAACCGCCAATCGTGCATTCGGGTTAGACTATTTAAATGTACACTTTCTTCCGAGCTTAACGAATTGAAATTGTTTCCCTTAGGGTAAAGTGTTGTGTTGAAATTATAACGTTGATATAATCACTTCTTATCGTCGTAATGTTTTTTTTAGGTGAATAATAAATAGAAATTTTGAATTTTGATTATGATGTTAAGAATTAACTGGTAGCACAAAATCCATTAGATGGGTTAATGTTGATTGATAGGCTAGCATACGATAGATCGCCAGAATACAACCGTGGAAAAAGTTTTTGAAAGAATTTGTTTTGAACTAATTTCATTAATAACGCACTAGAAACACTACCTTAAAATGACAACTAAGATAACAGGATCTCAACTATAAGTATCAGTATGTGAAATCCCTCAATACTCGGCCCACATGCTGCCAATTGTGGTGCATTCTTCGTTTCCCATACGGGATTCGCATTGCAATTCCGCTGATTGACGTCTTTGGTTTCACTTTCAACCAGTTGTGACGCGCCGGGCCGTTGATTAGCATTGGCCTAGTTTAGCACTTTTCTGCTGCGTTTTAGTGTGCAGAACATCAAAAACCCTCTCAATATGCAAGCTCAATGTTGCCGTATGTTTGATCGATAGAAATGACAGTTATGTTGTTTTCGGGCACTATCCCTAGGGCTAGGGCTGGCTTAATGCAAGCGAAGGCATTTTAAATCCATTTACCTTATCGTACACGTCGGACGCACTTTAGGGTTTTGAGCCAGAACTTGCAGAATTACAGTAGCACAAATTTTTGCACGATGTCTTACGCTACGAGTTCGTGAAGCTACGATATTTTGTGTTAATGTGTGCATTATTCTCACGTTGTTTCATCTTCCTATCTTTCTGCAGGATACACTGGACACAAACCATTCCTTTGGCCAAGGTTCGGTGAATCGAACGTACCGCTAACATCGAAAGCGCTCTGTGATTTTACCAATAGTTACAATCATCGACGGAGCACCGAGTGGGAACCGATAACATTGGCCGGTGCCGGAACGTCGCAACCGTCGGCAAAGGTGAACGAAATCTATCACAAAACGATCGGCCTTCTGCCGAACTATCAGGGACACGTACCGGGTGCTATGTTTAGGTAAGCAAAAGGTTCACCCGTTAAGGCCAATGGAACGGTTAATTGACTGTGCGCTGATGATCGTTTTATAATGTTACAGGTTTGGGAAAACCTTCGGCAACGATAGCAAGGATGCGAAAAAGTATTTAAAACGGTGCTGAAAAAGGTAAACCATTATGGTGATACGTTTTGAAGGAAAAACAAAGTCTACCACGCCAACCAGATGTGCGCCGTGAGTGATGATTCTATTTGTTAAACTTTCGACCGATGGAATCCCAACTACATTGAAGGAAATAAGTTATAAAAAAAACGATGCTAAACCCTAGCAAGCAATACATGAGCGGCAGGTACTAGCAATAACAAACTGTGTGCGACGTTCTCAGAGAACTTAATCGCTTGCATTAGATGCAATCTGTAGCATAGTCTTAATACAGGTAAGTTTTTCTCGTGGTTTTCCTTTTGCTAGACCAAGTCTAACTTCCTCACTATCGATGGCTTTCCAACCGTTCCAGCTAACGTAGGCACGACCGGACAGGTCCAATCCGGGTCGGGAATCCTTTACACGAATCGCGTTGCTGTTGAAATCTCGACAAAGCGTATCAGCTACGCCGAAAGAATTATTCATCGTCGTGAGAATTACACCCGTCGGTCCGGTAGCAAGCCAGCCAGACGCGTACAAGCCAGTTTCGTACTTATCCTCGATGTCGTCAATTGTTTGATCACTTCCGGTGAGATTTTGTTTCAAAACACGTCCTACGTACAAATTATGATCAAAATGTGAGAATTGTGAAGATTCTTAAATACACTGTTCTCTTGAAATTACCTCCAGCATTGATAACGCAACCCTTGCGATCATCAAAATTGATATGATTGTCCACGCTTACGGCACGGTATCCGATGCTACGGCACACAATATCCGTGGCTATCGTTTCCCGCTGATCGGTAGGAACGGCTCTACCGTCAGCCAGCTTATTGGTGACATACTCTACAGCTTCAACCTTATCGTTGCCAATGAAATTAATCGGCGAACGATAGAACACAGGTTGAAAGTATCGTTCCGTGTGAGGGGTTTTATTTTGTTGCTGTTCTGCTAAACTTTTTACCATCAGTTCAGTGATGCGTTTCCTAGGACGAGGTAGATTTGGTATGGATTCTTCTACATCTGTGACCGGATGAAAATGGTAAATTACTTCAAGGAACATGCTGCATTCGAGAGTGGTATATTTTTACTTACGATCGAAATCATCAACCCTCCACTTTGTGACACAGTTGGAGAGCTTCAACATTTCCCGCAGTTCCTTAATCGTGAACGCTGCCTGTAAAGGACCTCTTCGTCCAACGAGATGAACAGTATCGATGCGACTTCGCGAAAGAGCTTCCAGTGCATACTCAGTAATATCAGTTTTCTACGGAGAATGAAATGATCGTTAGAACGTGTGCATTCATTACACTTCTACTTGGGCCATTTACTTTCAAATCGTCCACGCTGGACAGAACGATGCGAGCTACGTCGACGGCCACATTTCCCTGTCCTAGTAACGTCATAGATTTACCGCTAAGGTCGGGATTTAGATTCTCAAAACCGGGTAACCCATTGTACCAAGCGACGAACTCTCGTGCCGAGAGTACGTTTTGAAGGGTTTCGTTTGGAATGTTCAACGTATTGTCTAGCTCTGCTCCGTAGGTCTGGAAGGAAGGAAATATCATCAAAATCTATTCTACTATTTCCCCACAAACCATGCACGTACGAGTAACACGGCGTGATATCTTTCCCGCAGTTCTTTTAGCGTAAAATCCTTTCCCAAACTCAAATTTCCAAGATACCGTACTCGTGGATTTTCGGCTGTTTTGGTAAATGTATTGATAACATTTTTCACTTCCGGATGGTCTGGTGCTACGCCAAACCTGCAATATTGCAAGGGTCCACAAACAGGGGATTATTGCAACACGTAAGGCTATTTCAGTTTGCGGTATGTTTACCTCACCAACCCAAAAGGGACCGGTAGCTTCTCTACGATATCGATATCAGAGTTGTCCAGATGTTTCAGGATGTACTGGGCAGTGTAGAAGCCAGCTGGGCCAGCACCTACAATGCAGATCCGTGGCCGTACTGTTGTGCTAACATTTCGATAGTTACATCTTTGTGCCACTTTCACCACGTACGTTGTGGGAAATATTTTACGAAACATTCTTTCGAAAACACTTTCTACCGCGAAGCAACAGGTACACTGGCAGTGATTATTTACACAAAATATTCAGCAGTAGCGATAATGTAACGAGAACATTTGTTAATTTTTTATTCTTTACCAATTGTTATCTGATAAAATACGCGTAGCGGATCATAAAAGCGTGACGAATGTTTTCGGAACGATATGTTTGTTTATGTACGATCCAACTCAAAACATACCGTTGACATGTGAAAAGCGTACGCGAAAGAGAGAGAGAAAGAGAAAATGATNATACGATGTATTTTATTTTCCAACAGCTAGAGCAGATAACAAAACTCTGCTTCTGTTATCCTTATGTATTGCTTAATGGTTTCATCCAGGTTTTCTTTTGCTAGAAGAAGAATATTACATAACATTTTCTCGGATAGTTTACCTTGCGCTTTGATAAATTCAAACAAAACAAACAAATCAACCGTCAAATTCCACCCATTTGAAACGGCGACCAAATGAAGGTGTTCACACGTATGTTGAACGATCCGGAGCGCGATCGGCCTGTTTGTATATGTTCACGCCTAGTTATCGCTTGTTTCTACGTACGTGTGAACACCGCTATTTGTTCTTGCGGAAGGTAGCGTGATTATTTGCAGAATTTGCGCCTATATGTCTGATATGTGAAAATGTCACGGAAAACATTATATAAATAAAAAACTATATGGAATTTCATTGGCAAATTAAAACATATCTATATTTTCTGTACCATGCGAGCCGATCTCTGCCAAGTAATTTAACGCAAACAAGGGTATCGATTACTTAGTGTTTGTCAATTTCGCCAGGTAAAGTAGGTTCTGATGCAGCTTAACTTGGCATTCCTTAACTCTCCAACTCCCTGCTAACTGATGGTTTAGTATCGTTTGTATAAGGGCTCCATTTTCGTCCAACAGCTTTTGGATTAGGATCGGGCCCGATGTTGTATCATTCTGTTGGTGCGATGCATTTTTTCCGCTATCTTCTCCTAAAGTTGATGCTTCCGGCGATTGCTGTTGTCAGGAACAATGATGACCAGAGTAACGAAGTTATGAACATAAAAACTGCTTTTACCACACGTTCAGGTAGCTTGGTTATTTACCGTTTGCGAATGGTTGTACGACATGATTATTGTACGTGAATGTTTTGTCCAAACATAATCCGCTGGTACGTTCTGATATTGTTTCTTATTGCACGAGTTGATTGCAGGTCAACAAGCGGCAATTACACCGCGACAAATTTTTTGTAATTATTATTGATGGCCACTAGTTTTCAGTGTTTTTTTTTAAGAGCAAACGCGGTAAAATCGTTCTGTTTATCTGCAGCAGTTTTCCACACTTTTTGTTATTTGCCAAAGTTTGACAACCCACCTGCAACGTCAAAGATGTCAGACAGCTGACATTTCTCGTTTGGTTTGCATCAGCAACACGCGTGCGGTGAAACGATATGAAAAACTAATCGAAAGTGAAAAAGTTTTCGTACATAGCTGTTTTCTCTGCCTTTTTCCTCGGTCGAGTGCTATGGTAATTGTCTGGCGACGTGTGTAGAAAGTAGATTCGTTATCTAGTTGCATAAAAATCACCATAAAAAGTGCTCAAAAATGTATCACCTGAAACCGGTGATGAACCAGAACGTCGTCTGTGAGGTTCCTTCCTGCATGTACACCCTGAAGCCGGTCTGTACGTTTTCGTTCGACCCGAAAGCGTTCACCGATAGCAACACTGGAATTGCCGGAGTTACCGTCGATCCGATGTCGATCGAAATTGATAATTTACTGCAAAAGGTTTCGTAATATGTCAAATCGTTGCCCTTAGTAGAAAGAATGCTTCATTGCCCTACCATTCCCCACCATTTGCCATTCCGGACGCAATTGCATATGGTTATTTTTACCTTTTCGGGGGTTTTGTTCTTTATCTTCTTATTGCAGGCAGAAAACGACGAGCTAAGAATGTTGGCCGAAAGACAGCAACGTGTCCTGCAGCAGCTGGCGGAACTAAAGAAGGATATTCTTTCGTTGCGCACTGAGTTGAAACTGAACGCTAAAGCACCTGTTCAACCGGCCTCAACACCACTAAAGTCTAAAGCTGATTTGAAGGCAGAACCCATCAATGTAAGAAGACGCGGTTTAATAGCAAAACTATAGCTTGTGGGCTAATGTTTCTTTTATGTTTTAGCTCACCTACCTGCAGGATTTCGTGGTAAATGCTAGCCCCGAATACGTGCCCTACAGTTTGCTAGCGCTGAAGAATTTGTGGAAGGATAGGCTTAATTTGCATGTGGAATGTTTCACCCATTCTACCGTACCAAAGTTGAGCGACGAAGCGCTAAACTTCCAAAATGCTATTACGAAAAGCGCAACGACTGGATCGAACCTTCCTCAGATCAAGGTGACGCTGATTTGGAAAAATGGTTCGTATTAGCCACGCACGAATTCCACCGGTTGTGGAGCACTATATGATGGTAAGTTTGTTTTCACTTTCCTTTAGTTGGAGCGTACACCGAAATGATTACTTCCCCCACGTCTTACGTACCGATTTGTGGCGAGGTGAACATTCTTCGCTACCTGTCACGCTGTGGTCCGAGCGAGTTCAACTACGAACAGCAGGANTGGATCGAACCTTCCTCAGATCAAGGTGACGCTGATTTGGAAAAATGGTTCGTATTAGCCACGCACGAATTCCACCGGTTGTGGAGCACTATATGATGGTAAGTTTGTTTTCACTTTCCTTTAGTTGGAGCGTACACCGAAATGATTACTTCCCCCACGTCTTACGTACCGATTTGTGGCGAGGTGAACATTCTTCGCTACCTGTCACGCTGTGGTCCGAGCGAGTTCAACTACGAACAGCAGGACAACGTGGTTGAGGTTGATTCCATCCTGGATGCGTGCTATTTGCTTCTGAACAAGCAAAACATTAAACAGCGGCAACAGATCCTCCGAACGCTTGGTTCAAAGTTGGGCAAAGCTACCGGATTTGGCGGTGCAGAGTTGTCCCTTTGTGACATAGCGTTTACCAGCGCGGTAAAGCAGGTGCAGCGTACAATCGCGAAGGATATCAACCCGAACATGGCAAAGTGTATGGGACGTGTGGCGACTACGGTGGGCCTGTAAAATGATGCGTGTCGATTTACAACATCTGCCTGCTTTCGGTGAACAAAAATCCCGTCTGGAATTGTGTTCGTGAGTGTTGATCTCCTTTAATTCGATATTTATATTCTGTTTGCATTTTGCATCATCATGTTCGTGCTTCTGTAGCACTATGCCACAGCAAAGTAGTAGACACCCGGCGTTGAAGGGATAAAACACATTAGCGATGGGGGGAGGGGGGGGGGGGGGTGTTATGCTTCAAAAAATCAGCGCCCGATAACAGCAGATAATAAAGTAACCATTTTTATTTGAAACGATCGTTACAAACATTCACGCTTATCGATATATGTATTGCTAAAATTTAATGTTTTCCTTACACGCTACAGGAGATTTGAGAAAGATCGGCTTAAATGCAAAGAGTCCCTGATTTGTACGCTACATTTTTCGAGCTACGTTTTGGGTCGTTTTAAACGCACATTCGTACTGTAAACTATCACAATCAATATTTAAGACTTGTTACCACAGTCACCACCTTAAGTACAGTTGCTCCTGTTGGTGCGACACCACCGATAAACATCAGGGCATCTTCATAATTAACCATGGTAGTTTACCATACTTCCGATAGTGATAGTAATCGTACGCCAACTTCGTAAATATCAGTACGATTAGCGATGCGAAGATGATGCTGAGCGTATTGTAGAATGCGGCCGTATTATGCTCCGACGGTCGGCATATATCGTTTGGCGTTACCGTCAGTACCGGCAGATACTGCTTCCGGCCATCGTCGTCGTTGATAAAGTAGCAGGTAATGTTGCGGGAATCCGCAACCAACGATTCGTGCTTGCGCAGAAATCGCTGGAATCGTATCGCAAAGCGACACCCGCAGCGCCACGGATTGTTGGAAAGATANGTACGATTAGCGATGCGAAGATGATGCTGAGCGTATTGTAGAATGCGGCCGTATTATGCTCCGACGGTCGGCATATATCGTTTGGCGTTACCGTCAGTACCGGCAGATACTGCTTCCGGCCATCGTCGTCGTTGATAAAGTAGCAGGTAATGTTGCGGGAATCCGCAACCAACGATTCGTGCTTGCGCAGAAATCGCTGGAATCGTATCGCAAAGCGACACCCGCAGCGCCACGGATTGTTGGAAAGGTAGAGCTTCCCCACGCCCGGGTTTCTTTCTATCGCGTGCTCCACACTGTACACGCGTATCTGTGTGCAAATAGCAATAGTTAATTAAACTGCAATCCGTTGCAATGTGTATCGCTTACCCGATTTAGTCGGTTTCCCCGTAAACTAAGGATGCGAAAATTATCCAACCATATCGTATCCTCCAGAATGTCGATTGTAGTGATCCGATTTTCATCCAGATAGATGTCCTGCACGCTTTGGTAGTGTTCGTTCGTTGTTAAGCTGTCTACCGTTTGCAGCTTATTGCGCGCAATGTGTAGTACGGTTGTGTTTCCGGGCAGGTACTGTGGTAGCTGGTAGAATCCTCGATCGCTACAATTAACCATGATCATAGGATGGAAGGAAAGTCCGTTATCACTCAACCGCAGGTAGGACACGTGGCAGCTGCAGTTCCAGATTTCTTCGTGCAGGCAACTTTCCCGCACTACACGTTTGTACTCCATCGCGGTAAGGACGGGACGCCCTGTGTACTTCCAATCTTTACACACGAGTGTCGGTTTGTCAACATATTGGCGCGATTGTTCCTTCAGCAACCATATCATGTCGTTTGTGCAGTTCCACAGATTACCTGATAAAATTGTTATACGAAATGAATTTTTCCTCTAATTTAGTGAATATGCTCTTTGAATCGTTTGAGTTTGCTCCGGAGTATGCATCATTTCTTCTATCCAGAAATTAATATGAACTGAAGAACCACAATTGGATTGGCTAGAATTATGTTATGAAGCTGCACAACATATAATCAGAATCCTTAACCAAACAAATCCACTTACCCTGTAAATAAACCTCCACGTGACCGCTCCGGAAGCGGTACGGTTGAATCTGTTCCAGCTCGTTCCCCCGCAGATTGAGCACTTGTAATCGTTCCAGTTCGAGGAATGCATTCACACCGGTATGATTCAACCGGGTACCAGTGATGTTGACCATCCGCAGATAGGGCAGGGCCGGGAAATCATGTACCAGCCGCTGTAATATGCGCCCCGTTATTGCTAACCTTTCAATACGCGGTACCAATCGGCTGAGAATGAGTGGATCGAACGTTTTTAGTGGCCAATCGCACAGTATCAGCCAGCGAGTGAGATTAAATTTGCCTCCGGCCTGGAACCGTTTCGTTTCAATTCCACGGAAGCATACGGTACGGTTCGGTGGCGTGAAGTAGCACACTGGACGGTTGCTATTGAAGTTGGACGGACTGCCCGGAGACGCAGTCTGCAGTTGGCCTGCCGGGCTCGGTCGGAAAGCGCACTCCCCGATGGCAACATTCTCGACCACGAGATTCTGTAAACTAAGTGGGAGCTGGGCAGTGACCGGCGGGACCGTTAGAAGAATGCTGTAACGACAAAGGGGAGCAAAATGCGGGAATGAGTGATAGAATTTAAATTGGGACAGTAGGCAGTTTTGTTTATCAATGAATGTTAAGTGGGAATCGAATCGTGCGGGATGATTGGTTGGTTGATGTGTTTCGGGTCACGAACAATTGCGCACAATGAATACGAAGAACAGAAGGAGGCAGCTGTTTGCGTAAGCAATAAAAATCCACTTTAGGCAGAAAATGGGTGATGAATGTAGAAGACATGCTAAACAAACGACGAGTTTTGGCAATTGGGGTGGAAAAAACCAGGTACGCAACAGCATTTAAAACACACGTTCGGTAGTGTGCAACTTTGGTTGCAGGTGTTATATACCGCTGCAATCAAGTTTCTATTATCAATGCGTATCAGTCCCACCATGGTAGATCAAAATAGGTTTCTATTATCTACAGTAAATACCTAATCGATTTTGGGGCGGCCCGGTGGTGTATTTGGCAACGGCGCCAGTTTCTAACACGACCGGACCGGGTTCAAATCCCATTCGGACCGTCCTCCCGTAGCACGGTCTGACTAGCCTGCTACGTGGCAAAATTAGTCTAATACGGCCAGGCCGTTCTAACATTAAAAAAAAACCTAATCGATTTAAAGTTTGGGATGTTGAACGAAAGACCGCTATAAATGCTCTAAAAACTAAGTTAGGATGTTCAAATATTAATTATGGATCCATGCTCACGTGGATCGATCCTTACAACAACGTTAAAATGTAACCGGAAAAATGTCCTTTAGATCATTAAATAAAATAAAGGAATTTAGTCTAATTAAGCGAACAAATGATAAAGTTGTTCAAATAGTGGATTAGTGACACAGATATTATAGGATGATCATGATCATTTTAGACATTTTTTTCATTTTTTTTAGATTACTCCTATACAAATCAAATCCGTTAGATAGCAAAATAATTGGACCGTACTTCAAGAAGTCCGATTTAAAAGTAAATACAATTGGACACTACTGCATTGCGAATACTATGGTTCTTTCGTTACTGTCGTCCAGCTAAAGGGCAAACATACTACCCAACAAGTGACAAAAAATGATAAGCAAATGATCTCACAACAATCGATGATGTTAGTAATTTATGAATTTTTGCTGGCTATTCATATGTTTATGAAGTGTTCCAAAACCTACGGGGAGTCAGACTTAAAGTTGATTGTTTTGTAAAAAAAAGTTATTTTTAAGTCAAGTATATTTAAAAGGTATTTTTTCTCCGCCCGTTTGGTTAATATCTCTTCTGTCATTCATCTCTCGTAGCTTGTTGCTTGCTCGATTGCATTCGTTTGAAGAATCCAACGATCCCAAACGAACCCGAAGGATGAAACGATTGAAAACGAATTGTTTGGTGGAGTACCATTTTTTCTCTTCTTCCCTACAACTACTAATTGCTTTACATCGAAACCCATCAATCAATAATCGAAATGGGGGAAAAAGCGTTCGTTCTGTTTGAACAAAAAAAAAAAAGCGTTCGGGCACCTTTACTACCTACCAACCTTTACCGCACACCTTTTCCATTTAGATTGTTGTAGAACAAACTTCAAAAAACCCCGTCCCGATGTTTATTTTTAAGCCCTTGATTGCATCTGGTGTTGTTAACGTTGTTTTACGAAGAAGCCGCGGGGGTTTTTTTAAGTCCCTTTTTTTCGTTGTCCCCGACCGACTGAAATGTTTTCATCGTCAATGGGGAAGCCCACCTTGGTTGAACAAATTTTTGACGAGTTTTTGTTTGGTTGTTGTTAAACGTGCACAACAAACATCGCAACAAAATGCGCAAATCATGATTAAGAAGGAATTATACATACACAAAAAAAACACAGAATCACACACCGATTCCCCAATTGGTGGGTGCATCGGGGGGCGTAATACAAATTGGTTCGTTGTCCACCAACCTAAAAAGCTTTGCCGTTTGTCCAATTGTTTTCTTGCGTAACCGGGGGGGGGGGGATTCCTTTAACGATGCAAGTCAGAGTTAACGAGAGTCACTACAAAGACCGGAAAAAGTGATTGTGGTGGTGGATTATGCAAGCACAAACAAAAACAGTAACAACGAAAGCACGACCGACCCAAAACAAAAAGAAAAAGCTTAATTCTGAACAATTCTTTTTCCACCGAGTAGTTGGATGACCTTTTGCCATACTGAGGGCCAAAGTTTAATTTTTCTCATTTTTATTGTACCATTTCTCAAAAATTTTGTAATTTTTCGTCAATAGATGATCAACCATATAAAAGGTAATGCGGTGTAGTTTATTGATTTCATTTCGAAACCCTCCTACGGCTTTGTAATCGGCTGGAGGTCCTTTGGGATAGTAATGGTACAACCGTTGCAGGTTTTTTTTCCTTCTAGATGATTCTGAATGGTTACTGTCCCAGGAAAGCAATTCTAAATTAAAAAAAAAGGTCTATAAAAGTATATAAATAATTTTATAAAAGTGCTCGTCTCATAGAAAACGTTAAAAGAAACCTATATAATATATTGTATAAATACTTTTTATAAAATACTATTGTATAAAATACTTGTTGTATATACTTTTAATCTTCAAGTTATATTGGATTCTTCTACAACCAATAACTTTTAAAATAAATTTAAGTTTTCCGTTAAAAATCCTTTTTCTCCTCGTGGTCTTCTGCTGGATCTTTCATCCGTTAAACCCGACAAATCCGTTCACTGCAGGACCCTTCATAATTATATGCTAACCGAATTGCATGAAACGGATAATTTCCCTGTCTGGACGTGTAAATAAAACTCACGGAGCATAGGTTCTTAACCTGTCACGTGGGTAGAAAATGAATTGGCGTTTATTGGACGATCGTTGGTTTTATGCAACAGTATCTCTCAGTAATAATGGCAGGATATTTCGAGGTATGGTTTACTCTAATTTCAATGCTTCTGTTTAACAAATCAAACCCGATTTTGGGAATTTTTGCCATTCGCTAAAGCTCTTTAGTTGGATCTTCCAATTAACTAACTTTGGGTACTTATTAGGAAGACTTTCTTGTCAGGACCACTATTCATGAGCTAGTGCTAGTTAGTTATTCACCATTATTGTTGACCGTCGTTAGCACAAGAAACAATTTCCACGAAAGAACGTGGTAAACCTTTTCCTGAGAACTCAAAATATCTATGCTTTTTATTCTTGTGATATACAGACAGGGATGATTGCATATTTTGCTTATCAATAGATGAAGGAATTATTACTAGTGCGTGTTACAATATTGCGTATTACAATTTGAGCTTAAATCACAATCAACACGATGCTCATCAAATGAAAGGCAAATGTAATATTTCATAAATCTTTAAGGTGATGTAGTGTTGCATTAGCTTTCCACTTAAAACAAACAAAAAAGCTTCATCAAATATATTCTATTAAGTCAAACAATAACCAAAGATGCAGGGAAAGAAAACATTCCAACACTTATTCACTTATTCACTTATTGTCTCGTATTCACACGTTTGTTCTAAATCTTTCTTTGTTCTGTTTTTTCCAGTTTATGATTTAATTTTACAATTATACTTTTATGTTTCATCATCCCCTGTAAGCATTAGGATAGGACTGGTTTTGAACTTTTTTTTTACTCTCCCCCGAATGCAAAATCCTTTTTTGCCTTTACAACATCGCTCTACAACATGGCTCTAGCTCGTGATGAACTAGACCGTTGTGTTGTGAATAATGTACGGAATGGTATTGCATATTTTACCCTTTGGGCAGAGAGAGAGAGAGAGAAAAAGAAGAAAAAAACGGAAGCACAAGGCATCTGTAGCACGATACCAAAACGGTTGCAGATGTTCCACCGGATGTGTACTAGACGCACGCAAGTTACACACAGCACGCGGCAACGTGCTGTAGCTTAGAGGTGTATTTGCGGAAACGCTTGTTGTAACGTTACGGTGCAGTGTACGGCATATTCCATGCCACGGATTACTTCCTACATATCTCGAGATGATAGCATACCTTCCCGGTAGAAGTGATTAACTTTTCAAACCCTTTGGTAGGGTGAATCGGTGAATCGGTGAACAGAGGTGAACGGAAATCAGACCTTCCAGAAGGATCTGCCGCCGAAACTTTGCCACAACATTGCTAAACTTTGTGCGCGTGTCCCTCGAGTATGCGGGAGGTTTCAAATAACAGCAATACGGGCCCTTACCGGTTGTAAAAAGTGAGTTGTGAGTTGTCGAAAGCTGTGGGTTTGCCGATGAACGTTTAGGCATTAGTTCCGTTTCAATATTACTGTATCGAATACAAAAATAAGATGCGGCCTCCATCGTGTCTTCGATATTATCAGCGTGGATATTGCTCCTCCTGGGAAAGTGGCTGTGAAAGGAAACTTTTGATCTGCTTTCGATTTTCTCCTATCCCATACCACGCAAGTAAGTCGACAATCCTCAAAGGGGAAAGGATTACGCTGCCTGGCTACGAAGAAGATATTTTACATTCGTTTGTCCTGTGCAATTTGTTGGCGCTTTAAAATGTAAAACATCGATAAGACGTATCGATACACGGTAAAGAAAGTGTGAAGGATGGTATACTTTCTGCTGGGTTCGTGGGTGTTGTGCAAACGGCACAACATCACTAAATATCAGCGGAACAGCTTTTGGTTCCGCTACAAAGACGAAGGCGTAAAGTAAGTGTTTTAATACTTAGTTAGAAACAAATATCTATAACAAAAAATGAAACACAAAATTTATTTAATTACATTAATTTCATTAAACTATAAAGGTATGAAGACACTTTGTGGTCTTTTTCCTTTGTTGGTGTTCAAATATCTAATAAATGAAATAATATTGTCCCATGCTGATGAATGCTGTTTTTCTAACGCCCTCTAACATCAGTTCACAAAATACCCACTCGAGATGTCCCATTGGCAAAAGATTCCCTTTTGTAAAGGAGTACGCGNTCGAAGTAGACAGTTTGTGTATCTGGTTTGGGTTGGGTGGGTCGCGAATATTTTAGTTAGTGAGTTGTTTTTTTTTTGTTGGGTGGGTGGTGGGGGGGGTGGGGTAGGAGGGGGGGGGGGGGGGGGGGGGGGGGGGGGGGGGGGGGGGGGGTATTCCTTTAACGATGCAAGTCAGAGTTAACGAGAGTCACTACAAAGACCGGAAAAAGTGATTGTGGTGGTGGATTATGCAAGCACAAATAAAAACAGTAACAACGAAAGCACGACCGACCCAAAACAAAAAGAAAAAGCTTAATTCTGAACAATTCTTTTTCCACCGAGTAGTTGGATGACCTTTTGCCGTACTGAGGGCCAAAGATTTCTGTTTAATTTTTCTCGTTTTTATTGTACCATTTCTCAAAAATTTTGTAATTTTTCGTCAATAGATGATCAACCATATAAAAGGTAATGCGGTGGAGTTTATTGATTTCATTTCGAAACCCTCCTACGGCTTTATAATCGTCTGGAGGTCCTTTGGGATAGTAATGGTACAACCGTTGCAGGTTTTTTTTCCTTCTAGATGATTCTGAATGGTTACTGTCCCAGGAAAGCAATTCAAAATTAAAAAAAAAATTCTATAAAAGGTTATAAATAATTGTATAAAAGTGCTCGTCTCATAGAAAACGTAAAAACAAACCGATATAATATATTGTATAAATACTTTTTATAAAATACTATTGTATAAAATGCTTACTGTATATACTTTTAATCTTCATGTTATGTTGGATTCTTCTACAACCAATAACTTTTAAAATAAATTTAAGTTTTCCGTTAAAAATCCTTTTTCTCCTCCTGGTCTTCTGCTGGATCTTTCACCCGTTAAACCCGACAAATCCGTTCACTGCAGGGCCCTTCATAATTATATGCTAACCGAATTGCATGAAACGGATAATTACCCTGTCTGAACGTGTAAATAAAACTCACGGAGCATAGGTTCTTAACCTGTCACGTGGGTAGAAAATGAATTGGCGTTTATTGGACGATCGTTGGTTTTATGCAACAGTATTTCTAAGTAATAAAGGCAGGATATTTCGAGAAAGTTAACTCTAATTTCAATGCTTCTGTTTAACAAATCAAACCCGATTTTGGGGATTTTTGCCATTCGCTAAAGCTCTTTAGTTGGATCTTCCAATTAACTAACTTTGGGTACTTATTAGGAAGACTTTCTTATCAGGACCACTATTCATGAGTTAGTGCTAGTTAGTTATTCACCATTATTGTTGACCGTCGCTAGCACAAGAAACAATTTCCACGAAAGAACGTGGTAAACCTTTTCCTGAGAACCCAAAATATCTATGCTTTTTATTCTTGTAATATACAGACAGGGATGATTGCATATTTTGCTTATCAATAGATGAAGGAATTATTACTAGTGCGTATTACAATATTGCGTATTACAATTTGAGCTTAAATCACAATCAACACGATGCTCATCAAATGAAAGACAAATGTAATATTCCATACGTCTTTAAGGGGATGTAGTGTTGCATTAGCTTTCCACTTAAAACAAACAAAAAAGCATCACCAAATATATTCTATTTAGTCAAACAATAACCAAAGATGCAGGGAAAGAAAACATTCAAATACTTATTCACTTATTCACTTATTGTCTCGTATTCACACGTTTGTTCTAAATCTTTCACTGTTCTGTTTTTTTTCCAATTTATGCTTTAATTTTACAATTATACTTTTATGTTTCATCATCCCCTGTAAGCATTAGGATAGGACTGGTTTTGAACTTTTTTTTTACTCTCCCCCGAATGCAAAATCCTTTTTTGCCTTTACAACATCGCTCTACAACATGGCTCTAGCTCGTGATGAACTAGACCGTTGTGTTGTGAATAATGTACGGAATGGTATTGCATATTTTACCCTTTGGGCAGAGAGAGAGAGAGAGAAAAAGAAGAAAAAAACGGAAGCACAAGGCATCTGTAGCACGATACCAAAACGGTTGCAGATGTTCCACCGGATGTGTACTAGACGCACGCAAGTTACACACAGCACGCGGCAACGTGCTGTAGCTTATAGGTGTATTTGCGGAAACGCTTGTTGTAACGTTACGGTGCAGTGTACGGCATATTCCATGCCACGGATTACTTCCTACATATCTCGAGATGATAGCAAACCTTCCCGGTAGAAGTGATTAACTTTTCAAACCCTTTGGTAGGGCGCCGGTGAATCGGTGAACCGAGGTGAACGGAAATCAGACCTTCCAGAAGGATCTGCCGCTGAAACTTTGCCACAACATTGCTAAACTTTGTGCGCGTGTCCCTCGAGTATGCGGGAGGTTTCAAATAACAGCAATACGGGCCCTTACCGGTAGTAACAAGTGAGTTGTGAGTTGTCGAAAGCTGTGGGTTTCCCGATGAACGTTTAGGCATTAGTTCCGTTTCAATATTACTGTATCGAATGCAAAAATAAGATGCGGCCTCCATCGTGTCTTCGATATTATCAGCGTGGATATTGCTCCTCCTGGGAAAGTGGCTGTGAAAGGAAACTTTTGATCTGCTTTCGATTTTCTCCTATCCCATACCACGCAAGTAAGTCGACAATCCTCAAAGGGGAAAGGATTACGCTGCCTGGCTACGAAGAAGATATTTTACATTCGTTTGTCCTGTGCAATTTGTTGGCGCTTTGAAATGTAAAACATCGATAAGACGTATCGATACACGGTAAAGAAAGTGTGAAGGAAGGTATACTTTCTGCTGGGTTCGTGGGTGTTGTGCAAACGGCACAACATCACTAAATATCAGCGGAACAGCTTTTGGTTCCGCTACAAAGACGAAGGCGTAAAGTAAGTGTTTTAATACTTAGTTAGAAACAAATATCTATAACAAAAAATGAAACACAAAATTTATTTAATGTAATTTCATTAAACTATAAAGGTATGAAGACACTTTGTGGTCTTTTTCCTTTGTTGGTGTTCAAATATCTAATAAATGAAATAATATTGTCCCATGCTGATGAATGCTGTTTTTCGAACGCCCCCTAACATCAGTTAACAAAATACCCACTCGAGATGTCCCATTGGCAAAAGATTCCCTTTTGTAAAGGAGTACGCGCAAAAGTTAATTGGATAGAATAATACATAAGCAGTCAAGCACGCCTGTTGTTTCACATTGAGATGTCACCGTTTACGCTTAGCAGGATTGTATTTACAGACCACTTAGGTAAACAGTGTGGGGCGGGTTTTTGTTTGCTTTGAAATTAGTACACTTAATCGGATCCTTAGTACCCGAGTAGCACTATTAAACTCACACGCATCACACAAAAGCCTCAGGCAGAAACTCTCACACAGGGAGAGCTTGGTTTATTTGTCCAGACAGTATGGGGTTATAATGGAACGAAAACACGGTGCTTTTGCTTTTCGTGTGGGTTGATTGCTGTTTTTTGAGTTGGTTATTAATCGTCGGTTAGTGTGGGCGAGTAGGTACGGTGACCAAATTCTGATGTTTACCATAGCGATTAGTGACGGAAATCCAACAGGTTACTTAGATGAAAATCATTAAAATAAGCAATGCTTCTGGACTGTAATTGTCATTTTGCATTCCTTTTCATCAGCGTCAACTGTTGCTTTGTAGAAGAAATCACTGTTTCCTTGGATCGTTTTTTAATTTTAACTTAGATGTTATTAAACAATTTTAGTTAACTGGGAATTACATATTTTATAATACTAGTTAAGTGCACGTAGCTTTAGTTACATGTTTAATGAGATTCTTGCTAGTTTTTCTTAACCTCCATTAGAGAAGTTATTTTTAAGCTCCTCAATGAGCGCATTACCTTGACCTGGTAACGTCATGAGAAAAACACTGGACGACGCAACCCGAATGTTTTGTGATTTTTGCTTCTGCTTTTGCGAGCGCAACGCGTGGAAAGGTTAAATAGCAAATTAACCCCACGTGGACATTGCAGAATGAAAGAAAAGTCCCACAGCTCGCTCACAAATACACACAACAAACACCCGTTCCAAATATGGTTTGTCCTTGTGCTTGGGAAGTAAACGTACCAACAAACAAACAAAAAGGCTCATAACTTTGTGGGTTTCTTTGCTAACTTTATCTAGTATATTCGGAATGGTAACACAATGACGAGCGGAGATGGGATTCTTCTACCGGGCACTTACGTTACTTACCGGGTGGCATTACATTTGTCAGGTCAGAAAATTAGCACCTCCAAAAATATCTCCCTATCACACTAACAGCTACTTTAAACAACGAATTAAGCCGAGTGGTACAGTGTTTACGGGTGCTACTTCTCGCACAATTGTAGTGTGATGCATATGCAATCATCACCGGTGGCCCGTAAGATGGTTCCTTGCTTCCGAATCGAGAAACAAGACCATGACATAGATTGGGGGCGACCGGTAGCGAAAGGTACAAGGTACTGAGATGGGACAGACAGCCAGAGGAATACCAATCTTCACCCCAAATGGACTTCGTCGTCCTTCGTCGTGGGTGTATGTAGCCTTACACGCCACGTCCGGTTGCATTTATTTCACAGGTAAGAATCATGTGTTGTCACACTTTTGAAAGCTTAACCGGTTTTCATCTCCAGGGAGATTGAACTGTAAGATGCGCAAGATGAGATCCACAGATCGTCCCCAACCACGGGGAAAGGTAGGGAATTTATTTGGGATTAAAATTATACTTACAAAACAACCACCACCGCAGCAGATATGGTGGGTCGGTCGTCGCTGTTGGCGATGCCGGCGGTAATCCGAGTGTCCGATAGTGAATTACACACGAACCGAGCAAATGATGATAAGCTGTCAGATGAAGTATGACGTCGAGCTACGGTTGCCATCGCGACCGAATGAATCCGTTAATTTTTTGAGTGTGAGGAGGGTAGGGGGTGTTTTTTTGTTTTTGTCGCTGCTATTCTTAACAAAAAAAAAAAACTCCACCCAATCTCACCGAAGAGGTTCGAAACTGTTTAAAGATCTGTTTCACACGGCATACCGTTTCGGATGTCTGAGCATGGAGGACACTGTGTTTAGCGGTGCCTTAGATCAGCTGATCAGTTATTTGCTTTTCCGAGCCTGCTACTATTATTAGCACGTGTTTGCTTTCGTGTTTAGTGCCCAATTCTGTGGAACGTTCTACACCCACAGCACAGTAGCAAGTGGCCTGGAAGGTGAAGATTATTTTCAGCACATGTAGCGCGCTTCACAACAAACAAACACCTTGGGCTCATACGAAATGCCATAAAAATATACACATCACGGACTAACAACAAAACATACTCACAAACACAGACACGAAATACACAGCGAAACACGGCACGAAACAAGGGTCGTGTACGAGATGTCCGAACGCTACGCGCTACGAACCGCGACTGATAAAATTTGCGCGTGATAAAACGTCGCGAACGTAGTTTTGTTTTTATGTATTTTGAATATGCGTACCGTTCGTGACAACATCGGGTTTGCTCTTTCTCTCTCTCTTGTTGTGTGCAATCTCGTGTGATCTTTCGCTCTCTTTTGCCTCTCTTTCTCTCTCTATGCGTGAGAATGTATGATTCTGAAGCTTAACACAAGAGTGAGAGTGTGTATTTGGACCTAGTAGATATAAAGTTAAAGGATGCTATCTGTATCGTAGACTTTATATTTGGAGGTTTTGGGATAAAAATACCTTTTTTTTTTAACTCGCCTCCATGAAATTGAAATCGGTCAGGATGAGATGTGAGTCGTGAGTCCTAACACTGGATGATGGATTTCGTAGGCAATTAAAAAAAAAGCTCAACATTTGGCACATCGTCTCGATGAGATCGGGTCAAATAAGAGGTTAATTATAAAACTGTCGCCTAGCTGTCCTTATTTGCATATAGAAAACATGTGTCTAGAGCACTTGAGCATCAAGGGCGAGAATACGGACGCTTAGTCCCATAATGGAGGCGCATTGTCTTTGACGACGGTGACTCACTTCAGCTACACATGGAGAGCAATACATTGGCGGATTGTGTTTAGAAAATTATTTCTTTTATTTTAGTTGTTTTTTTGAAGAATAGAAATTTATTCACCAGTCTAGTCTTTAAAAGTTGTCAACAGTTTGCTTTTTGTTGCTATCATTCACTCCCGAACAGTTGTTGTGACGGTCGTTGCTAATAGATGCTAATTGTTTTGAGTCTCATGCTGTGTGCTGCCATGGTGCTTGCCTGAGTAAAGTAGTCTTATTGGAAGAAATGAATGACTTTGATAAACCACGATCGTCTGATGTTAGTCTCGTGGTTTCATATTGTTCGTTTTACTGGATTTTAATTAATGATTTGAGAAATTTGGAATGATATAAGAGTTTTTTCAATCATATAAATTACTAACGTAATTTGGAAATTGTAAATTTTCTTCCTTTTTACTCAATATATAATTCTTTCTTTAGGATTATTCGGATTATTTTTGTTTATTATAGGTAAAATACTGACCATTGGTTTAACCAAACCTCACTTTTCGAACTTTAAACTTGTTTTCGTTTTGTTACTGACAGAAAATTTCAAAATCAGCTACGGAAAGTACTACATTTAAGTATCTTCTTATATAATATTTTGATTACTTAAGGTTTGTCAGGAACAGAGGAGGTATTTTAAGTCCAAATAAGAAAACAAAACCCTTGGTTTGTTCATCAAAAGCTTAGAGGATCGCTTTTTCCGTTGATCAAGATCACTAATCTATTGTAGCGTTTGCCAAGGAAGCAATTGAGTAAATAAGCTACCAACGGTATAGAGAATGTAGTTTATTATGAAAATGTCATAATACTTCAATAACGCCCACAAACACGCCTCATTTTCCACACATTCCACTGCCACCGGATTCCTCTGTGTTGTCCCGGGCTATCAAGATCAAGCCTGAACACGATAATAGGTGCATACTTTAAATAATGAAAGAAGGGAAACGGATACAGGGTGCCGGGTCCGGCCACCGAAACCATCTGATATATCAGTGCGACTGCATATTATCTAATCTAACTTTACAGATCTCATCAAACTGGGTGGTTTATTGTGCGTGTATTACTCGTCCAGAAAGTGGAGTTGTGCCTTTTGGAAATGACTAAACGTACGAACAGAAGCAACGCCCGATGGTGCACGATCCTCGACGGTAGCCACGTCCACGGCACTGCGCAGAACAGGTCGGATTTGTGCAGGTGAGTGTCTGGACCATGGCGCTACGGGATTGAACGCCACCGGAAAAGGGTGTTTCATAAGGCTGGATGCGTGTCTGTATGTCTGGTGAATCTACATCCAGGTGAAGAAGGAACAATACAGATCAGAGTAGAGGCCTTTAATGGTGCTACTATTACACCAGTAGCTACTTACTCGGTGACAGTGGATTAGAGGTTGCCGGCTCGGTGAATACTAGCAGCAGTACTAACGTCACGGCAAACAGCGCCACTAATTGCGTTACTGTACGCATTATGTCGATTTTCGCACTTTGTGTGAACGAATGGAAAGACTACTCAGCAGAACACTACCACAGTACCTCCGTAGTCAAAACTTATCTTCAACAGACTGACGACGGACAGGTGGAAGTCAAAATCATTTATATTGAGAGTAGTTGTTTGTGATTTTTCGCATCGCTGATACCCAGCGATACTAAAGGTCGTCGGTTGTCGAGTCGATAAGATCGAACGACAGTGAGAAGACCGTGTACGGAAACATCAGCTGCCAATCATTACAGGTACAGGCTGCTACTACGGTTACTGTTGCAGCTTACCACACTACTGGTGGTGAGTTTTGTTGTTTTTTTTGTTAAATTGTAGAACTGATTTCTATGAGAGCTAGCAGAACTTCCTTCCTATCGATCGAACGGTGGAAAGGTACAGGGGTACGGAAGATGCGTAGCGCAACGTAGGAAGAAAATTCGTATCTTGGAACAATGTTTACACTGTTTTGTTTCTGTTGTTATATGTGTGTTTATATTAATTTTTCAAACTGTTATTCCTGCAAACATTCCATTGCGTTGTTCGTCAATGGAATTTTCATTCAGGAAGAACCAGAAGAATGATTGTTAATGTTGCTTTTTGCTTTTTGGAAGAATGTTTCGAGTCTTATTGTAAGCTACATTAGGGGTTTGGTTCTTAAGATAAGATTGAGCAATTCATGGAGGAAGTGTTGACAACATTTGTTCAGAGATTTTTTAAACGAAAATTACCTCTTTTTTATGTAAGCCATTTTCTATTCTCTAAGTCTGATCTATGATTATCATCTTTCACACACGATCAGCACTCGTATATGCAATAATGTTGATAAGATTTTGGATGCTTATTTACGGCAAGTAATTGAAATCGGGCTTTAAACTTTTCAGGATCATTCGCATTTAAGACTATAGTGTCCCTAGATGCGTGTAGCCTTCCAGCATTGTACTTCTAGCATTCAGCTTTTTCGTTCGTCCTTCGTTCAGCGCTTCATCTTTCGTACACATTCTTTATACAGCAAAATAATTTTACTATATTCCTCTAAACAGATTATTCATCGAATGTATAGTATCTTGAGAATTGTGTGATTTAAAATTTATTGAAAATGTTACATTTTTAAAACTCGGCCTAATAACGTACATGGTAAAGTTCAATACATATCACAACTTAAACTAATGATCTATTTACGGGTTACGATGAGTAACAGTTACTTTTCAACGTGGCTTAAGGAGACCTGGTGCAATTCTGGGTAGTTATGGAACATACAAAAAAAAGGGATTATCTCTATAAATGCTAAATAAAAGCATCAATCTGTCTACATCCGAATAGGTAACATTAGCGTTATAAATTAAAGGATTTATAATAAAAACAGATCATATTCTAATTTTATCGAAACTTTGATACGAAGCAAATAATAAATAACTTGAAACAATTGTTAAACCACTTGTTACCACTATCAAACAATGCTTAGTTTTAGCTGTTCCAATAAACGAGCGCAATAAAATAAGCACAAGGAACTATTATAGTTCAACATCGCGTAGTGAAAGCCACCATCCAGCAGGGATGTAATGGGTACGATCGCTAGAACCGATTTGGTTACACCGGGCGCATTGGAAGCTTTGGTGTATGCCTTCAGAACAGCATCGTGAATTGCGACCAGATTCGTAACACCGCTTTTTCGTAAGGCTCGAAATTTGAGACGAGTTGGGGACAGTTCTTCCACCTCTTCAAATACGTACAGCTTCAGCAAATACAGCAAGCCCACACTGACCTGTGTAAGTGGA
Organism: Anopheles rivulorum; assembly: GCA_018908115.1. Taxonomy (NCBI): domain Eukaryota; kingdom Metazoa; phylum Arthropoda; class Insecta; order Diptera; family Culicidae; genus Anopheles; species Anopheles rivulorum. Next base: position 25,630,218 of record CM032178.1, read on the forward strand.
AGCCAATTTTCAATGATTAGTTCCAGTGGACCGTCTGCGATCGTGAGTGATGGGTGTTCCAAAGGTGAGGTGATACAGTTGCGCTGTATGAGTTGAAACAGCGTTCGAACGATCGTGCGAAAGAGTTCCTTTTCGTGCTGGGCGATATTCGTGATCGAAGGGTACGCATTTATAGCGATCGTGATAGTATTTTCGGTAACGGTAATGGGATCGTTCACAGAACAGGTCATATTTCCATCGTTCATTACCGTTCGGCACAAATCAACTGTGTCGTTCAACAGACGAATACAGGTAATGAGCGCAAATTTGGAACTTTTCACCCGTTCAATTGACTTTCCAAAGGCAAAGGCAAGTTCGCGATGCACGTTAAACCCATTCTCTGGACCGCCCCTTAGCGGGGTATCGCTCAACAACGCTTCGGGCTGAAAAAGTTGACGTGTTAGTGTGAGATAGTCTAAACGATCGTGAAGTGAGCGCAATCTTTCCGTCAGATTCCCGTCAACAGTAGCTGCCTGCTGGACCCGTTCGTTGAATGTACCTCGTGATTCTTTCTGATTGATGTTGGGTCCATCGGACACTTTCACTCCGTGCACGATTCGCTCGCTGTTGCGTATTGGCGTGATATGATACCGTTCGAAAAACATTTCCATGATGGTTTGCTTAAAGATGGTCAGTCTTTGGTCCTCGAGTGGATCGCTGGTGCGATAGAATCGAATGTTGCTTTCAATTACGTCTGTCTGCCATTGGACAAAGCCGGTTGTGCAGATACGCAGCTGCTGTACAAACGTGTCCGACACCGTCGTTTGATCAAACATTGCGTTCGTATTGTTCTGCAGATTGGTGTAAATTTTCTCCAAATACTGATCGATTCCGTCCGGTTCCCGATAGTACTTGGCCACGATATAAACTTCGGAATTACCCGGTTTGGAGGTACAGGGCTTAAACACGTGCAGCTCATCGAAGCAATGGTTTAGCAGAAACAGCAAACTAACACTCGAGTGCTCGAACAGGGTGAACATTTTGAGCACAAAGTGCTGACCGGGACTAAGCAAGCTAAGGGCAAGCACGGTCTCGGCTAGATGAAGCTTTGCGACCCGTTCCTCCTGCTCTTCCGGTACGTTCAAACAGTCGATTGATCCATCCGCTGTGACGAGATGTACCTGAAACGTGAAATATTTGACCGTTGAAAGTTTATTTATAGTGAGATGATCATGTAACGTGATGCTTACCGATGGAAAGCGCTGCCGTCGTCTGATGATAGCATTACGATTTTCCCGAACCATAATATCACCCGTCCCGTCCGCACCGAAACACCACGAGTCAAGCGTGTGCAGTATGAACCGATCGTCCGGGATCATGTTCCCCGGGCAGTTGCCTTCGTAGTAAGGATTTAGCGTACAGGCAAACCAGTTCCATTGCGTGCGGGGTGCACAGTTCAGCCGTATGTAGTGATTCAATCCAGTGACGAATGCTCCCGGTGCTTCGCACAGATGCACACTGTACACTTCCCGCAGTTCCGTGTTGATCAGATCGTATGCCGATACGCATTCGTACAGTTTGGCAAAGGCTTGCGTGACAAACTCGGCCCTGATTCGGTAGCGCAGTTCGTTTAAAATCGGCAGCAGGGATGATCGTTTTCGGGTGTGCTGATGCCAGTCGCTGATTTCAAAATCGTTTAACCGATTTTTTACCTCATTCAAACGCCGTTTCTGCTCTTGTAGTTCAGCCACGACATACGGCGGACTGCGATAGAGTGTTTCTAGCGGTGGCAATGGTGTGTTTGGTGGCAATGTCTGAAACTGGAACTTTTTCTCAAACTGCACGTTTGCCTCGTGAATTATTTTCTCTCGAAACAGTAGGTCTGCATCAGCATCGGCGTTCTGAGTCGTTCGGAATTCCATGTTCGCGAACAAAAACTGTAGGTATGATTTTGTTTAGTGTTTGTTTTGAATTGCAATGCGAACTGTCACTGTGCTAATGAAAACAATGGTACAGTGTTGTACAAACAAGTGGCTGTCGAGAGAACTGCATTGTAATCTACATACATAGTTTGATAATTATGGTTTTATTGTACTGTTTTAGTGTTGACTATATTCTTTGCAAAACATGTGCGAAAGGGCTTCATTGTGGGGTATTGGTGAGATTATTATAAGCCTTTTAAAAACATATTTCGATTAGATTGAAGGTATGTGGAATCTTAAATCATGTGATCTAAACGATTGCACGCCAGATGTCGATATGCGTGAGTAAATATAGAGATGTCAAACTCATTTTAAGTTATGTGAATTGTTCATACTTTATGTTTAACCGTTTTAAATGTTTCATTTGAGCTAAACGCATGACAATACAACTGAGGAATTTTATAACAATTTTCGAAATCAAAATATTGTACCATTTTTGGAATTTGATTGTTGATTGACGGTTTACCAGTCCAACATCATGGATGATTTATTGTGTTTGACACTACTGGCATGGAGCGTTTGTTGGTAGTAGAGAGCGTATTTTGAGAAGGGTGTCGTAATGAACCGTCATCGTGCGTAGGGCCCCGAAAAGAAGCATCGCAAGTTGGATCCAGCTCGAGCGTTCTAGTTTTGTGGCCTTTTTAGTTTTGAGATTACAGAGCCAGCCCTCCAGAGAAGTTATCCACCATTGGATAGCGCACACAGGACGTCCTGGTGGACGTTGCGATTGTCCCCGGGTAATAGACGCGTGAGCTTGAGCAGAAGCTGATGAGTGAAAATTGATTGGGAGGCAGGAGTAGACCTCCCCATCCCCCCTGTCTGTCTGCTAGTGCATCATCCAGTGTGTATATACAGTGCCAGAACAAAAGAAAGTGTTTACCGAAACTTTTGTACGGATCGAATCAGGACGGCTTAAACGTGAATCGCAATGGAGGCCTCAGCAAACGTAGATGATTCCACCGAGCGGCGGAAGTCGAATACAGAAAGTGAAGGGGCGGGCGAGGAAACACAAACAAAAAGCCCCGAAGAAACCAGCCAAACGTCAACCACCCCCCAATTCGTGGTGGATAACGATGACAAACCGCAGCAATGTGTGAATGAACCGAAGGAATCTACCAACGGCAAACCGTCTTCGGAGCAAGCAACAGCATCTTCATCTTCCAAAGCACTGTCTGCGCCGCCGAAAAGCAGATCGTTCGAAAAAATACCGATCTTCGTGGTGGAAGATCATCACGAAGTGCTCACGTTCCTTTACCGTTGCCTCGGCTCGAAGCATTTACCATTGCAAGGCAATCGGATCGTACACTTTGACTCCCATCCGGATATGTGCATTCCGAAGCACATGCCCGCCAACTACGTGTTCAACAAGGACGATCTGCTGGACAGTATCAGCATTGAGAATTGGCTCATGCCAACCGTATTCGCCGGACACGTGGAACGCATCATTTGGATCAAACCACCATGGTCGGATCAGATCCCGAAGGGCAAGTTTGAATTCCATGTTGGTGAATTTGAAGGATCGATACGAACAGACTCGACGCTGGAGTACTTCGTGTCGGAAGGTTGTTACCAGCCGGAAGACAAGCTGGAAAACCGAAAGCGACTGCGGCTGGAAGTGTGCTCGGTCGAAGAGTATTCTGTGTCGGAGGACACGGATTTAGCCCAGGGCTACATTCTCGATATCGATTTGGACTACTTCAGTACACACAATCCCTTCCTGAAGATCTACGATCGCGTGCAGCTGTACGAGAAGCTGAAGGACATATTCGTTTCCCCCGAACTGGCCGACGACACGGAGAACGATCTCGAGAAGCTACAGCGTGTGGCACGCGATCGGGAAGAGAAGCTCGAATTTCTCGAATCCATCTTCCTGTACCTGGAGGAGGTGGGCAATTTGAAGCATTTCCTCGTGGACTATCAGCAGGAAATTAGTGACGAGTATGCGGGGCTGCTGGAGAAGGTGACCACACTGGTGCGGACGTTGAAGCGCGAGTACAAGGAAGAGGAGATCGATTGGTCGATGATTTATGATGCGGGCTGCACGTGTGACGTGACCGATCTGCCGCATCACGAATCTAGCCAGGAAGAAATTGAATCGATGGTGGCCCAGCTAGAACGCTTCCTGGAGAAGCTTCCGTGTCCTCCGGTCGTTATAACGGTGTCGCGATCCAGCGAGGACGACTACACACCGGCCACGCAGGTGGAAATGATACAGGAGATGGTGCTGGCGGCACTTACAAAGTGCATACGGTCGGAGCTAGATACCCCGATACTTCACTATAAGGATCAGAAATTTACACTGTAAGGACAATAAACCAACACATCCACACACAGAAACCCACACCAATGTTCCCTTCCCTCTTTAAGTTAACAACGAAGCTGTTGCGAATTTAGAATTTCTTTTGTTGCTGACGATGACCATAATTTTAGGTTGGCAAGAAGGCCTTCTTTCGGCGACACAAGGTCGTGTGATATTTGGCAGGAAAAACTAAATAATTTAACAATTTACAGCGGAATGTTGAGTACGAATCGCTTCATTTAAAGGTTCGCTAAATATTCGACCATGTATAAGAATAGAAGTAATAAAAACAATCACAATGCATCAGGCGGACATTTTCGACGTTCCCTCGAACGTGTTCCGATCCTCAAGCAGTGTTATCGCCCAAATCGCATTGATTGAAGTGCTTCGAAATGATGCTAATCAGTAGATTGAGCGGCAGCACTTTCGCTTCATCTTCTTGCTTCAGTTCGTTGCGCAGTGCGATGCACGTTTTGGCAATATCCCGCAGCACGCTGTGTATGTACGGTTCCAGCGGTTTAATCAAGCAGGCGAGTATCGCGTAAATCCACTGCGGTATCCAGTCCCTGCGGTAGCCCTCGCCACGATGCAGTTCCTTGCTGATAGTGGACGGTGTCATATTTGTAACCGCCGTATCGCACAGTTCCGGATCGGACGGTTCATCCAGCTGCTGCGAAGTGGTCGAAACCGAAGCCTGATCCGAATCCTGCAACCATTCGTGTAGATACTCGAGCAAAATCTCCAGATTCCGTTGCGGGATGCTGAGCAGAATGCTCACGTACGGCAGGTTGTTCGCACAGTATTCGTGCAAATGTTTACGATCGTCAAAGTTAAGATATACGTGCGTTCGCTGGAGGTTTTCCTGGTACTGTGCACTGCTGCGGTACGATGTGATGGTGTCACGCAGTTCGGAGAACTTTTGATTCTGCATCGTTTCCCATTCCCGTGTCGGTATCAATGCGCGGTGTGCTATGTTTTTAACCTCGTCCTAAAACGGCAAGACGCAATTTTTATGGAAGCTACATTCCGTTGCGCAATATTGGTCGTTTCGCTTACCGTTGGAAGCGCACCCATTCCGGAAAGGGTTTTCTGCTGGCTAAAAGATTGTGGTTTTTCGGCAACAACCACCACCGGACACTTGCCCCGTTCGTACATCACCTGCTGTAAATACTGTTCGCCGGTTTCCGGCGTGAGCTCTGGATCGAAATTTGCATCCGGTGGTTCAACTGCCAGTGCAGGCTTTTGTATCATATCAACTTCCATTCCGGGGGAGTTTTCTTTTTCTTTGTGTGATTTTATGTGTTGCAAAGGTGCATGTGGTTGCACTTTGTAAATTTTTTAGTTTCACTGCATCTCCCAGGGAAAGGGAAGTTATAAAAAAAACTCGCGTTTGCGTCGATGAAGGCAAACAAAACTTTGCGAATTGTTAAAATCAAAGAATGCTAGTTTGTTTTCATTCGATCTTCTTCCTGATAGCAAAGAGAAATGACATTTGTACTCTGTTTAAGATACTAGCTTGAAAGCTTTATATCGAAGCGCTGTTCATAAGTTTGCCGCAGCATAGAACAAGTGGAATGGTCCTGGAAGTGGTGTTTATTGCGCGTTTCGAAGACTGTTTCGTTGTGGCCACAGTGGCCACGGATGTAAACTTACACACATGTCCTGGCGAGTGTTTGAAATCACTAGCCTTGCAGCTATACAAACGTTGATCGTGAATGTGCTTCTGCTGAGACAATTTTCCTTCCGGCCTGCTTTGCACTGGGTGTTGCTTGGAGTTTCTTTCGTAACCGCGTTGATATTGCTGACAAAAAGTAAAGGTGCGCGATGCGTGTCAATGCTGTTAGTTCCACAGTTTCTAAGCAAACGAGGCCGTGCTACAATGATCGGATACATATTTCTGCTCACTGTTACGGGACCAACGGCAAACACGATGTGCAATGTGGAAGTACTGGGGAAAACGCTAGGCTGCACCCAGCAGCAGCTAAAGACGGCCATCCGCGATACAATCGGCGCACTGAAGGTTCCTTTCCTGGCGATGAAACAAATCATCGATGAGCTGCTTAAAACGGTTGAACAATCCTTTATGAAGGTGCAAAACACATTGATGGAAATGTTAAAGTTGGTCAAAAGAATACGTAAGTGCCTTTTCCCTTTGGAGATTATTACACCGTTAGCGTATAAATTAACCTATGTTTGTCTATTTTTACAGTACACTCCATCAAGACCGCCTATGACTGGCTGCGAGACATAGTATCCGTATGCAATGATAAACTAGGATCACCTTCCGAACGCTGCATTCAAGCTTTGGATCAAACGATCGAAGCTTGCAAAGAGGAAATGGGTAACATGGACTTTCTGTGCGAAGTGACACAGGTCGGCAAAACGGTCTGCTACGGTGCTAAAATGGTTGATTATTTTTGTGAGCTTGTTGATTTCATAAGCGACGCTGTGATCGAGGAAATTGAGCAAGGTAAGTGAGATAATCGTTTATTTTTACATGATACGGCATTTGTCACTGTCGGATACGTTAACCGTTAACCCACGAAAGGCATTCAAAACTTGATGCACAATTTGGAGGAACTTTTCCGGGTGAAGGTGGAGTACGATCATACGTTCGATTTTGCAACCAATGCTTCGAAAACGTTTGCCGAAGTAGGTGAAGATATAAGGCAGGAGATTGTGGACCGAACTCTACCACTCAGAAGAACGTTTAACGTGCTGGGAATGGTTACTAGTGGCTTTTTTGTGTGCATCGTTTTGAGGTTAGTTACGTAGTAGTTTTAATCCATTCCAATGATTTGAGTTTTGCATATTTGTTTCTTTTTTTATCTCGATAGAGCTATTCGCTATAGGAAGCGGTACTTGAAGAAAGATAATTTTGATAACAACTTTCTTACCGAAGATTTCTATGCTATCGAAAATCGAAGATTAAAATTAAACTTTGAAACGGTGTTTCCATTGACCCGCAAAGAAAGCCATCGCTATGTGGCTTTAACATCATTGCATCTGACATGGAAGGAACGGTTTCGTATAGCGAAATCGTTAACCTTTCTAATGATCTCTACCGTTCAAATATTAGGCCAGTTAGCGGCGGATTACGCACTCTATTGGCTGCTAACGTTAATCAAACATTTCATGCACGAAGGATCGAACCATATGAAGGGATCGTCTACCGGTGGCGTAACTCCACCAGTAGTGGGAGTCATTGGAGAAGGTATACTAGCAGATACGTTGCGTGATATCGTCCGTTCGTTCGAACCGATCGTAAACGGCACGGCAATTGATCCTTCCCAATGCATTCCCGATGCATCTCAGCCAGATTTTGGTCGCTATGGCCAAATCGGATCACTATTGGTGATCTGTTGGTGCTTTGCATTTCTTGAACCGTACGGATTGCGCGTTAGGCAGCTCGTAATGCGCCGATACTATCCCGCACGGGCAAGTGCACGAGCGGTCTGGCTTTATAGTGATATTCTGTTAAAAAGAGAAAATTTACTAAAGGTCTTCAGAACGCATCTCACTGGAGGGAAGGATCGTAATCAACGTGAAAGAGTGCATTGGTTGGATGTGGTACGGGCGAAAACGAACCGTTATTGGATCTGTCGAACGGTGTTGGGTCAGGGAGGAACTGTACGATGCATTTTATGTGGCGATGTGTTGAAAGAGTTTGCTGATCCACTTGTCAGATGTTCTCGTACGGAATGTTCCGGAATTTACTGTCAGGATTGTTTGCTAGAAACTGGTAACAATTGTTCGCTCTGTTTGGACGTTCTGATGTTGGAAGCTCGGGAGAGTGATGAAATATATCTGGACTAGTTTTTGTGCCCCAATCATAGACAAGTGATCATACATTTGATCTTGATCCTTCTCTTAATTTGCATCTTTATATATCCTTTACAAATTATCCATTATAAACTTGAAAGTTATGGATTATTAGCTGCCAGTTTAGTTTATCTGTTTTCTACCTGTTTAATGCATTATATTTTAATATCCTAACGATATTAACACATCGCACTATACGAAAGGTGTAGTTCACTTGAAAATGGCGTAAAGAAGCTTCAAAACTACCGCCAAGGACGAGTTTGTCGAATGAACTTTTCCATGACCACCGTTCATCCAAGTACTGGCAATGAACTGGCGTTTTGCCGGCACCTGAATTTACCCGTCGCACGAAGCTAATCCGAATGTACGCACGTACAGTACGATGAAACTCATTGCGTATTCTCCACAGTCAGTACAGGGTCCTGCATGTACCTCCAGAAACCGACCCACCACCCAAACCACCTGTAACCGTGTAGCGTACAGCATCCGTACGTACTGACGTCATTGGCAATTCGGTACCGTTTTTTTTTGCTGGAGACTGTTCCTTCACACGGTTTTGCGAGAGGGCTGCGATGTACCGGCAAAGTTGTCCACTTGCACAACTCTCACTGAAGCGAATGAATGAAAATGAATCCCCTTCCAGTTTTTTGGCGTACACACGTACACCAAGCGGTGGAAAAGCGAACGAATTTTCCCGAATGGCCCGTACCCGTACCGTATTACCGGGCCAGACGACAGCCCGACACCGACGCGTACGACACAGCGAGAACCGGCAATCAGCCGAGAGAAGAGATGCCGACCTGCTCTATAGTGCCGCGTCCTGCTCTGCCAAGGATAACAGGCTCTTTGTTATCTCGTGACATCGAGCTCTCGGGTGCGCTTTTGTGAATACGGTGCGTTAGGAGCCACCCTTCGGCAGGAACCCGTTGGAACTGTCCCCAAACGCGCAGCCTGAAATTGTTTGCGAACCAACGCCACGGTTGTAATTCGTTTAGCTAGCCATCCATCCAGCTTTTGTCCGATTGTCCTTGCGGGCTTTCTCGCTGTGTTGTCTGTGTGCCGCCAGGTGGGTAACCGGGAACCAATTGTTTTGGAGGCTGCGACCACCCGCTCCACCACTACAACCCACCCGCCCACCTAGTTGCGTACATCAGTGCGCGTGTGAAAAACTCCGCCATCCTTAAGGCTACCCAAAGGAGACGGCCATTATTCGGTGTTCATTCACTGTGTGTCTGTTTTGATTTTTGTTAGCAAGTGAGTCGCATTTTCCATCCGCCTAGTGTTGTACTCCGGGTTCCGGGTGTTTGCTGTGTGAAAACCAAACGAAACAACCACAACAACAAGGCGCATCCCGAGCACGAACGACGACCATTCGTAGCGATCCGTAGTTCGAGTTCCGAGTTCCTTTGGCTCGGAAAATCGGAAAAAACCGTGTTGTAGCGGCAGATCCAGTACGTTCTCGATTCTGGCGCACCGGAGTCTGGCAAGAAGTTCCGATCGGTGTGCAGTGTTTTTGTGCGAGTTTTGCCTTTCATCTCCCGTTTTTTTTTGTGCTCCGGTTACGGCGGAAAGAATCGTTAAAGGGAGCAAAACCTACGCAAACACAGACACACGGCGGAAGGTTGTGTTGTTGTATGGGTGTGTTTGTGTGTGTGTGTGCGCACATTTTCATTCGGCTTCACGACAGTTTTCACGGTCTTCGCTCGGTACGGTGGTCGGGCGTGTGTGTATCGATAGTTTTGGAACAGGTAGGACACTCCCAGGAGTGTATTCGCATGGTGTGAGCCTTTTTGTATTAGCTTCGATGACTATCCGTTGCGCCATCCCGCCGGGCAGGTGCAATTGTTTTCACCTGCTAGGGACTATTCCGACCTGCAGTGGACAGAGCGCAGTAGCGTGTTGCGTACGGTGTGTGTAGGTGCTGCGTGTGGCAAGATTCGGGCGTCCGCTTTAGCGTAGTGTGAAAGGTGTTGCGCGGGTTTTTGTGTGCTGTTTAGCGTTGGTTCGGCATTTGTTCGGTCTCTCCCGCTATCGATCGTGTAGAATACTTCCGTGCGAATTTACTCAATTATGTAATCATCTGTTGAACGGCGTCGATTTCGCACAGAACTCGCCTCGTCAGGTGGGGGGAACTGCATCGGGTCCATTTACATACTCGTTCGTTTTATTGCAAGTGATACACGAGACACTATTTCCCTCAATGGAGTCTCAACCTGCCTCATTAACCGGTAGCGTGTTTCCGGTACGCCCTTCGCTGGACCATTTGCTCGCGATGGGCGACTACGATGACGAGGAGGAGGAAGATGGGATTCAGAGCGAAGAGGTGGACGAGGGGAAAGAAAAACCGGAACTAGTTCGTACAACAAAGGATGATGTTGGTGGTGGTGTGGTAACGGACCATTGTTCGCCTGTCACCGAAAGCACGGAAAAGACCGCGAATGAAGCCGCTACAGCAGTGGACGAGGACGATGACGATGAAGGTGCTTCGGAATTGACGGAATTGCAACAACTGCCGGACACGCAACAGCCTGCCGGTACGGTCAAGGAACAGGTAAGTAGGCAAACATTTCTCCTCCTAATTGCTTCTACACATTGACACTGATTTTCTCGCCGAAAAATCCAAAAGCTTTTCCAACCTCTTACGGGCAAACGTTTTGATTTGTTCGTTTCTTTATTCCGGGTGGATTTTATTCCGGATAGGCATGAAAATGAAAGCATGCTTTTGATTGCGGGTATTGTCTGTGCAAAGTGTGAACTCGAGTTCGGACCCGTGCAACAGTTTAAGTGCATTCCCATGGGATCTATTATCCTTTAAAAAGGGAAGGTTCTTCTATTAATCCCGAATCGGTAGCAGTAGTGGATCCCTTTTGTATCGCTGTAGAAAAGAAAATCGATCTCCGAGTATACCCGGTCGAAGGAACGAGAACACACCAGACCAATCATACCGAGTCTCTTAGTACGGTCCCTTTCAAGTATGACTGCCATATTGCGGCTAATAGTAAAGTGTACAAGAGGCACAGCAGCGCAGCAGTGAATATGTGGAACATTCTTCTGGGTGGAACTAGCATCGGAACAGCATGCAAGTATTGGTTTTTTTTCTTTTCTCTCTCTCTCTCTCTCTCTCTCTCTCTCTCTCTCTCTCGTAGTTGCCAGAATTAGGGAAGTTTTGAGTTCTGCCGGCATATATAGTGGAAAGTTAGTTCTACCAGCATACGGAATCAAGCCACCAGTCCCGGCCACTGAATTAAGTATGAGGATGAGGTGGGATTATCAAGCACATTCCTTCCTGCTTCCGCATCCGGTTTTGGTGCTTACCGACCTACGAGCAACTGTCTCTCGAGAAGGAGCGAGGAAAAGCATTAAAGTAATATCGACCGAACATAACACCCGGCAGCGGTGGTCGAAAGTAACTCAGCGCATTTTTTTCGCTGAGCTTTAAGCGTTTGCTCCATGCTCGATGACATCCGCTCGGTTTCGGTCTTTGTGCTGCGTGCCCGGTAGTGGTCCCGGTTTCACCCGAACTGTAATCAAGGTTTAATCCATCCAAGGTGCACCATTTTAGCAATTTTAGCGGTGCGGTCGGTGTCAGGTGACAACGATGCCAAGGGTGGAAAGTGTAAGTCGTTTTATTACGAACCCCGTGCGTCGTGTCTCATCGGATAATCTGGCAATCTATACAATGGCGGTGGTAAAGTGCGCTTGCCTTGCCGGCAGATGACTACGATGGTGATGGTGGTCTTTGCGCACTGAACCACGGCGTTATCATCATAACAATTTGTGTGTCGCTTGTCGAAAGCACGCGCTAATGAACTAATCCAGTTTTTTATTTCCTTTTACCATTTTCAAGTGTTGAACTTAATTCCATGCTGTGAAATGGTTGAGCATCAGTTTACTTATCTGCGTTCTGGTGAGTTATCGGTGAGAATTCTTGAATTTCTTATCAGTGACTAGTGGAGATTTTTTTCTTTGTACCGTCTAAACTATCGATTATATAGACGGTATAAGATACGGAGAAGAAATAGTAGGAGAAATGCAGACTGATAATACAGATCAGGTTTCGTGTGAGCAATTGATAAAGAAGGAAAGCAAAGAAAATATTATCTTTCATGTTATTGATGCTCAATAGCTGACGCATAGCGAAGACAAATGATTATCATTAATTTTTACAACGTTCTTACTTTTTTCTTGTTCCTAAATGCTTCTTCGTTGGAATCACATTTACTTCAGTTGTTAGTTATTTCGCAATTTTAGGTGATTTTTTTGAATTTTGATTCAGTTTGCATTAGCTCTTAGATATTCTTTTTCGTAATTCTTTTTCCATCATTAATAGACATCATTAATCAAAATATGAAATAGTAAATAATCCATTTTAGACAATATAGAAAATTATTTCTTTGGTTAGGTTCACAGTGTCATAAATTTAAAAATTCGTTCCACACGGCATGACGAGATATATAAAAGAGCGAAAATGTAAATAAATACAGATGCGACCCGTGACGTTGCGTGTTCGACTACAGAGATAAGGGACCACCTATGTGTGACACTACCGAGCGTCTGAGATCTTTTGCCCTTTTCTATCCTTCGATGCATTTCCACTTCGTCGTTCGAAGCCGATGTTGTTAACCACGCTTAACACACCGGTCCGTTTGATCCGTTTGCGACATGGGTGTTTCCATTCGTGAGCCGAAACACAGCTTGAGATTTCGTAAAACACGTGTTTTTTTTCTTTTGGTTGTTTGGTTTTTCGTTTTATACGTCACGGGATACGATTCACTTTTAACTGGATGCCCTCGAGCGACGGTGAAGGTGTCTGAGACGGCTACCACTGTGTATAAGAGGTTTAGTGGCGATAAAATGAACCCTGCTATCGAAGAATTGTCCGATTATGAGGCAAACATACCGAATTGGACAAGCAGTATCACACCACAAGCAGTATTGTAGGGGTTAGAGGCGATCGTTTCGAGCGTTGCGAAGAAAAGTATATCGATTGGGTTAAGAAACCTGTGTCGCCAGTTGGATGTATCGCTGTCACCAAATATTGACCATCTCGTGATACTCTTAAAACCACAACGTATTTACTTTAGTACTGAGACATCTCATCAAGTTCTTTTTTTTTGGTATTTAGACCAACCACACCTTAGTTGTTCGGAACCGAAACACTTGATGCGATGCTCAAACAACGGGTGGAAATGCAACCTAAACAAGAGAGAATGAAAAAAAAGGCTTGGGAATTGAAATGCTCCTACGTCGCCATGTGATTTACAAACAAGAAAGTGCGCATTGTAAAAGCTTCACTCCCGAAAGGGAAGGTTGAAATCAGTATATTTTATCAACTTGTTGATGCATGCCATTTGTAACACCGTAATGCACTTGTGTCCACTGTGTGTTGTCGGTGGAATAGCCGAGGGTCATGGAACTCCACCGTTTTCCGTAAAGTTTGTGGAGAAAGTGAGTCAGTTGGCAGGCACTTGGGAGGCACTCTGTACAGTAAAGGAAGAGGGTTTGTTGGAGCGGAACTCGCTCTTCGCTTTACATGCATAAAAAGGTGCTTTATGGCTACCCAATGTTTGCGCTACCCATTGAGACGTTCAACTTTGCTCATAAAGTGGAAGATTTCCATACCCAGGTATTCCAAATGGTCATTGGAACATGTGTTAGAAGCGTCTCTACTTGCTAGCTTTGCATTTTATTTTTGGGGGTTGAAAAGTTAATATTAACTAGGGTTAGGTAAACCGGAAGAATATTTATATGTATCACAGTTTTTGGAAAAAAAATCTTTATATTTCATTGAAAATTATTTGTAACCTGGCTATAAACAACCCTGGTAATATGACCCACGTTTATTGGGATTTATCTGTCTCGGGTTGTTGAATATGGAATTAATAGCAACCGTTTTTCCAACAGGATCGTGCTATCAATTTATGAACGGTTGTCAGTTCCCCGATGCCTTAAATATAGTACGCTATTTATGTTCTGCTTCAGAGTGTTATAAAGAATTGATTTTTAATCTTTTTCGTTTGTGTACTGTGCCGAGGATTCCCTATTGTCGAAGGTCATTTCCACCTTACTTTAGGGAGTTGACTTGTTGATTTGTGACACATGTGCGGGATCACAAAAAAGGCCAGATGTGTGGGTCGGATTCTTACATTGCTGCCGGACCATGTGCCGCCTGTTACCATACAAATTTATGTTTAAATTAGAATGACAAAGATTGAAGCGAAAGAAAAGCAAACGATCGATTAAACGACTAATATGGTACGATCGTGTAGCCATCTGTGCAGCCAAATCGATGGCGACGTGTGAGTTCTTCCACGTACGATTTCAATATCGTTGGGACTTATTTATGAATAATATGGCACTTTAAATATGACAACTAACGAGCAACGATCGGTGCGAGGCTATTATAAAATAATCGTGAGACACCTTCCTTTTACGTTTTTCGGTGTTTTGTGTTTCTTTTTTTCAGATCTCTTTTTGTTGTGGAAATTGTCGCGCTCGATTTAACTGCTGTGCCACGATGTGGCTGCTGTGGCTTTTTAAGCGGGAAAAAAGAGTTCCCTACGAAGGAGTAGAAAAAAGGCCGACAAACTCGCGGATGGAATTTGGAAAGATTTCTCCGAAAAATGCTCTTCTTCCCCGTATCGGTACTGTCTGTTCAAAGAAACGTATAAATTGTTGTTTACATCCTTTCGTGCCTTTCTTCTGCGCGGTTCGTGTCATTTTTCGCTCCCTCCTTCAGGGCATACAAGTGTGCTTTCTTGCTTCGGTTATCTGCCTTTTCGTGCACATGCTGTGTGGCACGGTGATTTCTTTTTTTCTCTTGGTTTAACTGCGGCCGGTTTGTTTATTATGCACGCAGCATTTTGTCGCCCTTTGCAACGCTCACCGCTCCCCGTTCGCTCGTTGGCGCGAACATCAAACATAATAATCTAATTGTGACCACATGTTTACCGCTGCTATGAAAAGCGAGATGCTGCTCTTTATCGTTTGATGATTGATGTCTTTTTCTTCGGGGTTATTGAATCATGGTGACTTCTCGATTGTTGGCAATTCTAATGTGTCTGATAGTAATACTCCGCTATGTAGTTAAGAATGTTCAGTTAAGATCCTTTTGGATCACCCGCTTTCTTAATTAAATTTGAGATTTCTGTTGAGAATTGAGATCCAGAAATGAGAAATGCTCTGAAAACGATAATTACAAAATTAAATATAATGGGATTTTAATGTTCCAATTTCTAGAAGATGTCATCCTTGAATTGCTGAGTAGATCTCAGAGACCTGGAAAGAACACTGCGTGAGAAATAAGATTAAAATATGAACACTAGTTCTGGTTGTCTATTAAGATATTACAAAAGGGAATGCATACTTGTATTACCATTCTCATCAATCATGCGTGTTATCGTTCCATTGGAGTTGCTTTTAATTAAAACCTGACTGATAAGATGCACCTCGTCAAAGGAACCGCATTATGCCTGTACAGCGGACAGTAGCAGTGTCCACCATGTTGCTCCATTTTCCTGCACACACCGCGACGATAAAAATAAACGACCAACCAGAAGAAATGGTCGCGTTCTTAGACGGGAAAAGCATCCCAGACATACAACATCGCCAACCATATCGTATTGTCTACGACTTGTTCACGTTCTATTGTTATTGCAGCTCGTTAACTACTTTCGGATCGATCGGGATGTGTTTCTGGTGCGGAATGAGGTGTGAAGATTGTGGCCCCGTCGGCAGGGCACAAACCTTCCAGACACATTGCGCAACAGCAAAATGGAAGAAGAAAATCGCTTATCACCGGAACCATCGCTGCCCGCAGCAAATGCCGAACACAAGTTGCTGTGTGTTTGTTGATGTTTTATTACGGCTGAACCAAGTGGAGTTTAAGTAAGGGAACTAAACGGACAGATAAGAAGAGCAGTATCGTAAGATTTGAGTAACGATTCGCTTCGAGTCATATCGAATCAATCGGGTGAGATGGCAACTTCCCCATGGGTTACGGATCGGATCGTGTTTATGTTCGCCTAGCACGAAAGTGTGTCCCGATGGGCGACACCATCGATATATTGATTGCCACAGTGCAAACCGCCCCAAAAAAAACTGAGAGGTCACATTCGATGCATGATGTTGACCTTCTGCGTCTTCGGGGTTCAATTTCTTCGATGATAGATGCACTTTCTTACCGGCATTCGGTTCGTGGCAGCCTTTGACCCGTTTCTCGTGGACGCGAGAGAAACTTTTCACTGACCGTACGGGAACCGTTCGTATTTTTAATTTTTGACCATCTGGAATGCTCCAATCATCCAATCTCCAATTCTCTTCAACGCCATCAACGTGGCTCCACGTGTCTGTATTATTTCTTTACCACGTGTGTGTGTTTTTGTTTCTCATCTTTTCCTGTTAGTACCTGGAATACAAGCTAGAATTGAAACTTTTTTTTCTATGCCGCCTGCGGGTTCTGTTTCGCCGAGACATTCGTTAGTGTCCATTGCTCCGAAATGGTACCGACCAACCGTCACAACCGTACCGGAACGGATAGTTTTCTTTTCAATGGTACCGTCCAGAAGACGCTCTGCTTGGCGTCCTCACGAGAGCATGTCGTCGTTCGTGAGATGCATTTGTGACAACAGGAAAGGTTGTAAGGAAATGGAATTTCAAATAGCATTATGTTGATAAAGGGAAGAAGGGACGTGAAGTGTGCGAAGCAGCAGGTCGCCAGGGGACGCCCTTTGACGGCACTTTCGTGGTGAAATTCTATGAGCAAGGGAAAGAAGAATTCTTAATGTCTACTCCTAGCTGTCCGGTAGCGTGTGACGATGATCCTTTTCCACGTGGCAAATGGGTTACCAAGAGTTTAGCTAGGTTTATGCACACTGACCTTAGTTGTGTATTTTCATGTTAAATGCATTCGAAAAAGAGCTGAGAGTATGCTTACAATATTTAAAACCTGAATGTGAAGCGAACAAGAGAAGTCAATGTTTTTAGGACTTTAAGTTAAATGTTCCATCTCAAAAAATCGTTACCGTATTCATGATTTGAAATTGATATGCAAATGTTTTACTTTCTACTACTTACCTTACCCACCTATTACCGATCAGAGCCCTCCACAGTGACGTTCGTGCGCTGGTTTTTCTAATTAACCAAAACGGCTAATTAAAACCGCCCCCGTATTTTCATTTAAGGATCCCTTTAACAATAGTGCTCGCATCGTTCTTTAAACAGCCTTATTGATGCCCCAGTTCCATCCATTCTACGATGCTGCCGCCGATGTGATGCTTTATAAAAAAAACCATTCCATTTTTCCGTATTTCTGAAGCAGTTTGTGTTCCTGCGGTCCCCGGTTTCTATCCACGGATCATTATTTCTTCTGGTGATGGTGATGGAATTTTACAGCAAACTTGGTAAAACTTTTTTTTACTGCTACAACTGCTGTGGTAAAGCGCAAATATCAAAAAAAAGCAAACGATTCTAACACAAATATTCGAGCGAAGAAAATAATGGGTTTTTGCTGTGAGTCGAGGAGTGCAAATTATGACATGGCGCAATCCAAACGAAGCTGGATACAGCGAATGTGAATGAATGTTTTACATTATTCATCTTTTCTCAGCATAACGTGATTGCATGCTTCCTTGAGAGGAAATGGTGGATGTTTGTTTTTTTGTTTGTGGTACACTTTGTTCAGATTGTAAAACATATTTTCATTCTTTCGAGGGTGAAACTTTGAATGGGATGCTGGTGATTTTAGGTCAACGGAGCTTGCCACCTTAATACGCTTTTATTCGCTTGCAACCTATGAATTATATTGTCTTGTTGTAGGATTTTTGTTGGTTAGTTTATTTCTTACCAAGAATAAGATGCAAAATGGCTTACAATACTTTAAATTCAACAGAGATGATGAGAATCTATTCATTGTACTAAAATTGTACTAAAAAGAAATGAACGGCTTTATGACTCGAAGTTCATCACTCTTGGCTAGCAAACGGAGGTTTTTTCTAACACCTGCCGGATTTGTTTATTTCTTTGATTATCTATGTATCACTTTGTTCCTGCCTAGGAAACCCACTTTAGAATGGCTGGACAAGCCTCTAGCAAACAAATGTCGACACTCCAACCGTTGACAGCCCTTTTGGGAGGTCAACCGTGTGTCCAGCCGTGTCTTCGGTGTTGCTTCTTTCCCAGCTTTGTTGAACAAACAGATTATCATGCTTTATTCATCTGGCGAGATCTCTCTTCAGCTTCCGTGCGTTCGTTCTTCTATTATGCGGAGCGACCATCCGTATCACAGATAGATCTGATCTTCATGATGGTGGTCTCGTTTCTGGAAATTCTTTACCATGAATGTTGCTTCTGACTTCTACTGCTTTGTGCGGGCTTACGGTGCATTTTCTTCGTTCTCCGTAGGAAACCCCGTTCGGCTTGCTTTTGATTAGTTTTCTCTTAACAAACCTCTCGGACGCTTGACGGGTGCTAATGAGCTTAAAATTAGCTTCATCTAATTAATGCCCGGTGGCTGTTGCTGCTGCCCGCGGTGTATGGCTTTCATTGAAGTGTGGCAATAAAAGTCCGATCCGGATGAAGTAACACTTGTGCGAGGGATTCCTTTTTGTGGAGTTCTAACATTTATTGGCTTTGAGGTTCTTATATAGAGAGAAACACGTGTTACTAATACGCCTTTTAGTAACATTCAAATCTTCAATCTGTTTTACAGAGTTTTAAGGGAAAAAAAAATGTAACGAATTCTTGTTTATTTTTATCATGTGTTTTTGTGAGTGATTTAACTTAAAGCTTACTTTAAAGTTCTTCACAAACCCGACAATGCAAGAGCAAAGTCAATAAAAATGGCCAATAACTATAAACCCACCCATAAATGGAACTGGAGACGATCGGTAAAGGAAACAAAAACAAAACAATCAAATATGATGGAACCTGTTACCGATATCTGCCGCCTTTCCAGTGAAGCAGTCAAGAAGCAATTTAATGTGCAAGTGAAGAAAAATTGACGTCATAAAACCCGCGGAAAGTTCGTTGGGGTTTGTTCGTCCTCGGCAAACAGGGAGCAAAAGTAAG
This sequence comes from Anopheles rivulorum, assembly GCA_018908115.1. Classification (NCBI taxonomy): domain Eukaryota; kingdom Metazoa; phylum Arthropoda; class Insecta; order Diptera; family Culicidae; genus Anopheles; species Anopheles rivulorum. The sequence continues at coordinate 25,649,367 of CM032178.1, forward strand.
AAGCGACCAACGATAACCGTGTGCAGTCGGATGTCGTAACTTTCATTTATGCGTACTTTCTTCTCACCGTAGGAAATCTTGGCAAGGAAGGAAAACGATGCTTGCGCTATCCTGCCCTGTGCTTCACAACACTTCATTGCAATCGGCTATAGTTTCCCATTCGGCAAGTGGTTCGATTCCCTGGGTCCGTACTTTTAGGGCGAGATCATCATCTCTTCCGACACCGCTAGCCAAACTGCCTGCGAGGCAGTATTAAATGAAACGATTACCGCTGAAGAAGACGAGCCGCATCAAAACCGCCAAACGGTGAAACGAAAGATGCCTGCCGAAAGGTTTCGGTTCGGTACGAAAATGGTAATTTCTGCGTTGCGTTAATACCATACAATTATTTCCAATTACGTGTCGTTTTTTTTTCAGTGGGCTTCCTTCGTGCCACAGTGTATCCTTTCGTTCGGTTTCGTGTCGTGTTGCAGAACAAGAAGAAGCGATACTGATTGTTGGGAGGCGTGATGAAGGTAATATACTTTCATCGAAGGCCGTCCTTCCCGTTGGCAATTGGATCGAGCCAGAGTTCCCTACACTCTTTTGGTCGCTGAGCCTGGTCAGCTAAGCTGATGGTTGACTGATTATATTGATTTGCGTCGTACGACCGGACCGACCGGGGGTCGATCGGTCTGTCAAGTGTCTGCGAGGTTGAAATATGATGGCAAAGATCGCCGTTCAACGACATCCGGTTTGTAACAGGCTGCAATCGCCCTTGAAAGAAGGATAAATGGACAGCAGCAGGTCGCCCACTCAGTTTCTGGTCTGAGGTCATATTAAGAAAAATAATGTATGAGTAATTTGTAATCACATGGGCATTATGTGGAGTCGCACTTTAAACGTATTTCTGAAGCACTGTACTGTTCTAATGAGTTCCAATCATCTTTGGCTAGAATAGTTTCCATTTATCTCTAGTCCATTTCTGATACTATTTTTGCCTTATGTTTAACCTTAATTTCTACCCCGTTTTTATCAATTTATTCTAGTATGCTAAAGTTTATTCCCACCACTGTAGCTTCGGTGCGGTAAATGCAGCAAAGGCACGCGCAGCCGTCCAACTCTGCTCAAGCTTTCAAGATGAGATCAGAGCCCAGAAATAACCAAGCCTCGTGTGCCTTCTGTCACCAGGTTTCACCTGATCGGTCGGCTGGGTGCTCTTTTGCACGGCCGATTTGCTTGATCATGTTGGCGGGCTTCCACTGGCAGCTCACCACGGTGGAACAAGTTCCTGGAACAGGTTCTGTGGAACGGGACGGTGTCGCTGCGGTCACATTCTAAGCTTGCAAATGTTTTTTTCCAGTGTACGGAGGCATGTTGCAGTCACGGTTTCTTACATCCCTACCCATCCAATGCTGCAGACCGAACCGATGATTTAGTGATCGACTTCTGATGATGTTGCGGGAATGCGCACCGACACCGGCCAGCCAAGATGCTGCCAAGCGGTACAAGATAAGTTGATGATTTCTTGCCACCTTTTTTTTTGTCCTGCGTGCCACACTTGAGAACGATCTCCTTCGGCGCCGGCTGTGCATCTTTTTAACACCATTTAGGGCGAAACAGTGCGCAAGGGTTAGGGATAGAAACCGAGCGTGCGTTTGTGGCCGCGGTATGCAAATGCATGGTGTGTTTCGTTTTTCACTGCTGTCGAGAGTTCATTGAATGCAGATTGCGCATTGTGTTGCGCCCTGGGTCGCGCGGCCATGCCAGTGCAACTTTGCATAATTGGCAACTGATCGAACATGATCGATGGTTGTTGTATGTGATTTGTTGGTTTTACCATTGGTACCGAGGATGTCACAATCGCGGCGCGACATCACTGATGGTAGATGATTATTCAGTACGATTGGAGCAGACAAGAAAACACTTGACCGTGCTTGTTGGTGTAATCGAGAGTGCTATTTGCTAATCATCGATGCAACATGATGTGCGCAACATGTGAAGAAGAAAAATTGATCACGAAAGTGCATTTGAAGTGGTGATGATCTCATGGCGTTGGCTAATGATGAGTGACAGTTTTAACCGAAGAACTATTATATGGAAAACGAGAGTAATTACAAAGCAGGAGCCTATGTTAAACTGCTTGGGCAATGAATGGTAAATGATTCCATAATTGTTTTAGGCGTATGCTTATTTTTCTTTACATTATTAATTTATTTTTGATAGTATGACGGCTTTCCATGACATTGTAAAGGAAGAAAATATTAAACCGCCAACACATTGAATGGGGACAATCGTTCAAGTAATGGTACGATCGCTAAAATGGTTACTTAACAGTCCTAGAATTATAAGTTTAAAACATCAGCATGAAAACCACTTATTAAGCCTTCAGAGATGGTTAAATAAGTTCATTTGTTATTTCATTCCTACGCCTTGTGTCAACACCAATACCATTTTGACAATGGTATAAAGAATGAGGAGGGTCGGTCATGGTCGATAAATTGTACCTAGGATTCATCCAGGGCTCGTGTTGTAATATGTTGGGGGTTCGGCTGTTCGCTTTAAGGACCTCATGTACGTCTTGTACCATTGCAAGGACGAGCAAAGATCGGGAGTGCCCTTTAATTTTCCCCCTAACTTCATCGCATAAATCTTTTAACCGACAACTGGGTTCTCATACGGTGCCAGCGGCGGTCCTGGACCGGGAGGGTGATGATGAACATAAAGTATCAACAACCTGTGTTCCGTTGTGGCCGTTGTTTGTTTTCGTTTTCGACTCCTTAAACGAATGGTCGGAGGGGCTGTTTCCGTTGTTGGAGGATTCCTCTTTCGATGGAGGTATTGAATTTTTTATGACATCCCAAAACTCAGGCGCACCGTATTTCGGGTCTGTTTATTGGCCCCAAATGTTTCTTTTTTATCCGTGTGTTTTATTTGTTATACGTTTAGGTATGCTTTTCACGATACCTCGACGATTTCGGGACTGTTGCGCGGTTGTGACCTCGCTACACAGGGAAAAGAAAAGAAGCATCAGTTCGAATGAATCCTTAATATTAAACAGCAAACGAAGTGGTCTGGGTCTGCGAAGGATTCCAGCTGAATAGATGAACTCTAAAACAACGGTTAGTTGAAAAGGAACAATATAACCGGGTGAAGAATCGGTTTTGTGTGCATCTCCATAATTTATGATGGTCACCGTTCCCCTGGTCAACACCCGACGGCGAACGCGTTTAAAAGTGACAGGTATTTCCAGCAGAAATGGATAGCAAATGGATGAGCTTTGGAATCTAGCTTCGTTGGTTAAATCTAGTCTAGTGATTAGGTCGGCAAATGGTTGCTCAGTAAAGCTTGAGGAACAAAAACAGGAATACATGGCGTGTAATTGGGGATAATGTAATGATGGTACTGATAGATCCTGATTCATTGATTTATTGCCGTTGGTCCTCGTACCTGTTAGCCGGTGATCGTTACTACCGTTTTGTGGGCAACATACGGGAATATCGTCCGGGGACAGACATTCGATGAGATTATTACGCCCTGATATGGGTCCATTAACAGCTCGTCTAATCTTGGGGTTCCATTTTGTCGATCTCGTATGTTACCTGAGGTTGAAACAACAAGTCGCTCCTTTCGGACCGATTCCGAAGTGGTGTAGTAGAAAGTGCCCGGGTGTGGTAGGTAAAAGTGCTTCGGATTTCCGGTCACGAACAGTCAATTCCCCCGCGACGATATAATCTATCCGGCGTTGTGTGTGCTCATGTGCCCAAGTCATGCAGAATATTTTGGACAAATTGAGAAAGTTTCCGTCACGAGTCTGCCCACTCTGGGACGCTTCCGAGAAATGTTTGACCATCTGAATCTAAGGCCAATGATGCGTACTTACACTCTTTTAACAAACCTTGTTGCAACTGGGTGTCGATAAATGTACTAATCACTTTCCCGGGAAGGTTAATTCTAACCTAATCGTAGAAGAATCGTACCACTCCAGGTGTGTTAGACAAAACTAAACCCTACTTAACCACTATTCGGTGAGAACACTAAGTCAGTATAGACTGACCTGAAAAAGGAAGCGTCGAAGTTTATGACCTCTTTGCAATTTAAAACGTGCTTGTGCTGCCATACTTCAGCAGCATGCTGACGTGTCCGCCAGCATTTAAATGATGAATTCGCCGAGACACTGATGGTGTGAGTCCGGCGAGTGAACCGTGTGTAGACTAGACGTCGAGCTATTAAAAGAAGCCAGTGGATGAAAACTGGAATGAACGAACTTTATTCATGATCTGTTCGCATTTTCGCTAAATAGCAATCGTTATTTCTCAATCTGCGATGCTCAGTGAGTTCAGAAATAGACGTTAAAGGAAGGTTGTAAGTACGGTACGAACTGGGGAACGTTCCCAGCAGCACAGCAACGACAGTTTGAAATTAATTATCCAGCCCGGCTGAATAAACTGCGAACCGTTTATTCCAGCAAAATGTGTCGAGAGGCGCTACGACAGTGGCGCCGTGTCTGTGCCGCTCGGCGAATGATGACGTCGATTTGACGTATGGCCGAAGGAAAATGTCCATTTATGGTACAAAATACGGGGCAGTTGGTTACGATCGGGGTTATGCTGGAAGCAACTGGAGGCGAAGGCTCGCGCTGCGAAGGTGGATATGCGCGACTCGATGCAAAGCTTAAGCTGGTTGACAGTGTGTTTAAGCTTAAGCGAAATATGAAAGGATAGATTTGATAGGTTATGTTTTGCGATTGATGGTGCAGAGATAGAGGTTAGGTTTACCACACAGACCTAAGTGCGTTGTGTTTTAGTTGCGCATAAAAAAGTAATCTGCAATTATAATGATTTAAACCGTTTTGCTATTGAAAAGGTAAACAGAGAAGGGGAGGCATTCGGAATCAATTCGATTGCTGGTTAGTAGTGGCCAATGATCTGTCAAGCAGTAAACATAACCTTCAATTGTATGACGTCCCGTGTGGTATACTTTTCCTATAAAGAATGGAAAGGGTTAATGGTCGAATGTCCGGACTAAGAAGTCGTTAGCATTAAAAGTGGCATACACTCGAGTTATGCTCTGTATGTCGCATGCTCCTAACACGATGCTTATCATCGCATCAATTAGTGTAAATAAGAATGGTTGCGCACACCTTTAAAAGTGTCGCAGATTGTTGCTTTACCGCTGCTTTGCTTCAAAAGCCTACAAAGGTTCCACTCATGATGTAGATGTAGACGATATACATATTTGAGGTGAGTCATCGTCTTACGATGGGTCTCCCGCATCGGAAGTGCATAACTTCCGCGAATTGCTGCAGTCAGTGACCGGTTTTTATTAACGTTTAAAACGTTGCCAACCCTTCGCAGTGTAAATAAGGACGCGCAAATGTTGCAGCTGGTACGGATGGAAGGCGCCATCCGGTTACCCCACCATATCTGGGCTGGCCGGTATAAGAACCGACCGATTCATGAATGAAGTTGTGCAGCGATAGCATTGACCCGCAAGGCATGGAAAAGTGGCATCAAGATGAGCATGCTTGCATGATGATTCATGCCTGTATGCTTTGATTTCTATGCAACGCATGTGTTCGAGAAACTATACCAACAGATGAAAAGAGAGAGAATAATACTTGGGTGTTCTTGTTACACACTGGCCGTTCACCATTTTATTAGCATTTTTCAATTGCTTGTCAATTTCTTCAAAAATATTTGGTTAGTCCAGTATACATATCTAGCAAATCCTACCAAATGATAGACCTTGTGTATTTGCCATTTGCAAAATATTTTCCATTTAAAATGCTATAAATTATCCCTGGTCATCTCGTTAACATAACTAATCATTTTGAGGTTCGTAGGAAAAAAAATGGCAATTATTTCTACATTCCCTCCACAAAAAAATGGCACAATTATGACTTTTTCCTTTATTACCTTATTATCCATCAAATCTTTCCCTTACTGTGCTGTTGTTGATGTTTGTAGTGTTTGAACATCAATTTTTTTTTGCTGCTCGTTCACTGATGGGTAAATATTTCATTTTTGTGATGATTTCCTTATGTACCCTCCGGGCACTACTCTCGTTATCTCTCTCTCTCTTTCTGCTCATAAACACATACACCGTGAATGGTTAATAATCTTCTCCTTAACCCACCCATGAGCTTTATGATTTCTCGTCCCTTGTGTGGTTAAGGTTTTAGCGGCCTCTGGGTCGACGATAACAGTGCCGAAATTCTCCGTGGCGTAGGCTGTGGTTGTGGCAAATGGTGTATTTTTATTCGTTTGTAAGCAAAAACCATACTCGCAACGCAACGCGAAGAAGAAGCGATCGGTTGAACGCACTTCGTGCCACATTTTAAGGTGGCCCTTAGAGAATCAAAGGAAAAAAGGGAGTAAAAGAAATGCTCGATCAGGCCGTTTTTTTGTGCCGATCGTAAATCAGCTACTTATAGTTAATCACTTCTTTCGAAAAGGACAGCAAAAATCCATAAGCGTAAATTATCGGTTCGGCTTTATGCGTTTCGCGTCATGATTCGTAACGACCAGCCTGTGGATATGTGGCAGACGAAGGCCTGTAAGCATTGGCGAGTGGTATACCACTATACTTATAAGTGACAGCCCAACGTAACAGTTCTTTATTTTCCGACGAAAGAAAAAAGCAAGTAAAACCCACGAAATCCGTGCCACTAAATCGTGAACGACATTGCCGCTAGTACATGGCAGCGAAAGGATGATCCGGAAAGTGGGAAAAATTTAGTACTAGTACAGGCCCGTAAGAAAATGGGTCCAGGTTGACACAACGTGTGTAGAGACGTACTTTTTTTTGGTGGATGATAAATGTCCGTAGAAAATGGACGCCGGTGGTCCGATTTTTCCGACATGGGATATCGCGTTTTACCATTGTGGAACGGCATAAAGAAGGAAATTGTTGCTGTTGCGACCTTCGATCGAACGATCGATAAACGGATGCTAATGTACGGTATATGTAGTGGATTTATTCATCTTTATCCATGACATCCATGATGTTTGCTACTTTTGTGAGACTTTTTGCAGTGAGTAGAATCTATAACTAAAACATAACTGCTGCTTCTAGTGTCCTTAATATGTTATGTATCATTGACAAATGTCCTAATTCGATCGTGAACATAACATGGTTATCATCTTTCTCCAATTAGTACAGCAATTGCTGCATTGCGTCGTTATTTCTCAGGAAAATGGATGTTAGTGCATCATATATTTACTTTGTAACGTGTTTTGAATGAATATTTAGTTTATTTGCGATATTTTAAGATACTAGGAATTGGTTCACATTTTAGTTCTTAACTATAAAACGTGAGAATTTGTCCATCGATATTGGTTATATTCTGTCAACCTTACATATCGGCACAGAAAGCTATAGTCATTTAATTTCTTTTTGTACCTTTTAAAAACTCAATCAACTTCAATAAACCTTGAAATTTAAATCAAACTTAAATAGATGAATAGAAAGTAGTATTAAGTTTTAGTTTCTTGCACTGATAATTTTCCTTGTCATCTCATTCGATTTAAAGATAGTGTTGTAAAATATGTCCTTAGCTATTATCAAATGATTTCTGCAGAACTTTTCTAGACAAACTTCCTCATAACTCTTGCCTTCCTGGGAGCTCTTGACTTTATGGATGGCTGGAAAATTGATTTTAAATGAAAATCCTCAAACCACCTCCAAATTCATCTCAAACCACCGAAAGCCTCCTCCAAACCAATGTCAATATTTTACCGCTCCATTTCCTTCGACGCATGGATAGCACACAGTTTTGGCCTTAGAGATGGGCTTACAATCAACTACCAAAGATAAACTTTCCTTCATTCCAAACAATACCCGAACACGGTTCGTCCGTACAAAAGTCGGCAAATCGGACAAGTTTTCACAAATTACCAAACATTAAGCGGGCCGGATAGAGTACAGCACTGTTCACTCGACAATTTCCCGCGGCCCATTTCGACGATGCCATTTGTCGTTGTTGATAATTTGCTAAACGAAAGGATTGCCTGCAAGGCGTGAAGCGGGTTAGATGGTAGACAGAAGTTACTGTGTTTGTGTACGTCGGAAGCACTCGCCTCATTCTATTCGGCAGGGGTGAGAAAATGCCTTCAAGTGTATAGTTTTTGGGTGGAAATTGTTACCGATTCCTACCTGTGCCGGGGAAGTATCGTGCAAGAAAGTTTATCATCCCTCGGAGCTTTCTTCGCGAAAGTTTTTGACACAAAACTTGCTCCTTGAAGAGGGTTTGAAGGATTAAATCGATTAAACGGTGGCGAATGTACGGTGTTGCAAGTGTACGTATTTTAGCATTTCCCTACACTCATAGCGCACGAAGAAGTGTTAAACTCTGGGTGTCACTTTTCCGACAAATGCGCACCCGTTTTCCCGGCTAAAACGATAATCACGTCGCAGCAGCTGTCCTTCTTTTTTTTTTTGGGGTTGTTGTTGGCTCATTTTTGTCCAGCTTGCCCCAAATGACCAATAAAAATGTGTCCTCCGAATGGAAAGGGCAACGTGTTCTGCTTCCGAACCAGTACGTTAAAGCTAATGTTTGTGTGTGCGTGTATGCGTGTGTAATTGGAAGGAAAAGTGGACAAACAAAAGTGCACGTGCTTAATTCCGGTGCTTCCGATGCTCGTTGACGGCAAGTACAAGCCTTAACATCCGCCTGCCTTTGCGTTAGCAATGTTAATGGCAATGTTTTCCCAACTGCTGCGAGTAATTTTTCCACCGTACGGAAATTCCCGAAATGGCCATCCCTCGGTGTACGGGCAACAATTCCTCGGGCGATGGCACACAACCAACCGCAAAGTGGCCATAAAACGAACCGTAGCGAGTGGGAAAATTCATTCATTTTCTGTGGTGCTTTTACCACCACGTGGGTTTACTTGCATGATGTTGCCATTTCCCCCCCGACAAGGCAGACATGGATGCGTTTTCGTACGGGGCACTTCAATTTGTTGAAGCTTTTTTTTTTGTCCCGAATGCCGTATAAATACGGTTCTTTGTGTGTATTCGTAACAATCACATGTGAACTGATATTTAGGTTTGCTGCAACTCTTTCTCCCAAGCACATGGGGGACAAAAACAGGCTTACACAGCAGCAATATCCTTAACTCCAGGACGCACTGGCAGCGATTACTGCCTTCTGTCACGCGCCCCCCCCCCAAAAAAAAGAGCCAACCGTATCACTGACCCACTGCGAACACTTCCGGTTCCGGGTTTCCACAAACCCATTCGGCAATGGTTTCGTGTTCTGCCGTTCGCGTCCGAGAAAATGGTAAGCATTGTGATGAATTATTAATTAACCGGCCTCAAAAAAGGCAACCAACCACCACCACCATCACCACAACACCGGACGCAAAGGACAGATTTTCGTGTCCTTTCCGACCAGCGCACATTTTGTCGTCATTAATGAAGAATTTTCGTTCGGTACGCTTTTGCGATGGACATTTTTTTCGCCTCTTGAGCACTGTCCCGGCATTGTTTTAAGCTTCTATTCTGCGCGGGGCTTTCGTTCCGCAAAAAGCTTTAAACTTTTACCGTACGCGTCAATGCGTTTCCGTCAGCTTCTCTTTTTTGGTGTGCGTTTCCAGCGCATTTGACCCGGATTTTTCGTTCTGCATTTCGCCACATAATAATTGCTGTTTGGAGAGTTTATAAATTGCTAAATTATTGGCGTTGGAGTTTAAATAGGCATTTAGCAGTATGGTGCAGAAGGGTCGAAAGGGAAATTATGGAAATATGTTGCCGTTGCCTATTAACCCCTGCTTTTGGTGGTTTTTTTTATTATTTAAATGGTCCGAAAAGTGGTGTTCCTTTTGTGAAGAACAGTAATTCAAATAGGACTGTCGGATCTGTTTTATTTGCGATGGAAGTAAGCTGGAAATGAAAATTATACTCACAGAACAAGTATTTTAAACGAGTATTAATTGATCTTTTTTTTCGTATTTCACGCTTCACTATACACTCTTCAATTCTATTCGAATATATGCTTCATTTGTAAAATGTTCTCACGCGGCTTTATATATTTTAGAATGTTTACAACACACTTCAACTCAGCTCTTCCTAATATTTTTCAAACAAGCGCTTCTGTGAAATATTGTTTTCTTTTGCTTTTTTAAGAGCTAGACGTAACTTTAAACTGAACCTTTTTGTCTTCTGCATCCTTTTGCATTGCCGCTACGAAGAAACACTTACAATAAATATCTTTAAAAAAAACATGTTTTGGAACCTTTTTTAAGAATTTATGAGCAGTTTTTTCTACACTCGTCGGCTCGTCGAAATCTGACACCCAGAAGTTTTTGCTTCAGCATCTTCGGTTCTAATGAACTACGCGCCCAGAAACACTTGACCATCGAAGGACGAAGCAAAGTGGCGTTACACTTGTCCAGCGAAGGACTTGTTGAACCGCGTTCAAGGGCAAGTGGAAGGTGTGGTGGTTCGAGTGTAGTGTGAACCTCTGGAGGTCTTGCTTCGTGTAGTGCCAAAGCATAGTTGAGCCTTTAGAAGAGATGAGACGTGATGATGGACAAGTTCCATACCGCGGAACTAGTTGTGTTTGGAAAAGTTGCACCCTGGGAGGGAAACCAAACTCAATCTGTTAATGCTTCTCTACAACAAGTACAATGCTAGTTCAAAATGCTCATGGAAGGAATGAAATCAAAACCACAACTCGTAACCGAAATCCCCAAAACTGGAATCATCTCTTCGAGTCTGGCTGAATGTTTAATGGTGCAAAATTAGCGTAAAGCATCATTCGAGTTAAGTACCCAGGGGCAAAAAACTAGTAGAAAAACCACCGTAGGCACCAACGATACGATTCCTGTTCCTTTGCTGGCAAATATGGTTTGTTTTCTTTTTAGATTTTTACTCGTCTGGCAGAAAACGCCACACAGTGCCCGATTAGTTCGTGAAATTGTTCCGCAACGTAAAACCGAAAAGGGGATATAAAGTAAGGTTTCCAATCTCCTGGGTTTGGTTCGTCCGGAGGTCCGTCCTGCAGATGATTTATGCAGCGAAACCATCCATGCAAGCAACGAAACATCAAGCATCATCAGCATCCTAGCGCATGGTAGTTATTTTGGTGGCTTTTTCTACGGCAAATGTAAGGTTAGGAAACATCAGTTCGAACTGAACTCATGTGGGGTTGGCGCAAAGAAAACGAAAAAAAAAAAATATCTGTGGCACATTGCGGCATGGCGGCTGTTTTCCGGTAAGCCATAAAATGGAGTAACATTTGTCTTCAACCAACCGGCCAACCACCCGCATCATCTGCACGCTCCCGTGGGGTCATGGGTTATGGAGTAGGCAGAAGACGAATGGTAGGAAATTTGTCTAGGTAAGGTGTTTTCTGCTTTGTGTTTTATTTAATTTTTTTGCTCTTGCACTGTTGGAACCAACCGAGTTGTGGACCAGAAGGATTACGCTTAATCTCGCATTCGCCTCGCCACTTGCTGGACTTGGCTCGATGACCGTGGAACGCCTGTGATCCTCTGCTCCTTAGTGGGAGGCTCTCCACTAAATCCGTGAACCTTGCCAGTATGGCACGCCAGATGTGAGACATTCCTGTCGATAAGGCACGTCCGCTCGTTCGCTCATTCGCATGCCGCTCCACGTAGCATAGCTACGGAAGGTACAATCCGCAATTTGGGTCATTGGGTTGATTTGTAACCAAACATTATGAATGCCGTTCTAGGTGGTAACTTCCGTAGCACACCGGGTATAGGGGTTGGATTTTAGGTCGGGAAAATCGTCAGCAGATTTTGTTGTGCATTTAACGTTTCCTAACATCGTCAATTAACACACCGTGTAAGGAATGGGAGGAAAAAACTTTGGAAGAACGCAATGATCCATCACACTCTGCCGTGAAAACAAAGGCTCTCTTTACTTTGCCTCATTTAGCCAAAAATTACTTCATTTTGGGAGAAAACAAAGCTCACTGTTCCCTTTATCATGGCGGTTATTTAGAAAATTCCAAATGGTATCCAAAATTCAACGTACGTGGTGTTCCTGAGTTTAAGCATTTCAATAGACTCTTCCACCCGAAACGAGCTCCTTCACTGCTTTGGTACGGTTAAACAAAACAAAACGACAACAAACCGTTTAACAGTTGTTGGTGGTCACAACCATTCCTGTGTGTGTAGAGCGTCATAAAAATCTCATCGAACGTCTTTCTGACCCTTGCACCGGGGCCAGGGGCTTGCACACACGTATCAGGAAAAGGGCCGATCGTTACCATCGCTGTCGGGTGTGGCGTAAACATAAAAATAAAGTGTTTTCAGGTTGTTGATGTTGCTGGACCCATTTTGGGAAAGGAATTGAAACGTTCGTTGACGCTTGGGTGCGGGTGCTACGCGATTAGGCACCAAGAATGGCATATGGTAATAGTGCGCAACAACGCATTGGAGGTTTAGTTATGTTACACCCTCTAAAGGAATAGTGGGTCTTTACTCACAAGTGGATGTATATTGGTTGTTTTTTCAAGCTGGTTTTATCATGCTCAATTTTCGTTAGGTTGGGATGTTTCTGTTCTTATTCTCTGTTCAATATCTTTCAACACCCACAAAAAGTAAATTAAACAAAAATCCTTCAATTTGAACGCTTCTAAAAATTGGCTTAAGTTTCGTTGATTTTCAACTCTGTATCACCTCAAAGAATGTGGAGTTTACCTTTGGGAAAGAAATCTAATCAACGGATAAGTAAACAGGAATAGAAAATTAGCTATGATTGATGAGTTTGCAGTTTATACCGCGAGATGGCGCCTGCGTGAATGGAACGGAAAGCAAAAAAGCGGGAGATCCTATCGCGTTTCTACTGAAATGGCGATATCGTGAAGGAAAGCCATCTCCCGTGCCAATGATGCCCACAGTGCGATAAATATTCATCATCCATTGCGTTGCATTCTTTGGCCGGATCCGCCAGGCGCTCTGTTGTTCGATGTATAATAGCGTGACGGACGTGCCATCTCCTGCGACCTGAGACGTGCAAATCCTTGAGAATTTCTAAACAGGCTTATTTTGTTGTCCATTTCTTTCCCTTTCCCATCAAGCGTGGTCAGTGGGGAAAGTGATTGTGCGTTTTAGCGCGAATACGGTGGGCTGGCGCGACCACTCACCTCGAAGTTCCCTGACAGCTATAATCGCTAATCACACTACGGTGCTGTTGTTTGTGCGAGATCAAGGATAGAATCTCATGTATCGAGTGCACTAAGTGCTCGGGGGGATAAAATGTAATTTTCCTTTGAAACGCTTTGAAGCACATCAGGTTGCGCTTGCGTTACGGATGACGAAGGGAATTATTCTTGCTAACCATCAAAGTCTATAGAATTGCATTTGTCTGGACGGTATTGGTAGGCTTGGCTTTGAGGGTAAGATTCTTTCTATTTATTAAATTCCTTTTATTACGACTCCTGCTGTGCCATATTGTAGAGGATTTCTTTTATTCATAAAATAATTATGTTCGAACATCTATTTTAGATACGATAATTGTCCTATAGGATTTACAATCATGTAATGGAATAACTTCAATTCAATTTCCTGCATCTGAAAGTAAGCTATCACTTTTTACTGCTAGCCGAATGTGAGAGGATGGTTTGGATTTGTATATAGCCGAAGATCTATAACCTGACGGCTAAAGCCCCGTCACTTCAGCAAGGTAGAGGCTTTGGTGAACCGGGGATTTAAATTGTTAATTGTATTGTCCCAAGTGGAAATACTCAAAATAAATTAATTTCTCAACTATCAAGAAAGGTAACACACAGTTATCAATATTTCGTATCATAAAGAAGAATGATTTCAATCAGGTTTTTATATCGTCAATCGCTCTACAAAACATTTTCGTCATCTTTAGTTCCTATTTATAAATCAGACTCATAAAAATATAACAAAGAATGTTTCCAATAGATCATGACAAGCTCTTGTTTTTTACGATGTCCTTTAAACGATGTATTTGGATGTTTAAAAATCATAGAACGAACACAGGTTGCAGTTGGCCTAGTTTTGCGCTTCTTTGATCAATCGATCCTCCTCACATCGTTTCCATTCCTTTCTTGGAACCTCCATCAAGAACTCTGCTGTGTCCACTCTTTCATCGCGTTAAACTGCATTTGTGTGTCTACATTCGTTTCTACAACACCTAAAATGGGTATTACCGCTTTTATTGGTTGAAGCACATTAGTCAAACCGGCGAGACCAAGATCCAGATCAGAAGCACAAAGCGGGAATCATACTAAATGGGATTCCTTCCCAATCAACTGCCCATAAAACAATGCGCCCTGTCATCAAACCGAGGCTGGTGTAACGTCTGGTGGACAAAAAACTTGACACATGACATGTTTTTGTTTGCAGCGAGTGGTTCGTTCCCTGTTTTTTCTCTGTCTCTTTTAAAATCTTTCTGTCCCCTGATTTTTTATTCTTTAAGGGAACAAATTCGTATAAAACTCACAAAGAAGCGACGTGTGGAGATTTATTTCGACCGACACAGCGCTTCGACGAAATTCTTGGAGCGCCTCAAATCCCTTGGACATCTTCCCTTAGTTTATAGCGTCTTCACGCTGCTGCATGTCGCTTTTCAGATTTGTGGTACCCATTTTTGGTAATACACCGCATCCCAGGATGGGAAACGATTGCAAATGATGCTTGTTGTGTATACCGTTTTGTCCGTTGTCGGCGTTTGGTTGTTTGAAATAGGAGAAATACCCAGCGAGATGGCGGTTACAGCAATAAAGAGAAGGGTCAGTTTTGCATTGTGCACATGTGAGCAACACATTGTTTGGGTAGAATGTTTATCATGAAGGATGGAGTTTGGGAAAATTTAAAGCGTGTGTAAAGTATATATTGCTGGAAATGTAAAATAGGACGTTAAAGGTTGTGAAAAGAACCTTGGTTTGGTGAGTGTTTATTTCTTACAAGTTTTTCTATAATTTTGTATTAATTCCCCACGATGAACATTTATAGAAAATTTAGATTTCCTGCCCTCTTTTTCACTGTAAAGAATTTATCTTTAACTTAAAGCAGATGCCAAACACGACGCTTCCTTTAAACCATTCATCAGAAACACGCGGCCACACACAATTGTTGCACATTCACGCGCCCGGTCACGTGCTGAGCGATAGTGTTTATGATTCCACTTTTTATTCCACAACTCGCTCTCGCTCTCAACACGCATAAAATCGAGCACCGAGACCCAGAATCGAGTAAGGGGGATCCTAGATAAATTCAAACGACCCGTATCATTTTCACGATTTTTTCACACCCACTTGTCCCTTCACCGGGAGCTCGTCTAACCCGTTTTCCTTCGCTCTTCCGAATAAAATTATATCATCATCTGATCCCGTTGGCAGATGCCCTATCGTCATCGTCATACGGACGGTAGACCAGCAGCACGGAATTGCTTTTCCTCGGGTGGAATACCAATTTTTCTAAATTAGCCAAACTTTCAAAAACTTGCGGGTGTGGAAAGTGTGGGAATATGCAATGGGCTGGTGAGGGGAGGGGTGGCATTTGATTAAGTCCGCTGGGTAATCATCGCCGTTCGCCATGCCGCCCTAGGCAGGCATATGTGAGCAGCCAATGTTCTGTCAGCTTCAGCGCAGCGGAAACACTGCTGCGAATGATGACTTTTCAATTTAAACGCGCGGGAGTTCCGCGTGGTGTATTTTCACTCCCCAACATGCGAAGAGCATAAAATCAATTGAAGAAAACCAAAAAAAAAAACAACGAAAAACTCATTCAGTGCGGCAGTTTGGGACTCTGTCTGTGTATTGGGCAAGGATCTTCCGAAGTGGGAAGTCACCCACTCGGAGATGAGAGAAGCAAAAAAACCCTCGTGGGTATATATGTGGCAACTACTAGCCAAACGGTACTGTTTGTGACGATTGACACGTGACTAGAGTCTGGAATGAATTAGAAAAAAGGTTGCCCGTCCGCCTGCACCGAAAATGTGGTGCATGGGAAGAGAAATTAAATAATAAAAAATAAATGCATCAGCCGCTTTGTGTTTTACGATGATGATGGGTGGTGTGAAAAACCGTTTTCAATCGTGTCGTTAGATTTTTCAAGAAGGTTTCAAGGGGTTTTATGGAACCCTCGGGACTCTGCGCTGCGAAACTGGAATGATGTAAAATTTTATGGTAAATCTTTATGTTCGAATGGAATTGCATGCAATCATGAAGGACCTTGAAATGTGTCCTTGAAAACAGTGCTCAGTTCTAATAACATTTCACAATGGGTAAACAGTATTATGAAATAAGGTATATAAATTGCACATTAATAATTGTGAAAATAGGAATTTTTCAATTTAGTTATTTTGGGTTGTTTTTGTTTCTAAAAACTTACTTGTTATAAATTATTATAATATATTTACTTTATATCCTATGTAATATTTTATTATAAGTATTATTTAAACAAAATTTAATGTGAAAAATTATTCAATTTTTGTTTAGAATATCCTATTTCTTGTTTATATCTATTTTGTTCTTCTTATATCCTCACTCTATACAATAGAGTATGCAGAAATAATGCAGTTTTCCTTTTTCTTCCAAGGTAACTTGGACAATTATTGTCATTTTCAAATGGTTTAATCGTATTTTGTGGTTCACCGCAAACCTTAAAAACGATTTGAGCGAAAACAATGTAACAAGATAAACACTGGAAAGGAATGGAGATAAAACCAAACCGCAAACGATTGGTGACAAGCAAAAACAGAACAAACATGAGTAAAGAAACAAATGATAAAAAGTGAAACCATAAAAATCTGTCTGTCTTGAACATGCTTCATGAAAACGGTTTAAAAAAAAAGCAGAACAAGATGTGCACTTTTGTTTTGGTCATACATGAGACAAGCCAAGAAAAAATGGCTTTCCAATGTACGATGTATTTCAATGGAAACGCAATTGAGAGACACAATTTCGGAATTTGATTTAACCTTTTTGGTGCAACTTGTTGAAGGTTCGTTCATTTTTTGTTTTCTTCTGCCCTTTGCTAAACGATCGTACATCAGTGACGCCGACTGTCGTCGTATTTCAGGACGAACCTCTTCCATTCTCTTGGCGGTCGGTTGGTATAATTTGTGTCGAATGTGATATTCTTCATTCTTCACCCGAAGAGTGGAGTCTATACTGACGCATTAACGAACGCTATCAAGATTATTGTTAATCCTTTTTAGGGACGTTTTTGATTATGTTTGATTGTGATTTTATTATTTTGCCCGAGAAAGAACTCTTTGCGAAATGGATTTTTTTCGTTGAATTAAAACATTATATAACATTTTTGTTTTAGCAATTTACTATATAAAATTAAAATTGTTAATTATTATAACATTATTTCATCTTCAAGAACAACAAACATACGACCATTCTAATTTAGAAAATCAATTTAAATATGCGTGTGTGTGTGTGTGGATAAAGCCAATGGCTCCCAGTGGACTAGGATGAATTAATTGTTACAAAAAGCAAATAATTGAATAGCGAATGCTTTTTTCATTCTACGTACTTCCATTATTCGTTTAAAATCCCGCTAAAGAATATTGCTGCCGGCATCTTCAAACGAAGCTTGTTTCCAGTTAATTGAACTAACTAACGTCGTTGTTATGATGGTCACCGGAAGTAAATATTGAACCACCGTTGGAGGAGACTATTTACTCTGCTTTAGGCAGAGCGTACCATCCATACGGACAACTGAACTGTTGGCCCGTACGCTTGACAGACGGTTGACAGAAGATGAAGTTGATTTAAGCAAATTTATATGCAATCACAAAATAACTCATTACAGCGTTTTACCAGACGTTGCTTCAGTTTGTAAAATGAAGATTACTTGAAAGAGAGTATATGAACATTGCTGTGCAAAATTTTCAATGGATTCTTCGGAACCCTTCATTGCCCTTCGAGTGCAGTTTCGTGACATTCTGCTGCACAAAATGGAATTGCGTTTCTGTCACGACGCGAGAAGGCAGATTGGAGCTGTTTCAAGTTCACGCTCAACCCTTTTCGTCCGCTCGGGTCGCGATGTCCACGATTGGTTTGCCAAACACACAAACCGTTCCATTTTGTTGCTATTCGGTAAGTTTCATCGTCAACTAGCTACTTGAACAGGGTCGCAAGCAAGTAAAATGCAAAGCAGTAGCAACACCACGAACCAGCAGCAAATTGAATTAATTAATTTAATTAAAATCAATTGCGAATCGCAACTGCAATGTAGCACGTTTGCGGAAAACGAAAAGCAATGTTTCTCTCCCTTTTTTTAATCGTCCAATGGTCGTTCGGTTTTGTCGTACTTCTGGTTACATTTAACAACGTTTAAACTGTATTTTATCTGTGACAGAATTAGGCGTGTCGTATCAAAAGTTTTAGTTGTTTTGTTACCCAAAACCTCGCTATCTCTTGATTTACTTTTTTTTATTTCGTACAAAATTATCTCTTATCATTTGTTTTTTGATTCTATTTTTAGTGGCTTGAATCAGTGCTAGACAACGCTTGGATAAGAAAAACAGGCGAAACGCGTGCGTCTTCGCACCTTGAGTCCGGTGTGCGTGTGTGCTCAGAATGTTAAGCACTTCCTTACATGCCGTATCACCGTTGTTTGGCTGAAGTGAATCAGCACGAGGCACGCAATCGTTAACCAACTCGTCACTTTAGCTTGCTCCGGTGCAAACAGAACGGAGAGACCCACTTCACATTCTCGGTTCTTCAACCGTTTCCAAAGGATCATGAGCGAGGATTAATTCAATATTTCATTCAAATTCGTCAAGGGTGGCCAATGCGTATCGATGCTTGTTGTCGGCTATAAATCAGTATTGAGTGAATGTTTGTTGCCACCCAAGTGGCGGTACGTTTTGTTACTGACGAATTAGACGAACGTTATTTGTTACTTCGGACGACGGTTTTCTTTTACCGTGGAAAGATAAACACTCGATTGCGCAACCCGAACATGTGAGTGACAGTTTAGATTGCGATCAGTACAAGCCAAACCAACCCAAG
>CM032178.1:25668338-25730341 GCA_018908115.1 Anopheles rivulorum
TGGTAGACCCAACCCATTCGCAATGGTTGCACAAAAGGAACCTTTCTATCTTCGATCTTTACGTTGACCAGACTCTGTTCGAGGGGTTTTTGAACGGTAAATTGGATAAAGTCAACGAAAGCTTGTTCGACTTCGTAAGAAGAAGGAACTTCATTTCCCTTCGAGAAGCACAACAGTAAATCTACTAAAAGTGTGGGGCTTTTTCCCACACGGTAAGAATGTTTGGATCCTTTTTCTACCCACCACAATCCTATCACGTCCATCCGTACGTGCGTGAGATTGCGTGTCTTTGGTCCACTAGGAACCGGCCAGCAGCTCTAATTGATTAATTAAATTTCTTGTCACATACTTTCAGCCAGTGACATGCGTGATAGCTAGCTTCCTTGTTTTTTCCCCTTTTGAATATTACATAAACAGTACGAAGAACTTTGACCATACACTCCCAAAAAAAAAACGAAACTGCTCACCAAGAACACGTACAGCACAGCTGTACGAATGCGTACGTCCGTACGGCCAGGTATGTTGTTTTCTCTTTAAAATGTTTTATTCGACATCTTAATCGCGGTGTTCTACTTACATTGAGTAATTCTAGACATGTGCAACACAGGTCCACACCACGGCCACTGTCATCTGCTCCCGTGTGAATTTATTACGTGTGACGGTGGAAACTGGCGTCAGAAATTGCGGAGGCATCTCTCCAAGATGGAACGAATCAATTAGTGTTATTGCTACCGCGAACCTCGTAGTGCGTCGGCATTCACTCGAGAATATAAAGCGGTGCTTTTCTTCGCCGTGGGTCGGCTGTGTGCCGATCCCTTCATCACTTCGGTCCCGAGTTCTGAGCCGTCGACAGACACCGTTTCCAGTGCGCCTGTCGGCTCAAGCGGTAGATTAGCTCAATGGATAGCTTTGTTTGTTGTGGCGCGGTCATTAAAATGCTTCACTAAAAGCAAACCAATTATTATGGTGAGATACGGACAAGATACGGATTGACGATGGCAGACGATACGTGTCACGGTGGCGAGTGTCTCGCATGCACGCCCGTAAGTAACACGGTGGCTTTCTCAGCTCACCTACCGTTGTAAGTTAAACAGCTTTAGTAAATGGCATTCGTTCTCCGCTGCACGAACAATGCAACGTTTCCCAGTGCTGGACACGGTACAGAAGCTAGCCATGTGTCCACCCACGCCTTTTGGTACGAGAATCGAATGTTGGACATTGGGCTTAATGGAAATGGAACACACGACCATGCTCAATCACGCGTAAGACTGAAGATAACACTTTGTACCGCTAAAGTACTGACACCCTTTAGGCCGTCTATGGTCAAACATTCCACATTTGTGTTTAATCTGCCGACTAAGGATAAGCAACGCACGGAACGCTTTTCCTTACCAATGTCTATAAATATCGACTTCCAGGAAGTTGATTTACCATTCAAACTTCATCCTAAATCGGATTCTCTAAAGTATATTGGGAACACATTTGGGTCCATATATTCGTAGGCCTTTTAATTCCTTATTAATTGTATTGCTGTGTCATTTCGCTCTCTTTCAAGTGTGTGCCTGTTGTGTCGGCGATAATCATCATCATCATCAACGTTGTCTTAATTATAAGGCACACGAGATTGCTTGTTTTGTCGAGTTGGCGGAGGTTTTTTGGAATTTTGGACGCGTGTGTCAGCGTGCCGCCATCTCAAGCATCGGCTGATAACTTCATTAGCTGAATGGCGTGAATTCGACGGGCGCCGACATCGTGGTTGAATATCGTGAGCGGGATAGCGGAAATTTGTAAAGCAGGGACACAGGGAATTGATTTAGCAAGTTGATTAACGATTGATATGTTGAGAAGGTTTTTAATTGTAGAGAAGTTTTTGTATTTTTATGATCGCTCAAACTGCTGGAACGAGAAGAAGGTATACAAGGTATGTGAGGAACGATTTAATTAGAGGGTGTTGAGGTTTTTGGGGTAAATAGATGCACAATAGCTGAGTATTTTATTGATCTTCAACCTTTCGATGGAATTTAAAATGATCGTCATAGAAAAAATCCAGAATATGACCGTTAGTTTTAAAATTTTGAACCAAATTAGTTTTAATTATTGTAACCTTCTTGTTAATCCTATATACTTGCTGGCCATTTTAAAGTTCCCCTTCATGAGTCTACTTGCACAGAATGAAATGTAAATTTTGCGTGCATTTAATTGTAGATTTGCTTCAACACGGTGTAGCGTGGCCTGAGCCCTTATCGACAAACACACTCCCTTTTTTGTACAAATGCATTCGGCGACGGTTGTTGTAAATGTGTGGATAGTGCAAATTTACGTTGACCTTTTCGGTGCTCGATTCTTTAGCTCCGTATTGCACCATGCCCATTCCCAAACAACGACACGATCACGTGTTGTGGGTAGGAAAAGGCACGGGTTACGATCTTAAGCTATCCATTTCGAGCGAACTTGTTGATACTTTACCATGCGCACTATTTCACGCTTTTGTTGCAGTGTGTTCCACTAAACCTTATTGAGCACTGCTTGCGATAACACTCCCCACAATTGCTGGTGGTGGAGTCAGGAGACGTGGAATTCGTGCCACAGACGCCACAATGCGCTCGTGGTTTCGTGCTCCAGAAAGTTGGACGGAAGTCGCCAACAGAACACCTCGCCGCCCGTAAGTCGACAATTATTGGAAGCCTGAGAGATGGGTTGGGAACACCAACGACGACGATGGTGACGACGAATGGCAATAGGAAATGGGGAAGAAAATGTGTTCCATGCAAATTGCGTGCACACACAACTCACTCCTGTATCACAAAGATGAATGCGAGTAGCAAGCATTAGTGACCATGAGGAAAGTGAAAACCGGTTCGGAGACATTGGACGTTTTACTGTTGCATGTTGGGTTGGCCGACAATTCTTCAACATTTACTCTTTGCACCATTCTCTGTGTCGCGTACTTCGGCGTACATCTCGAACGAAAAAAAAAACAACACATTTTATTATTGCCGCACAAAAAGCTTGACCCCACTGTTACAAGCTTTCCGGCCCCATAATCGGGCCAGTTTCGGTAGATCTTGTTAGGTTGGCGGCAAACTTTAAAAGAAAGGCTCGCCAACTAAGCTAAGGTGAGAAATATAAAGAGTGGATGATGTGAAGTTCTGTATTATCGCCGGATGTTGGATATTACGGGAAATGGGGTGGGCTATCACTGGGGCTGTTTCCGTTGGCAATTTAGACGGAATGATTAAAAACATAAATTTATGTTGTTGTCTTGCTTCAGGTAGTTACAATCTACGGTTAGTTAATTGACATTGTAGCTTTGCCATGCATTCAGCCGAGGAAAGTTTCAAGAAGTATAGTTATTGTTTAATAATAACGAAACTATTCACATAAATGTCAGAAGAGAATTTAAATCTGGTTTATTGAATATTATTCACACTCTTTCTACAAATATTTGCAATCAAAAATTTCAATTGAATTAAAATTTCGATTGATGAAACATTTTAGCGATTTTTGTCAATTAAATTGCTACAAAGTAATTTGAACCCTGCATTGATTATAACGATGTTTTTAATTATTGCAATACCGTCTACGATCACAGGATCAAGCACATTCACCTTGCCTTTTATCTCGACTCATGCTTTCAGCGGGAAGCCTATTGACGGATTGATGAATCGTAGCGACTTGTTAACCTAGCCCTAGTTTTCCACACGTTTCTGCAATTTCGCTTCGCATTTTACTTCATTTTTATTGCTTGAACAGGCTGTAAGATCGAGGATCGCTTTAATCGATTGGCACAGTTAAGGATTGTTATTTCACGCAACTGTCAGAAGTCTTGTGATTTCTTTTACTACATCGTAAGCTTGAAACTGCCAGATGAATGGTGGGCCATGGTGGCAAAACATCCAGTACAATCTTATATCATTCTTAATTATTATTTTGCTCTTCATCTGTCGACCTTGAACAGGTTTTAGCGGGATATGTTTTGTAAACGTTTTTAAATTTCATCCGTTCGCTGATCTTAATCTCAATACCGTGGAATGATTTATACAGCCACTTAAGTAACGTTTCCAGGAGATTCGTTAATACGTGGTTTCAATAACGTCATTTTTATCTCTTTTAGAACTTTTCAAAAATGTATTCTCCAATCAATCTCGGCTGTGGGTTTGTGCCACACCCAGAAACTAAAATGTTACAAACTGTGAGCCACAAGAACGTGTTTGGTGATCCTCGTGTAAGGTGCATCAAGGGCGATAGCATCCATTCAACTACATACGCAAGCAAGGGACCATAATATTGGTGAAACTCATCGATCATCGAACGTGCTAAACGATACTTGAAGGAAAAGAAGTTCCACAGGACTGCTGCATTCGTCGGATGGGAACGTATCGTAGTTGTGGTTGCACTCTTAGCCTGGAATGTTGCGAAAGCCAACGTTTAGCACACATTTGGCGCTTGCTTAAAGTGGTCCATTATAATTTTTTTCGTCGTTGTTGTATATGCGTTACTACACGCTCAATCATGCTTTCAACACGCAGCACGACACTGCAGCAAAGCTTAATCTCGCTGCTCCGTCCCGGGCATGTCCAGGACATGATTGTTCCATTTGTGACCGATTTCTAATTGTGGCTTAGGGCAACCGTTCGCTGTAAATCAGGATCAGGCGGAACAGTGGCAGAAAGGCAACGCGACGGACAAACCGGGGAACCGTTTGCTCCGTCACGGTCCAGTCCAGTTTCTAATGTCAGTTTAATGTTCGCGTAACGGACTTTGGCTTCAGCGTTTTTTTTTTCCTAAAGAACGACCATAAGTTGGAAAGTAATCAATCACTGTTAAGAATATCCATCCACGTTTTTATAGCGTCTTTTTGCCCGTTTCTGCCATTGGTTTTTTGTTATTTATTTGCTTTGCTTTTCTTTGCTGCGGAAATATTCTTCTATCGGTTGCGGTTTTTTGTATGTTGGAAACACGTTGGAAATATAGAACGGATGGAAACTTAAATGAAACTTTTCGAAAGAAGTTACTTTAATATATCTTGTATGTAGGAGACGTGATAGAGAACTAGTAGGAACTATGAGCTGGAGGGCAAATTACGACACCTTCCCAACTCAATTCTTTCTTTCTTTTTCGAAGGGAGCAACAGTATTCTGACCATCATCGGTAAGGGCGCGTTGGCGCCAACGTGTGGAAGGGCGCCAACGTGTGGAAAGGCGCCACCTATGATCGTGCAGAATTCAACCAGATTGTGTCGGAATGCATCTCCCCCCGATCAAATAACAAAAAAGGGGCAATCCACACGTAGAGAAGAAAGTAATTGCATCAAGTTTGTAGCTTACGGTGCGACGTAATGGACGCTTGGTACACTTGGTGGAGTAAATTTGTGCCAACACTTCGCATTTCTTTCTTTCACACGAACGAGCGCTCTCGGATGTGCAGTTGCTCTTCGGTATACGCGCGAAAGCCATGTGTGGAGGGTATATCATTAGTGCAATTCATCAGCGTACTACAATTAGGTTACGTTTTACTGTGCTTCTGCTGTAGCAACTTTGACAAGCGACCAAGCTTCCGCCAACTTCCCTATTTTCGTCCCGACACCGACAACGTGCGGAGAAAAGATGAATTGGTGGTGGGTTTGTTGCGGTTTTTCGATTGCTTCTTTTGCTTGCTTGGGGTTCGTTTTGTGGTTCGGTTGTTTTCAATCATTCAACAAAGCAAAAAGGGCCTGTAGGGCCTCGGATATGATTGCTTCGTAGCCCTGACATAAGTGAATCTTTGGTTGGCGAAAGCTACGTGGAACATTTTTCGTGTGTTTAAAGCAAATAATCCGGTTTGTCGCTTGTAGATTGTTGTGATATAACTTTAGTAACTCATTTACGTTTTCGTTGTGGCAATTTTGCATTATTGCTCTCAAATTATACTGTCTATTTATCTAGGTTTCTGATGTAAATTTTTAGGTAAATAAATTTATATTATTTACTTGTTTTTATTAATTGATGATGTTTTAGTTATGCTGTAATATAAAACTATAAAATTATTCAACTTATATATGCGGCTTAAGATTACCTAATGCACATCTAGTGTTCTAATATCTACGCCATAATCCAATTTTGATTTGACATTTATCGACTAAATTGTATAAAACATTCTTTTATTGGCAAACTTCTTGCATCCAATGCGACACTTCCCGCCTCTAATGCAATCATGTAATATTTAACTTTACACATGTCATGGCCCCACAGCAACATAGTGCTTTCAATCTGCAAACACATTGCCCTGCTACAATCACTACTAGCACCGTTTGTCATGGTACACGTTTAAAAAGTGAAAGAAAAAGTGAAAATGTGTTTGGTAACACATAACACCCTGTACCCTGAAGCGATCTCCACCGCCACCGGAAGATAGATGGGCTACGACTTGTAAGACACAAAATGTAACAAAATGCATGCCTTTAACACAAACGTGATTTGGTGGAAGAAAAAAGGCCACGACCGCGATGCCACGAACAGATTAGATGTAAAAGAGACAAGGAAAAAATCGAAAAAAATGCTTCCACGTTAAAATCCTCCGTGTGCTCCTAATGAGCTTACTTTAATGAAGGGAAAGAGGATCGCAGGATCGATCTTTAGCTGGAATGTTAAAGGGTTTAGCGAGGAGAGTTAATGTTCACCCCTTATGAACGGCAATCGCAGAAAGGTTCGGTAGTTAGCGTTAATCATTTCATTTTCCTCAATGATTGAACGGTTTTCTCCTTCTAATTCAATCACTTCCTTGCCGAAAACGGAGCGGCCAGTTTGCTGGTGTTATTATTAGCCTTTATGTAAATTGAAACCCACTCATCTGGTACTGAATTGGGGAAAAATTTCGTCTTTGGTGGCTTTCCTAGAATTCGGAAGCATCCGTAACCGAATTCTTTTGCATTTTTCGGTCGTTGAGTGATGGCGGGTTGGTTTATACTAATGGATCCCGACCTTCGACAAATCGTTTGCAGTTGTGTAAGCAAGGCGGTTCGTTCAAACAAAGATGCCGCAAACAAATTCTGAAAAGTAAGCCATTTGTTTATTGTTTTATTCATTGGAAATTTTTCATGTTTTTCCATGGAGGAAACTGAGCTTGTATCTACAACAGCACAAAAATGTCTTCATTACATGTATTCGAAATTATAATAAATATTTTATTAACTTTATTCCAACGGAAATAAATGTACTTGCTTTTAAACATTTTCTACAGTTGTACATTTACGCTGTAAAAAAACCCTTCTTTATTCTTTGCTTCTTGCATGCTCCTTGTGTTATATAGATAAAATTAAAACCAGATGTGGTGAACCAAGTGAACCAAAGCAAAAAGTCAACAGTAAGTTCCTCGTTTTTTGAGTTTGTTCTTCTCAATTACACCCTAAAGACTTGGTTTTTTGTTGTTGTTTTTACCTCGTTTCCAACCATGCATAAGTTCTTCATCTTATGCTTTAAGGGCATATTTTTTTACCTTCTCCCTTCGGTGGTGCATTGTTGGAGGTTGGAGTTCGGAGTTTGTCAGACTTCGTTTTATTCAACTGAGAACAATAACTGGAACCATCCACAGAAGCTGTTCTTTTTATTTTTATTTTTTCATTTCAAGAAAAGTTAGTCGATTTCACAAAAATCATATTTATTTGAAATAAAAAAAGTTTAATCGAGAAAGACGTTTCAAGAATTGTAAGAAATAATCAGATTTAATTTAGGATTTATTTCAATATTACTTTATGGTTAGTTAGTAGTCGTGTTGTTTAATTGTTTAGTTATTGATGAGTTATTTGACAATCATATTTTTATAACTTTATATTTTTTTCTTTTGTTTTCTTTTTATCTATGCTTTTTTATCATACTTTCATTTTTGCTATATTTTTTTCTTGACTGTCTTTTACTACTATTCTACTTTTGAAAAATTGCCACTTTGGTTGCACCGAAGATTAAACCAGCCACATAAATCCTTTCCAGGAAATTTGTCCTCCCTCCCATTTGTGAACACTAAAGTGTTCAAACAAATGTGTTGTGCGTGTCTTGGAAACACTTTCCCGAACACACTTCACCAAAGCGAGATGTGCCAACCATTTGGTGGATGATAAAGCTGTATTTTTGTTCTGTTTTGGTTTAGTTCCACAATCAGGTTCTCGCTTTAAATTCTTACTGCGGGAAAAGAAGTTTTGTTCTCCATCGTTGGCAAAATTGTTGCCCCTTTTGCACAACGAAACAAAACCCACCAACGCATTGCCCGGTGTGCACCACATCTTGATGTTGTAGCGGAACGTGCGTAAACTGACACGATCGCATAATTCATCCGTGTTAATCAGAATGCACGAATCTTCCACTTTTTGTTCGGCCGTTCATAAGTCTTGTTCAATCCCGGTGCAACGGAGCACGGTCAATTGGCACAGGAAACCGAGTTGCAAGTAATAAAACTGCAACGAATCTAGTGCGTTTTATTTTCGTTCTCGCTCCTCGATGCAATCTGATGCCAGTTTGCAATGCATCCAATTGCTTGTGTCGCAATTTTTGCTCTTTTTTCCCGAACGGAGCAGCGAAACCTTCTCACCACGCGTGCACGTTGTGCTTCGGGCGCTTAATTGTTTTGTTGGCGCGAACTGGGCAGCGTTCTTTTTTATGTTGCCGGGGAAGGCAACCACACTAGCGACAGCAATAAATCAAGCAATTGCACTCTTGAGATGCGCACGCGGAGGATGTACAAATGTTTATGCTTCGTTTGGCGGGGCCAGATGTGTTGTAGATTTGCCGGAGGAATTTGTACCGTCGCTGCACTTTGATTTGCACATCCGAGTGCAACAAAGCGAAAGTTTAAAAATGCCATTTTGCTTGTTACGTTAGTGTCATAAAGAGTGTACTGAGGGTTCAAATTGGCCATATAAATGTGTTCCCTGAACAAAAAGCGTCTGCTTGGTGAAGCACGAATGACTCGCTGAGGTCAGTTTCATTAACGATTTGACACTGTTTGCCAAACGAATAATTTCGTTCGAATTTATTTTAGCCTTGCAATGTATGACTTCATCCAGTACATGAAATCGACTATATGGATCATAAGCCTATGAAAAGCAATTTGAATATAAACTTTTCATGAATCACGACAGAACATTAAACCAAAAATAAAATAATTAGTCTTATGTTCCAATTCCATAAAGTTGCATGTTGTCCGTGTCATCTGAGCATAACATCCTCCAGAAATTCCTCTCGTACATCCACAACTGCTTTGTTTTTTTCCGAATGCTTATACGAACATTCGGACAACTCATTGTCTATTTGCGCAAAAGTCGTTAATCCAACACTCCATAAACTCTAAACAAATAATGCTGTACGTGGTTTGCATCCTGTTTAATAGGTTTTTTTTCTTTCATGCACTTCAATATGATTTTTACTCTTATAAAGAACTTACAACTGCACTCGTGTCCATATGAATACAAACAGGTCAGGTAGGAAGTTTGGTTTAAGGAGACCCATTTTCACAAAACTGCACAACTCCACTTTAATCGGTCAACGGACGGTCCATCTGCTGCTGACCATGCAACTTTACGATAGTTTTTGGCTAACCTTTTCTTTTCTTGCCCTCTTCTTGGGTGTCTCTTTTGCTTGCAAAGTACGTGATTGTTGTGTTTTCCCGTTCCTAATTTGACAGTTTGACCAACTAACCTTTTGGTAAGCTTCATGTGTGGATTTATGGGTTTATGACCATTTACGTGGGGTAGGTCCACTTAAAAAGTTTTGTCACTTGTTTGCAGGAAACTTTTCGTGACACAAATCTGGCACAACACTGGCTCGTTTATAGACAGTTCCGACCGGAAGTGTATTGGAAAGTGTTTTTTCCTTGTATTCTTAAGTCACCGAGAAAGAGGGTCATAGAGAATGAACTTTCCTTCCCTGATATGTTACAACTCTGTTTTGATTTATTTAGTGTTATTTACTTTCCAAAAATATTATTGATTATATGGTGATTAATGATAACTAAATACAACAAGAATATTTATCGGGTGGGATTTAATTTTTTTCTTCTCTTTTATCATTTTATTTTGATGTGTATAACTGTTTTTTATGTTATAGTTTATTTGTTAGTTTTTGTTACATTCTTAGATATTTTGTTCAATTTTATATTGTTTCATTTAATTTTACAATTGTTTTCAATTTTTAAATTGTCTTTACATAAATTATTGTGTTTTTTCATTTAAAACGTTAATTAACAAATTAAAACCTACATTTGTAAGCAGTTTAAAACGTAACATGCAAACTGAAGAAAACTTATATCAGACAAATGCGAAGACAAATTGTTCTCATGCCATTTTACATGTGGCAGTGGAAGGAAGGATTCCAATTCTTGTCATATTTTGTTTTACGCCTTGTTTTTTTTTACAAGAAAACCAAACCAAAACAAAGGACAGGTAAGGCAATCTTTCCGGAGGTTCGACACACTCCTCGGCTGTGATCCTTCACCGTTCGGAACCACCCGTCAAGGGAATGGGTCATAAAAATTAGCATAATTTTTAGCATGCAAAACCTCGACCGCGGGACCCCGAGTGGCTCGAGCATATCAACTCCACTGCGTGAGAGTTGTGGGAAAAGGAGCGCAAAAGTGCACGCCAAAAGAAAACAAACACAACCATCACCGTCGTTCGTTTGTGCGTCTTCGTGTTCTGCCCGCAGGCAATTTGGCCGGGCAGTTGATGGCAGAAAATGGTTTTTAATTTTGCGACGCTCTCGCGTTATGAAGCGGTTGTTGCGTTCGGTAGTATTTATGCACACCGCAGTGCTGTAAGTAAAAGTTTGCTGAGAGTGGCTGTGCGAAAAGTAAAAATAAAGTTCCTCGTACTTATAAAATAGGCCCACTGGCCAGTGGTGATAGGCGCGTTATCATGGGAAGCAAGAAATTATGGCCATTGATAAGACTACAATTGAGTGAAGCGGTACCGGTAAAAGGGCATGGTTCCGTGTTGGCAATGGTTTGGTGATGCAATTTCGCACCGTAAGCATCCACGGGAGCTAATTTAGACTGCTCGCGTCATTGCGGTGGCTTGGCAACGACCTTCAACGGGATGGGCAGGGTTGCTGGGCTTAGCAGCTCCACCGACGCCAAACGGCAACAAAGCTCCAAACTGCTCTCCACACAAGAACCGGCTTTTTGCCGCGTTGAGCAGCGCGATGAACCTCGCCACGCATGAACTGCTCGATTTTGCATAAAACAGCTCGAACGCTCTCTGCAGCTGCGTTGAATGAACCATTTTTTGAGAGAGAAAATTTAAATGAATACACGCACTGCAGTCTTCCATGTATGACTTTATCGCTCGCTCTTACTCGCCTTACTGTAATGCCGGTTAGGTTGGACAGACTCCAGCAGAAGTTCATCCATTCATTCGTTGCGTAGCATAGGAAGCAAGCGGACGCACGCTCGTCGGGCTCCGGTTTCGATGTTCCAACCGCAAGGCGACGACGTTCACAAGGAAGCACCTTCGCCACGGGTGAAGGAATTTTAGTCTCGGTGTGCCAGACCAAGTCGCCAAGCTGTGTTTACAATTCGGCCGCCTTTCGGTACGAAAAGGCCGCAAGTAACGGCAAGTGTTTGTGTGCGTACAGTAGAGGAAAAGAATGTGTGTGGAATTTGTTTAGGCAAATGTGATTAATACAGCACAGCGTCCCGGTGCCTACGTGAGGGATTTGGGAGCTTTTGATCGTCGTTTGTGCTGTCGGTGTGTCATTTTTTTTTATTGGAAGAAAACACAAGTGTCGCTTCCCGCTGTTGAAAAAGCGGTGGTGAAATTCCGATAATGGTGGTAAAATTTGGAGCTTAGCAAAAGAAACCCTCCCCACAGTGATTTTTGGTGGAAAGGCAAGAAAAAAGTGTTATTTCCGTTTCTGTGGTTTGGTGTGCATTATCTTAACAAAAGATAATACTACCTGGTGTGGAATTATCGGCACAAGAACGTGTGTTTGTGAAACCTTCCCTTTAACCAGAAGGGTTGATTGCAGAAAATTTGAGCGGATTACCAAAAATAAAATGTGAATTTTTAATACAAGTTTTATAAGAATTAAATTTTTCCACTGTGAAAGTCGTTCATGACACGTGAGGCGCTTATAAATTATATGCCCGAGTTTCGATACTGAAAAATAAAGAATTAAAAGAGTGTGGTGTGGTGTAATTGGCGAGTAAGATAAAGAAATCAAGCTGCGATTTTAGTGAATGAAAATTAAATTATCTTCACATGATCAAAACAGCTTTTGCCGCTTATCCGCCGCACAGAAGATAAAGCGAAGGTGTTGATCCCAGGTGTACCCTCCCAATGCACACATACTCCCTGTGTGTTAGATTGTGAAGTGTGTACGTGTGCGTGTGTGTAGTTGTGCGAAAGTCCAAGTCGATGCTAATTTTGAAGGGTGTGCTGTATCGAATGCCGCTTTATGTACACACTGACGTGAACGGAGCACGGTTTTACGTTGCAGAGTTTGAAGCTTACTATGCAGGGCGTTGCTGTGAAGGTTCGGAGTGTGCATATGTGTGTGCTTTTTGCTCGTCTGTTCGTTAGGGTTTGAGTAACCCTGCCTCCTACTATACCCGGGGCTTGAATAATGCTACCGATAATTAGATTTACCGTTTAATTACCTACCGGGCCGGTGTGTTTGTGGGTTGGTGGGCCCCCGTTCGGAGGTGAAGCAATAAGTGTGTAAGCATAAAACAAAAGGAGTAATTTGGCCGATGCAGATGAAGTAGTGTTGAGGTGTGTTTTGTGCACACAACGGCAGAAAAATTTAATACGCTAAAACAGACGGCATAAATTGTAACCTACAGCGCTGTAAGAGTGACAGAATCTTCTGCCTGATTTAATATCCTTCGGAGAAGAACGCCACCGTCAGCAGCAACATGTATCTGCAACAATCGGCCCCGGTGTCACCGCACACACCATCCACGCGTAGCAGCAGCCGCAGCAGCAGCATGCATCTGGTCGAGTACGATTACGACGAGCCCAAGCCGGCAAAGGTTAGTTTAGCGCCCATCATCATCATCAACACCATCACTACCGCAATCATCATCAAGCCAGCCACCGTCGTCTTCACGTTACGTCTGTGAAGCCGAATGACGAAAGGCCCTTTAGCGTTGAGCTCGGGTGCTGTTATTTGCACAGCTAAACTTGGCATGAAATTATAAACTAACACACCTGAGGATGACCGGGAAAGCGGGCGATGAAGCTGTAGAAAGTGTATTTACTAACATTCTGACCGTATGTGGCCGTCGGGGAATTGTTGCAGTTCCAAGGAGGGAAAAATAACAGCAAGAAACCTCAGTATTGCTGCACCAAAACATTCCAACATGCTAATAGTTTTCATTCGGGTTTGGGTTGCGCAACAAGCTGAGAAGCCGTACATGTAGATAGCGCGGAGGCATGCAGAAAGGGCACTAATTTTCATAATAAATAATTTTATGATTTTCATATTGCAAACATAATATGTAAAGGAAAGTTCATTGGTTTATGCCTTATGCGGTAGAATATCTCAAATAATGCTGGATGGTTACAATAGAATGTCTAAACATTCATAATTACTTCAAGATAATTTAAATCTATAATTTGTCAACTCTTTTCGATCAAAAAAATATAATTTTGGGTCTAAAGTTTGCTTGGTCTTCTGTGCTATAAAAACTGTTGGTAATGCATTTTATAACTTTAGTAGTTCAACATGTTTTGTTTAATATTTCATTTTATTGCAACAAATGGGTGTTAAACATCACGTTTCTCGTACACATACAAAACATACAAAAATTAACATAAAACAGCTTGAACTGACGTCTTGTTCAAACATTTGAATAGATATTTCTGTGCGGCGATTAGTGCAAAGCAAAGTGAAGGCAATTTGAGGCAGATCGACACCATTTATTGTGTGTTGCAAGATGGATTACGAAAATCATTTTGATATTGACGCACTGACGCGAAGGCTTGGGTTGACAAACTTTTAGTCAAAACCTTGCAAATCCCATAAATAGATTTTGTCCATGTATTGTGTGAATGATGTTTTTGCCGGTAGGTTACTGATCTCTGTGGCCGTGTTATTATGTTTCCATTTTATTTTTTCGGTACCATGCAAAATGATTCAAACGCATGTGCAGACAGGGAACCAGAGTTGTACAGTGTGCCAAAACACCCAGCGAAACGACGTCGTAAAATTGTGTCCCTACCGTAGCAGAGACAGGTTGCGTTTGTTGCGAGTGGCTTTTGACGCAGATAATGATGAGTATGATAAATGAGCCTGGCCGTTTGTCTGTGTGATTGCAAACGGTTGTCGCTTGCTCAGGTGGGAAGCGTTGTTTTCGTCGGGCCATGGCATTCACCAGGGGCAATTGTGTTTCGGTTTGATAAGAAACATGAAGATGCTGTTAAGACGAGGAAGGTGGCAACTGTAATAAACACCCAACCACTAATGATCAGCGAGAAGATAATTTCTCGTTCTTGAATAACGCTTCTGCTGCATGTGGTTGCTACCGGCTGCAAAGATTATTCTTTTGCAATAAAAAAAGCTTACTGCAGATGAAACCGGCTCTCCATTGCGAAAAGAAGGAAAATCAATTAATTGATTACAAAAAAAAAGGTAAGAAACCTATCCCGTAAAGTGGAAAAATTTCTAATTATCGTCGATTTTCTTCGGTCAATTCGCATTCCGGAGGAATTATCATTCAACTGTAAAGTAGTAAAAAATTACAACCCTAACAGCCTTTTCTCCCTTGTGCGCAAGTTGGCGATAAAATTTGTGTCTTTTTGTGTAGAGGCGTATAGGGCACGAAATAATTTTCCATTAAACCCCCTTACATCACTCGATACGTCGAATTGTTCGGTCGTCATAAAAACCTTTCCCTTACGTCCGATTATTCAAGCACAATCTCCAACGACCAGAGAAGCTATCATTAGTCAGGCAGCGAGCACGTCGATCTACGGCAAATGCAAAAATGCAAAATAAAACGCTTGTACCGCTAGGTTTCGAACATTAATGGCGTGGAGTAACGTTGATTCATCGCAACTAGCAGTGATTCACACGTGGTACCGTATCTGCATCGAATTGAACTTCATTTCATTATCCTTCCCCGGTGTGTGCCACATTATCTTCGTATCTTCTTGGCCTACAGACACATACACACAATAAAAAAAAGTTAACTACCTAACCTTAAAACTCAACGATCGTTTCAAGGTTTCCAAAGGGTGCCACTGGATATGCAGTACATCCACACACACAAGCGCCAGCAAAAACAAAAGACCACCTCATGAGCAAAAACCAAAACAAAAAATAAAACGAAGCTAGTATCGCTTCGGTTTTTCAGTAAACAGCAGCATCGTCCGTAAAGAACCCGTTTTTAATCGATCGCACTGTGGTCAGCATAATCCGGAAGGCTTATGTAGCCCAACAACCCGAAGCCAGCAGCATTGGTGTTGTGGCCGCGCACCGACCGTTTTTGCGCATAAATGCATGTTCATGCTTGACCATCACCGTCTCACACCCGCCAGTGAAGACCACCCCCGTTGCTTTCGGTCAGCATCCACCGTGTGCGGACACTTGCGCTGCCCATAAATGGAAGAAATTCGTTCCCTTTCAGTGTCAGCGAGTTTGTGTTGTGGTGGTGGTGTTGTATTTTTTTTTTTTCGTGTGCTCCCCCTCTAGAGCAAAGCTCTCAAAACTTGCACCCCAGAGGCCAATGTGGTCGGTCAATGCTATCAAAATAGCCAGGTCCCTTCTCTGTTTCTGCCATTGCCCAAGATACCTACTTTACCAGATGGTGATCATTTAGCACCTTCTACCCCTACTTCTGTCTCATTAGTTCGGTCGGAATCCGGTCGAAGGCACCGATGATACATCGGGTTTTCCGTGCCCAAAACACGGTAACCAAATCTCCCATACTGAAAATCGTATTATGTGTTACGAGTAGTAACATATAAAAGGCGTAAATATTCATTTTAAAATTTATTGAAAAAATATGCTCCCTCCAGTGAAGTTTACACATGGAACCGTTCACTTTGCCTGTTGTTTGTGTGATCTGTTTTTTTTTTAGAAGTGCGGTAATTTGCTGGAAAATTAGCAAACAGATAACTGCAAACAAACATCCATGTTTCCCGCACCGTGCAAGTGCTAACAAGCCCGGTTGAGATGGCGTCATTCCACATGTACACTGCGACAAACATTTTGCGCCATTTTGCAAGGTCGCATCAGTTACACCCTATCGCCACGACGCTGTACACCCTTATCTTGGTACAGTTTTTGGGCATTACAATTATTAGCAGGTTAATCAAAGGTTAGGTTCGATAAGTATCACGTCAACAACAAACACATTCACATTAGTGTGTGGGTTTAGACGAAATGGCGACGAACGCCTACGTAATGTTAGCGCGTGATAAGTGATCGATAACGAAAGCTTCAAGTGGTGCACTAAAAACGTACTAAGGTCTCATCTAAAAACAAGATTCAAGTGCAAATCGATACGTGCGGGCAGTCACATTTTACTGATACGAATGTATGCAGAAGCTTATAGTATAGCCGGGATGATTTATTTTCCACTTTAAGCTGTTCCGTTAAAGACTATTCTGTTCTGTGTTGTCGTCAAAGCGATTGCATGCTAGTGCCGAGCAGTCATTCCTAGAAGTGTCTTATTAATAGTGCATCAGCTAAATCCGACCTCCGAAGTGTTGGGCGTAATGCTTTGCAAAACACCCTTACTGAAGGTGAGTGAGGTTGTGAATCAACCACTATCGGCCACTAGCTTTTGAATTGTTGCGATCGGGCTAGAGGAAGAAGTCGAGGATGCATTACAGACAATGGAGACTCAAGTTATTAAACGAAATGCAAACATATCGATCGGTATATGCCATAGAATTGAACTCAGGCTACATACGGAGCTCTGGGGCGGTGTTGCTATCAGCAGATATGATGCAAAGGAAGCAATAATGGCTAACGAACCAATACACCTTACCTCATCGTTTCACCCGAGCGGCAACGGTGGCAACAGAACGCTCATTAAAATGTTTCCAATTGATGTGTATGCCTGTCTGGTATGGTGAATTTTCCCTCAGAACTACACCGTTGCTGTAACGAGTGTGACAGCTTTTATCGTGGTGCAATTGATGACTTTTGTGGATTTACGATGGATGCTTAATGACAGGACATGGTGGTGGTAGAGAGCTGCTTTTAGTATACATAATCGCTTTCTTAATTGCCATTCATGGTTGGCAGTGGTTGCATTAAAGGTAACCACAGATACTATAGAGTTAAGTTGGTTTTGGAGTATCATTTCATGTGATAGAACATTTAATTATTTTGAATATATTTTCTAGATAATTTAATTTATTTATTCACAACGGTGACCGATTTTTTTAAATTGACAGATAATCTCTTACGGTGACATTTATTTGACAGCAATTCAACTCCTACTAAATACACTAGCGCCATCTAATTTTCAAGTGCTAAATAATTATGGCGTTCTTATATACCAAAAAACAAGCTTTTGATTCAAAATTAAGAAGATAAGTTTTCTAAACAATCATCAACAGAGCAGAATGATTTTTTACACAAACAATTTCGTTTTTCCTGCAAACAGTTTGATAGTTATTAAAGTTTCCAACCAACCAACGCCTTTGTCTGAAATGTCAAACGCTCTACCGATCCGTTTTCAACAGAGCGTTGAATTTTATGTGAATTGTGGTCGCAAGTTTTAACACTTATTTCCAATTGGCTCCATCTTTACGATTCACCCGTCTGGAACGGACTCAAGCAGCTGGACAAACTTGTCCGTTTGGCAGAAGCAAAACCTACCGAAGTGGAAAGATTTCTTTGAAACAATTCATGTGCCACGTGCAGCTTCCCTGGCCCGTGTACAAGACGCTTGTCGCAAATATTAGCTTCATCGCAGGCGAACCGACCGAAACTTTCCACCGCCAGCGCACAAACTGATACCTTTCCTTTACGAGAAGGAAAAGGAAAACTTGCAAATGGCACGCTTCAAGGTGGCGCTTGGAGTTCAACCACCTTTTCCGGAGTGTTCCGGCCACCGACTACAGCGGTAGGTTGGGGTAACGGGTTTCGTGCTCTGGCGAACAAGCGATACTAAGTCTGTTCGCGTAGAGAAGAAGGCT
This sequence comes from Anopheles rivulorum, assembly GCA_018908115.1. NCBI lineage: Eukaryota > Metazoa > Arthropoda > Insecta > Diptera > Culicidae > Anopheles > Anopheles rivulorum. Next base: position 25,686,460 of record CM032178.1, read on the forward strand.
GATGATACGCTTGCTCTTATGTTGCGTTCAGTTGGAGCTTATCGGGAAGTGAATTCGGGGAGTGAATTCACATATGCATATGCTTGCTGCTTCAACCTGCATGACTGCGAGCAGCACTGCAAGTCGATTATCTTCGATCCGAGACCTTAATGTGACCTCCCGTAGGGACTGGTAGCGCAGCCAGCCAGTGCAGCATATCGATATCTTAAAACATAACCTACAACCGGGAAAATAAGCCGGTAGATTGTCAGCGCTTCAACCGGACGGTTGATAGTTACATCCAGGAACCACCGGTAGTTCGTGGGTTTTACAACGAGTAGGAAGTTATCGGGTTTTGTGACTGGGTACCGATGTTCAAACGCGAGAAATCAGGTGGCGTTGCAATGTCCACAGGTTGCCAAATAGCGCCCGTTTGGTCGTGATCATGCTGGGACGATAATTTTGATAATGAACGGTGACTGGTTCAGTGGTTTCTGCAAAATGGAAGTTTTTGCGAAGTGACGGTGCTTGTACGAGCAGACACGGTGTAGTGTTACAGGTGTAGTGTTATAGGCAGAAATAAGACACTCAGGAAAAATGCATATTCATACTCTCTGCTTCCCAACACATGTAGTGAAATAACGGAATGGATTAATTTGCAACGGTTTGCTGGAGAATACAACTAGTGTTTTGAGGGAAAAATTGCTAGACGATTTTAATCAGATTCAAATGAACTGTTGTTTAGTGTGTCAATATTTCTAAGGCATTAGAAATGCAATAAATATATTATGTTTTTAACCTTAAGTTGTTTAATATAAAAGATAGTACTTACGAAGTAAATAATCCAATTGTAAAATACTCTGGAGTTATAGGAAAAATTTTAGACTTAAAAACTTCGCACTTAGTTCTATCTTACTCGAAATCGCCTAGAGTTATGCAATTCATTTTTTAATCTGGCTGTTTTAACTTTCACTTAGCTACTGCACAACCTTAATTAGACCGAAAACTACCGAAAAATGTCTTAATTTGTATGTTACTATACTTACACTCCTTTGATTGTGATTCATAAAATAGAGATTCCTTTCTCTTAGGCATTACTAATTAAAGCACATTTCAGAAAAAAATGGAAAAATTGTTTAAGAGAAACCTTTTTATTTAGTACCATCTTTATTTCAGTTTATAATTATTAGTCCTATGTGGTCTATTTATTTATCCCAATTAAAAAATTGTTGCATAAAATGCATAATACATTTATAAGTTGCTACGCTTTGTGGAATTCAGCTTATCGTCTTCACTTGGTATTGGCATTTCTCCTAATGCCTAATACCATACACCAACTACCATATCTCAACTACCAACGTCTTCAATTTCTAGAGTTGCATTTCATACCGGTCACCTAGCCTTGAAAACAATTTCCACCGTACAAAATGCTGTGCTGGTAAATTTTATGGCATGCTCATATGACTCTGCTTGTTCATGTGTCTCAAAATCGTTTACCAAACTTGAGATGACTGAAGAAACAAATTTGCAATTTAAGCAAAACGTGAATGTCTCATTTGTTTGTGCACACTGCGATCGTCTGGCAGATATGATCGTCTGCTACATATGTTTACCAAGAATGTTGCTCTTTGGTCCTTCAGCTACATAATCCACCCAGACAGCATTAGCCGAAATCAAACGCAATTTAAATAACAATGCAAAAGGCACGTAAATTGCCTGCTCAATTCTTACAGGGAAGAAGTCTGTCTGATTGTTATTGCCCTTTTTTATCAACCGGCTTCGAAAGCATAAATTTCCCATGCCCTTTGATTGCCTTTTTCGGACACACAAAACACGCATTGTTACACGCGTTTTGGCCGTTCCGCTAATTTTCCACCAGCACACATTTACTTTATTGAAACATTTATGAACTGAAAATGGACATGCGAAAACTAACGCATTCTCTGTCCGTTGGTGCAACGCACAGTCATGACAAATGTTGCATTGTGCATTGTGGTGCGCACGTTCCACAGCGAGTTAAAAGCCTTTTCCTCCACAGTGAAATGTTTTACATATTGGAGCTGGTCACTGGTTTGACGATAATTTAATGTTCGCTTGCCAATTGAAATCCTTCTGTTACTTGCCCTTTCTTTTTCTTGGACGTCGTCGCCCGGGGAACTTTGGTGTGTCCATTCGTCAGCGAAAAAGCTGGCGGATATAACCATCATAAGGAATAAAGTTCACCGTGCTCACTCTCTTTGCTTTTCGCTGTTCGGCAACTTTGCGTTGAAGCATTGAAAACGCTATAACTCATCGATCGTTTTGTGTAGCGGATCGGACGGCAAAAGCAGAAAACTACTGACTCACGATTTAACCGTGTACAATGACTCGGTTCACGTCGTTTTTTCGGTTCCCTTTCCACTGACCCGGCAAGAAGAAGTATTGGTAAGAACTTGTACCGTCCACCATTCCGGATGTTACTGAGCATCGGAGAGCAACAGTAGATGTACATACTTAACAAACACACAACATGGCTTATAAATGTCAGGTTACGCCGGGCAAGTGATATTACAAATAATCGTTCGACTTTATCATGCTGGAGGTAACCCGGCATATCCAAGGCGGTAGCAACAGCTTCTGGACATTCAGCAAGTTTCCTCCAGTACACAAATCTCTTCCAGTGTCATGTGATTGGAATGTACCACACAGTTTTCGGTTTGCCATTCCCGAAAGTATTGCCTTTCGGATTCCTTTCTGTTCAGGCACTGACTTCATCCAGGTCCAGGTGGTAGTTTTGTTTGCGATCTCGCACGAGGTACTTGAACTTGCAAATATTTCTACCGTGCCAGTTTGAAGCATCCAGTGCGATTATTATGTGTAGTCACTTATTCGACACGTTTTCTTTCCCACCCGGGGAGTAACCTTGTAGGTCGAGTTAATATTTCTTCACATGTCTTCATCACAAAACGAATTACGGCAATATGAATTTTACGATCGGTCAAGCGAAGGAAAGCTTCAGCCAGTGGAAAGGCAAATTATTTGATTCTTCGTTTGCAAAAATTCGCTTCTTGCCGTGATCGTGATTTGGGATTTTTGGCTGTTTCGTTTCGTTGTAGTCGGGGCGTTTTTTTTCTGTTGCTGTCATATCATAATATAGGTTTGGCATTGAAACAGCCGACGCCACATAAACATCGGCGAATGGTGCAACGTACGCAAGGCTTCGGAAGAAAACAAACCGTTGGTTTGTGGTGTTTCGGTCGTATAGTTTTTTTTTTATCTTCCTTCCATAAACCCTAAGGCATATTGAACGAACGGTCGGTACAATGATCGGTGGTCGAAATAACTTTACAGTTTCTTTACTGGTGGGCTGCCCGAAATAGCACCGAATTCTGTATCGAAAAAGTTGCTGCTAAGTTGAAAGTTTTAACGAGCAGGAAAGCAATAAAAAGGGAAAGATGGAATGAAAACGAGACTTCCCCTAAAAGTGCCGCGTGCAGTATTGCAATGATGTTTTTCGCATGCAACAGTTTGCTGAGCCGCAAACAACGGCAGTTGTTTGTTGGGCAGAAAATTGCAACGTCAAGTTTAAAGTACCTCACACTTTGCACGCCGGACCAAACCCAACAACAAGGCACCTCGACACCATCTCTAGTGTGCGACACACGACCCACGTCCAAGGTCATTCACGGCTGGTGCATGTAAATACTGGAGACACCATTCGAACAGGTACAATGGACGGACCGAAAGGGAATGAGCAAAAAAAAAACAAAAAACCAGTTCTACACCGAACCGACGGGTTAGTCCATATTTGACGCTCCGTGGTGTGTGACGAATACGTCTTGGGCAGCACAACACGAGATGCTTCATCATCCGGTGAAATCGATCGCGTGTACGATCGCGGATATAGCCAAAGAAAGATGCTGCTGCATTAAGTTGATGTCAAGCTATTTTACCCACTGCCGGTTCTTTCTCTGGCCATGCGAAATTGACACCCACAATTCGCACGTCTGACAGATGGTCGATTAGTGTTTACATATTGCTTACCATTTACGTGGTGTTCCCCAACGACAAGAAAAGGGGGAAATGGTTGTTTTGCATACGTGAATAGTGTCACTTTTGTTTGCCTATTGTGCTTATTTTTTAAAGTGTCGATAAACGTGTTGATTGGCGCGAAAGGAAATAGGAATACATTTAATTCTATTTGATTTTATGTGTTGGAGAAGTATGACGTGTTTCTCTAATAGATCGTTCGATATGAATATGTTTACACACGATCGATTGCAATATGCAGCAGTCAATTGTGACTGTAAAATGTAAGTCTTTTATTATCAGGTATTGCAAATAATTTGTTTTAACCTTTTTACGCTCCCTGCAGTGTTGATAGAAATACAGACACTCGTGTTAATATTTGCAGCAAACGTTTGCCCAAACCATTCGCCACATCGTTTCACCTTTCCATCGTACCGCGAGGCGTAGTAGTAAAGTAGTAAAATGTCACACCATAACCTCGATCGACTTTCAACAACTTTAGCGCTGGCAATGCTGCGTTGGCAACCCGTGGTTGTCCACCAGGCTTTATCTTATCGGTGCGAAACGTTCACTCGTAAAACACTCACCCCAGGTTAGGCCTGTGGCAAGGTGTGGGGGTCGTGTGTGTGTGTGTGTATTTTCCACACCTCTTCGGTTTCATTTTATCGAACCCCACATGATAAGGAAAAATGGGTTGCCAGCAATGCGAGCGCAAGTTTACCGGCTCTCGGATGTTACAATGCGAAGAGACGTGCTATCGGTGCAGGAAAGTATGTTGTACCGTTTGTGAAACTGTGAAACAACATATGGTGGGTAAATTTCTCCAAAATGTTTGTCCATTCATCATTCACCGAAATAGTGTACCCTTTATCGAACACTCCGTTGGTGCGTAAAATGAGCAAAATTACATTGCCGCTTCAAAGAGTTTATCTTGTTGCAAAAAAAAGGACAACACTCTACCCATCCCATTGTCGTTGGGTGCAATACGTGCTGAATGCATGTTGCAAAACATGCCCTTTGAACATCAAAGCAGGAAATTACAAATTAGACACAATTTGACCCTTCGTCAATGGGGGTAGACTGCTCTTCTGATCCAATTTTGAAGTCCCCTCCGAGAACGACCACTCCTGGTACGTGTAAAGGGTCAGTTTCTTCGATGCTCCGGTGATCAAAGGCACGTCAAGCAGTAGCGCCGATTGCTCACGTAAAGGCACAGAACAAACACACACACACATACGTCGTCATCGACCGGAAGTGCAGCCGGGCTTCGCAACAAAGTAATTAAGTGTGCAATTTTATGCTACGCCATTTCACCAATATCTTCACCCTCTAGTGGGAAGAGCGTTCCGCAGTCTTGGACACATGGATGAACTGGTGTGGATGTTTATTTGATGCAGCGTGCAGCGTTCCCGTTCCGGGGAACCGAGCGAATGCATTGGAACGCTACACTAGAAATCGATTTTTGCCCTCGCAAGCGAAATTGTTTAGTCTCGTGCCGCTAGAGGCACGACGGAAATTGCGGGCGTAGAACCGTCTGATTGCCCTGGAACACCCTCGATCCGAAGTGTGGAGCGATTGTTGAGGGGGAACAAGACCAGGGAACGTGGTCTCCTGTCCAAACAGACTTCCTTGAAATGGTGAAGGAATAGGATAAATCAATCAACAGTTATGTTTGCTTTGAGTGCCGCATCCGTTTCGTTGCATCCAACCTTCATACGCATCCCTCGGGGTATGTGTCGAATTGCACAGGAATATCGTGAAGCGTAGCTCTTCATCGTACTGAAAACTCCCCGTGTTTATCGAATGGTCACCGTTGTTTGAAAAACAATGACCAGGCCTGAAGCGACGGCAATGGGTTTTGTTGTGACTTCATTGAATATTCCAAACACGATCCAACACCACGAGGACGCTGGTCGTGGAATATCCACCGGAGTTTAACGGGCGATCTTGGGGGATCTGTGTCTGCCGGTGGAGACCCGTTTGTTGGTTGATACGGGTAAGCTGCGCAGTAGTTCAAGGGCTTCTCACCACGCCCTTGGGTTTGCTATTACTCCCAACCTGCCCGAAAGCATAATCCTAGTCATCCCTCGCTTGATGCTTATGATCGGATTTCTGTGGAAGTCCGGAAACATCCAATGTGCTGGAAGAGAGCAATGCCAATTACGCGACGTGAATCCGGCACTAAATCGATTCAGGGCAGAGAATATGGAATGGAATAAATTTTAGATGATCCTGTTCGGGGGAACCTACCTATCTGCAGTGACAGTAAATTGGTCCAAAAAGCTGTCCAAAGCAGACGCACACACCGATGAAGCTTAATGACATTCTGACACATGAAGAAAAAAAAAACATGTCCATTTCACCTGATATGCCTTCCAGCTGAATTCTGTGACGTGCACGAAGGTTGTAGAGGACATAAAATAGATAAAGGTGCTTGTCTGATTTGGGGAGTATTCCAATTGGGTGCATTAGTTCCACAAAACCTTCGCATGATAGCGTCTGTCTACCTGTTGTGTTCAGGAGATGGTCCCAACAATCCTGGCTTTAAATTCTCTGAACATGGGGCCATCTTCGACGACGACCTACACGACTGCCGCCATTCTCAATTCATTTAGTCTTTATAGAGCATCTTTCGTTCGGGATTTTCGAAGTTTACGTTAGATTTGTTAAACATGCACTTTATTATTGGCTTTTGTTTAGCTGTGAGATACAAAGCGATAGCACTCATAAAGAATTCAATTTAATGTACCAAGAATCCGATCAACACTTCTGGGTGTTTTTCGGTACGAACGTATCGTGCAGCTTAATGGAATCTTTTCATTCATATCTTCTCCGGCTACGGATTTGTCGGCATGCCGTGGAGATGCACACGCCAACCGAAATCTTCTTAGCGTTTGTCGGAGCCGGGGACGCACGTCGGCTTAACACCGAATACAACCATTCTGCTGTGCTATCTTGACCCGTAGTAAACCAGGATAAATTTATAGCACTGCGCCACGGTAAGACGGTAAGGTGTCATCGGGTCCCTGCTAAAGCCCTTGCCCGCTTGCATCCACAACAGCAACAAAAAGGTGCAACCGAGACTGCACATGTTTCACCAAATTATAATTTTCTCTAATCGCTCGATAAATAATGTAATTCAATCGCCGCATAATCATCGTATTTCATTATTAACGAACAAATATATGCGGTCGGGATTTGTTTGTGTCCTCTTTTGGTGTGTCCCATTCGGTGTGTTTGTATGGACACACCGACCGGACAGTGGTTCTCAAATTTTGCCAGATCGGTGCGTAACTGGTACGAAAGTCACGAGTCTCTCCGTTTGGTCGCTTTGCGGTCAGTTTGGTCGTGATTTGAACCTTGCTGTGGAATGCTTGCCCCACACATATACACACACACACACACAAAGTAATGGATTGAATCATTACTTATGTTCTTCACGTTGGGCTGGCCACTGTCACTGCTGCGGGTAGCTGGAATTCATTAGCACCGGAATGCGTGCAGCGCGACCAAAGGATTATGTTGCTTCGGACGAATCGTGTCTATTATTTATGTGTACCGATTAGAATGCACGAAGTTTGCTCTCCTGGAAGGAATACAAAATGGACACAAATAGAAATAAATCAAACGCTATCTCGTGCTGGTGCTCTGTGCTAATGGAAATGAAATTAAATGTTTTTTTTTCTCATTTATTTAGAAATATTATTGAGGTAAATGATTATTTCAAATTTTATCATTTACACCAATTACACTTTTTATTGGTTGTTTGAGTTAGTAAAAGTACGCGCTATTAGTATGACAATAGGTTTAATTTATTTCATTTTGCTACTAAGATATCAATTATGAATTAACTGTTGATTAATTCACTTTTGTTACTATCGATCGTTCTGCTTGATCGTTAATGGACTAATTAATTTCTACCCCTTACTGCAAGGAAATCAAATTAGTGAAAGGCTGTTTTTAAAATACCTTCTCCGAGCTTAAATGCGTACGATGTTTTCATTGGCCTGGCGGTAAAGAAATCCCTTTTTATTCCTCCAAAAGAAAGAAGTGGATTAAAACATTCAACCATTACCTTCACTTTTTTTGCGCAACCCCCAATGTTTCAAAGGTCAACGGTCGATCAAACGGTCAAATGACCGCAAGCTCTCGAAGTGGAAGTGAGTGTGTGTGTGTGAATTCGCTGCATAAAATCAAACGTCAAACACCGATCAAACCGTTTGTGGTCGTGATTCCGGTCCTACGTACACGCGGAAAATAGGACGGACGGGTTACATCCAGTTAATTATATGCTAATGAGGCCATTGGCGTTTTATTTATGGTTCGAAACCTTTTCCCCACAGTTGGCCGCTAGGTTGATTCAGTCAATTAATATGAAACCGTCCCGGAGAGCGAAACTGATCGGGCCGTGTTAGTTCATAATAGTTCTATTAGCACCTTGCGGCGGTACGGTGGTGAAGATAAAAAATGCATCGACTGCACTTCCCCATTCATTTGTTGTGCACCATCGATGCATTCGCGAGAATTGTTATCGATGGTGGTATAAACACTTTTTTCCTCTCACTAACACACCATCACCACCACCATTTCCGATTGCATTGTTCTGGTGCGCACATTCGCATTAATCGAAACCACCGAGTTGGCTAATTATTTCCACTTAAGTTGATCCGCTGATTTTCTGTTTCCTCATAACACTCGAATGCGATTGTTTAAGTGTGGCTCACTTCACAAATTAGGTTTTACATTTATTACATTTGTTTGTTTCCATTTTTTGTGTTGCTTTATTTCATTTTTATACCCACAAATAAATCGTTTTCATTTATGTTCTCATTCGTAGCGGTGCAGCATTTTTTTTTTTTTGCATTTTACTATTTAAATCACCCAGGCGCATGATTCTTATTTTTCGTGTTTTTTTTGTTGTTGCCTCTTCTTTTAATAATCTCATTTTCATTAAATAGTTTTTTATGCATCGTTAACTCGTTGTGCTCGCATTTATTTAAACGCAAACGAATGGGTGGCCCTTTTTGGGGATTTTTCCCAGGATTGGTGGAAACAGTTGTTTTTTTTTTCTCTCGTATGTTTCTCTTTTTTTCGTGCAACCAACCGTTCAGCCATTTGTACGTGGGAAAAATGTTCCGAGCCATCAAAAACATTTTTGCGAAGCAGAATAGTTTTATGCTTGCACTCGCGCTAATAGGAATTATGTTTGTTGTTTTTTGCCGCAGCTTTTTTTAGCAGCATTTGGCTGGTGAACAAGCATCCGTGCACCCGTGCTTTTTTGTCGGTCGCGTCAGAATATTTTACTATCCTCTTTTTTTAACAGCATGTCGACAAAGTTTTGTAGTGCGCTCTCGTTGTGTTTGGAAGGTGTGTTCGGTAACGAGAGGCAACTTTCGCGCGGATTATAAATCATTTGCTGGTACTTTGTGCAAGTTGTTGTTGAGTATGAAGTGTTACATTGTAATGATAAATTATGAGTATCCTCGTACACCGCAAAGAGTTTACGACTGTGCTATTTTTTAATCACAATATTCAGCGTGTTTAACGCTTTTGCATGAATTAATTTCAAATTGAATCGCAAATGTCAAACGTCATTCGGACACTTTGCCTGTGTAAGTAAGTGAGCTGTCAGTTTAAAACTTTAAGGACATAGAAATGCATCAATATTGTATGCGAATTTGTTAAACTTTATCCACTTTTACGAGTAAAACGCCACGTAAAATATGCATCAAAATGAATGTATTCCTCTAGTTGATTTGTGTGAAATTGTTAGCAACGATAGCGGTTGAAAAGGTTGAACATTATTGCATTCGTTTACTACACCCCTTATGTGAAGTTGTTAACACTTATCGGTAATAACGTTTTGTTTCCAACCGCAAAAGAAAACGGAATACGTAAATCACCGCCAAAAGCTTTTTTCAGTGCTTGTTGCGCACAGACAAACCCACTCGTCATTGTTTGCTAACATTACGAACCTTCACATAACACACGAAAAACTCCCCAATGATGAGACATGCAGACACAAGTTTAAAGACGTTTGCCGCATAAAAATAACATCATATCCCACCACACTAACCACTTGCAATCGTTATGGAAGCAAATGAGATAAGATCATGATTTGGGTTTTGGTGTGCCCTGGAGTAGTTTTGCTTTTTTTTTTTGCGCACGTTAAGCAATCGTCGTCATCATTATCATGATCGCATCTTAACCATCGTAAACCCTCATCACCACCAGCAGGCGAGTCATCTGTTGAACAGTTTAAGCCAATGTTTGCCATTTTGGTGGTGGCCACACTCGCTCCTTTCATCCCCGGAAGCTGTGTCTCCGTGCGAGATTTCTCTTTTTTGGTCACAATTTAACATTATCTGCGATTTCGGTTAGTGCCGTTCGTGATTTTTGCTTGGCAGTGAAAGAAAAAGGGCATTTTTGCACGGGACACACTATCGAAGAAGTGAAATGGTGTGCGCTAGTGTCGGAAACGCGACCATCCGAGGTGGCCTCGATTGGGCGGATTGTGAGATGAAAATCAAGTGTCGATTAGTTGCGCCGATTTCGGAAACGATGTCCATAAATTGCAGTGTGCATAACAAAAAAAAACAACAAGAACTCAACGGAATTAAAAGAACGGGGACGATGAAACGATATGTCGTTGTCGTCAGGAAAAGAAGTCTCTATCAATGTGGTGAGCAGTGGGCATGAGCGGTTGATGGAATTGCGTTCCACATTTCAACCCACGGGTCTTTTGGCGGATGTCGTTAAATTTGTGGAAATATGTTTGCCGTCGATAGATAAATAAGTCGTTGTGTAAATTGAAACGTTGTGCTCCGGATTTGGAACGGGTATGGAGCGACGACACCGAATTAAGTTCCTGCCGTGAGTAAGTGCTTTGAAGATGGCAAAATGGATATACATTCGAACGTTTGTTTTCAAGAAGCGATGAAACGGAAATGGTTTCCTGCGAGGTACCATCAAGAACAAGGGAAACCATCTTTAAATTTTCCGACATCTTTCCCCTCACACACACACACACATACATAAACAGTCATATGCGGTGCGCCTTTCAAACAAAAATATCATTAGACTAATTGAAAGTACCGGATCACTGAGCAGAACGAACTAAAACGGCAAAACATGATGATAAAAATGGCAATGGAAAGGAAACCATGGAGGTGACCTCGTTTCGGGTGTCAGACTTTTAAAGGTCCTCTCATACAAGAAACCTTCTTCGGGTGAACACCACCCCGAGAGACGCATGCTTTCGATTCGGTGTCACATTACAATCCATTCCCGATTGCCGATTTCTCAGCGGCGTGTCCTCTGTGTTTCTTTGATTTTACGGGTTCGAAGTGAGTTTCGGTAGAAAGCACACAACGCGAGAGTAGGTAGGGATTGAGTGAAAATTTGTTTGTTTATTTTCTACTGTCACTTACTTTGCCCTGTCCCTCGGGAGTTATTTTCTGCCGGTGCCGTTCGTGAAGGTGTTTGAGTTCTGTTTGCCAGACACAAATCTTTTGCCATAAATCATTAAAATTTTCAGCTGTTTTTTGTTTTGGTTCTTTTTACATTGTATTTTATTCTTTAAAAGGAAAGATGTTTATTTAACAACTTTCTAAAAATAAATACAAGTCTTTTAGGAGTTTTAAACTTTACTACTTTAAGTATGCACAACTTGTAAAAATTTTATATAATTTAAATTTTAGTTATAAAACAAGAAAAGGATGTACAAATTGCTTCTACCCAATTCGATGTATACAACAGCAACACATTTACAATCTCAAGAGTGTAGTATATCTTCAAAAAAGCCCTCAAATTTGCCAGGTGCATGTTTGAACGTATTAAGATAGATTGCCTTTTTGCGCTTGCGGAACTACATGTCACCTCACAGCGAAAGTGTACCATCGGGACCAATCACACCCCAAACCGACCGCAACGATTCTAACGCTTCCCATCACAAGAAAAAGCCATACACACCCACCGTCCGGAAGGTCGATAACATGCATCTAATTTGCGTTTCCGTGCAAATCTTCCTATCGTTACAGAAACTGCTAGCCAAGGCAACCTTCGACAACATTGCGGAAAGTACGGACGAGCTGGCTTTTCGCAAAGGCGAAACATTGACCGTCATCGAAACGGACACGAACGGGCTGAAGGGATGGTGGCTGTGCCAGCTACGAGGCCGACAGGTAAGATTCGAGCCATCTTTTTTTTTTGTATAGCTCAGGCTTATTCGTTCCGTACGGTTGCAGCTTTGCATCCGACGCAAAATTCTCCGTACTCATCAAATCGTAAAAGGAAATTCATCTGTTTCATTTCCCACCGAAATTAATCCCAGTGGAAACCTTCCAAAACCGACGCCGTAGACACAGTGCTGCGAGGCTCAGTTACAGCAGTAGTAGTAATGGTGGTCGTGTCTGGTAACATGAGATTCCCCATCCCCTACTGGGTAGTCAGAAGCTACAAGTTCTACGCAAGGGCACAAAAGGTGCTGGATATTCAAATTAAGAAGCCGCGCATACACTGGCATGATATGGTGTACGCACTTACGTTCGTAAAGTTCTTGTTTTTTATTCGTGTTGCTTTTCGAGAGTCACCATCAAACCACCTTCTGCTTCTTGCGGTGTGGAATAATTTACGACTGTTTATTTGTAGCCAACCATTCGGACCAGGCAGAGATTGCTCACTAAGCGCCCTTTCTCGTTCGACCTTTGCTCTTCCTGCACTGCCTGTTGATAGCCATTTCTCCGGTGGATGAAAACAACACAACGCCTAGCCAACACTAGGGAACCGTCGCTGCAACGGCTTGTTTAATTATTCAACAGATNTTTTCGAGAGTCACCATCAAACCACCTTCTGCTTCTTGCGGTGTGGAATAATTTACGACTGTTTATTTGTAGCCAACCATTCGGACCAGGCAGAGATTGCTCACTAAGCGCCCTTTCTCGTTCGACCTTTGCTCTTCCTGCACTGCCTGTTGATAGCCATTTCTCCGGTGGATGAAAACAACACAACGCCTAGCCAACACTAGGGAACCGTCGCTGCAACGGCTTGTTTAATTATTCAACAGATGATTAATGACGGGAACGGCAAAAGGAACCCGAAGCTAATGGGTAGGCTTAAGCTAGCCAACTCAACCGTGCACGAAGAGGTTACCCAGTGGTTCGGCCACTTTGAGCGAGTGTACGGGTTAGAGATCCCTGGTCCTCTGGTCCACCGGTTCCCGAAAAGCTTCGGCAAAGGCAGAAAAGTTTGCAGCGAGGATAACTCAATTAGTACCAGGTTGCCGTACCAGTGTCGTTGGGTTGTTACCACCGCACTAAAGTAGCATATAGTGTCAGTCTGGCATGACACCCCGGGAGCTGCATAACAGTTGTTAATGAACCGAAGGGAGTTTTGAATTGAAATCAGCCTGCGCACTGTGTTAGGCACTCGGAGGCTTCGAACGAATTGCCGGTAGACGTTGTCGAGTGGCATTTCAATCATCAAACGGACACGGAGCCTAAATCCAGAAGAAAAGATCAAAAGTTAATTGAATTGCGTACTTAGTATCGGGTTCGTTTGCTCATTCTGGCGCTTCGAGAGGGACTTGAAAGGCGAAATTCGTTTGTGGGACGAGTTTTCTGAAACCACCGACTGTTTGCTTCCCCTGAAAGTGAAGCACTACAGAAGAATTGGAAGAAAGCACCGTGAAGTGAGGTTTGAAGAGTAACGCAAAAATAGGACAGACAAGGCTTGTCGTTATGGATATCTATTTTTCAAGAAGCGTTCTCAGCATTTACAATTGCGCACATCTGACGGGCATCCATCCGGGTCGTTCCTGTTTATTAATTCTAAGGTCAAAGAAAGCTCGGTTAGCAGCGAAGAGAAGGAGGAAACCACTCCCCGTGACACAGTCATGTTTGGTATGGCTTACAGTGTACACAGCATATTATTGTACAATTATGTATTCCATTCACTGTTGGAGGTTTGTTTGCTCTGCAACGCACACAGAGTAAAGATTTCTAATTGAAAAGAGTACCGAAACGATTCACGATACAGACAGGGTTCGTATGACTTACTGTATATACACACAGCATATTACGCTACATTATTAAAACGGCACGCTGAGTGTAGATTTTTGATTTCAAAAGACTACCGAAATGATTCTAAACAGAAAAAGGGACTCTTTACGGTTGCTTTTACCATTCTCGCTCGACAAAGGACGATGCACGAACGGATCTTTAAGCATAGCAGTACTAAGGGTCGGTTCCAGGGAGTTGAAAAGTGTTTCCCAGTTGATTGTAATTTTCATAATTGAATTTCTGGATGGTAAAAGACATGAATGGAACTGAAGTTTGAATCTTTAAGAAGAATTTATTTCATTATTTGTATATTTTAACTTTAATTGAATATTTTGTGTATATGTACAGTACCGAAAACAAAACTGCAACAAGAACAGATGTTGGGGGAAAATCATTGTACGAAAAATGTTCAAATTTAATCATCAATCTGTGCCGTTCATGGCTGTTATTCAGCAATAATGTGACAATATTTAACATTCATTAGCAAAATTTATAGCAATCATGCTGCTTTCCACTATTTCGGGACCTTCGTATATCCTTATATCGCACCGCCACAAATGGCGTACCTTTGCCGACGCGCGATCATTTGAGCATCAAAACTCTTACTCTTCTGCATCGCAAAGCAAAGCTTAAAGTAAACATTTACTTTTATGCTTAACTTTGCCGGCAAAGCAAACCGGGTACCGGGTGTACGTACACCCCGTTCCATAAAGGATATAGGTCCACCCTTGTTTTACCACCATCACGCTACGGCCGGATGTCGCATCCCATCCCATCTGTTTCTAGTCTGCTTCTCTGGACTACCTTCCTTTAGATGAGCGTGTGTGTGCATGTATGTATATTATTTTATGCTGCACACAAAAATCAACAATAGCATAGCATGGTTTAACACAACGCACTGAGCTTACCATATGGTTGTAGTACAATTCGGATACCTGACGGGTGGTTCAATTTTCAGACGTTTATGAGATTGGCTTTCAAATGAAATTAATTCCAGCATCATTCTTGCTCGCAAACGGGCCTCTCATTTCGGAACGTGCGAGATCCCAAACTCCGGAAAACGATGGGATTATTGTGGGTTTGGCTCCGCGTGACTACCTACTCGCAGCAACACATCCTGCTGATGGCGTGTGCGCAGTTAGCCAGAGCCAGTACGTTTCTTCATTTACGTCCGCCGACCGTAAAAAGTGAAAAACCTTAACCGACCATCCATAGATTCGGAACCGTACTTGTGATGGGTTTCGAAACCCTATCATTAAATTTGAATTTGATTGTGTCGAAAAAAACACGTACGAGCCGGGGTTTGCTCGTGCTCTCGTTTGGTCGGAACAAAAACTTCCGTTGGAACGTTAGGTGAACGTTTTTTTTTTGCCTTCTTCTCCACGGACCGTTTCTACTCTCCCGCATTCAACCAACACAAAAAGCGATGGATCCTGAGGAATTCTCGGTCTTCATTCCAAAAAGTTCCCCTTTATTTTCTCTCGCATCTTCCTTTCGGGGATACCAAACGTGTTGGTCTTTTGAAGTCGCTGCTGAAACACTGGATATCGATGGCGCCAGGCATTCGGGGCGTGATGATCCCACATACACACTCAGTGTTCCAAGTCACCAGTGCTAGCATCCCCGTACCAAATGATGCGACAGTGCGCAGCTCCCTGCAAATGATGATCAATGGAAGCGTCCCCAACAGGGAAGCTCAAACACCGCCTGGTAGTACGAGCGTACAAGAAAGTTCGCTTATGCGGAATAAATGCACGGTGCAAATGAAGGCACGCCATCGCTTCTTCCCGATTCCCGACGGAAGGATAAAGGACGCCGTGATGGTATGTCATTCTATACCGGCTGTCCCTTTTGCACGAGACAAAACCCGTGTCAGTTTGGGAACGAAATTAAATCTAATTGAAGTACACGAGCATGAGCTACTGGGTGTTTGAAGACGACCGAACCGCGCAATCGTTGAGTTCTGATGAAGAGTACACAACGTTCTGATGAACAGCAACTTCGTGTCTATGGCTTAACGTACCACAAGCCACAACATCATACACGACATCTTTATGCGTTCTCGAGCCCTGGTAGTTGGCAGCCGGAAATCCCTTTACAGCTCATTTTTATCTTGTGCATGCACCACCCTGGGCAGAGTTGATTAAAGACCATCTTCTTGATGCTTCCAGCGGTTTGTGCCGGTTTGTGTTTTTCCACCGGCGGGTTATACTTGGTTGGCCGCGGTTAAAGATTATTCATAATTTTCTTGTAATGCACAGCGATCACCCTTTCTCCATAATCCTGCGTGGTGGTATCTCGCAGAGAAGTTCATAGTGAAGGATAAAGTTAATTTACGGGTGTTATCTTTTCGCCCACGTCCATGATGCGGCGCAACAAGCTTCTTTATTTTCGTTTGTTTTTATTTTTTTTTTGTCTGGTAAAATTAATTTCATTTGTAGTCAGTTTGTTTTGCAGAGCAGAGCTTATCTGTTGCGGGTTCGTTTACATATTTCATTTCGCTAGGACGGGTAGCTACTGCTAGAAGTCGTAAAAAGTGCAGTTCATACCCTGAGTTTAAAGCAGCATAATGAAAAGGATATGCTGGGCTTTTGCAGTCCTTTATAGCACGGGCAGGGCGTTCCTACTGTCCATACATTTTTGTTTACACTAGCTCTTTGCTATGTTCTCTTTTTTACGCTGTACAAGCATGAATCACTATACAATTGAACCTGTTTACAATCTGATTAGCAGCGTTTACCAAGCTTCCGTTTTTTTGCTTCTTTTATCCTTAACCGGCCTTTCGTCCTGCCCAACCTGGCTATGTTGATAGAAGTGTCCAGTATCTCGCTTATCGGCCAGCTTCACCGTGGTTTTATTTGTCTCTTTCTTTTTACTCGCATCCTTTTTTACCCCTTTACCTATTTCTTCCTTTTCGTTTCATCCAGCACCATTTCACAACACTTGGGAAGGTGGTTTTATCCAACGCCCTAAGGGCCACTCGCCCGTAAATGTTTACCCGTGCACCCGTTTCCGGTATTCCACGCGTACCGGGATAGCAACCGTCCAAACTCATCTCTCTTGCCCATCACAGGGCTCGTCTGCTATCGCCTGTGCCTATCCCATTGCGTGTTGTGAAGGTGTGGCTGGGTAGGAGCTGGGATTATAGCAATCGATTGGCCTGTGTCCCATGTCTGTCCCGAATGAAGATCTTATCACGGGAAATGTGACTATTTGTTTGTTTGCCATTGTGCCAAGCACCAGTTTTGCCTCGATTGACCGTATTGTGTGTCGAGAGTTTATGGATTATTGGTTTTGTTTTCATCCGGGGGTTTTTTTCCGTTTTCAAACTTTCGGCCGGAAGAGAATAAGGGTTTGGCAGTTCATTATTTGACTAACTCCACCTTTTTATTGTGTTACGGTTTGTAATCGCTCTTCCGAGGGCAGATTACACGGGAGCTCTAAGCAGTTTTAAAGGACCATTAAATTGCCTTTTACCTGTGTTTTGTTGTTCGAAAGTAATTGGGAATCCTTTTTTGTGTGTCTCCAGACCCACACAGCTTGTGTACCGAGTCCGTTTCGGGATAATGACACATTAGTTTTGGTGCCCTTTTTGTCAGCACACAAATTGCTTCATTGTCTGGTGAGGTGGGATTGTACGAAATTGATACAAAAAAAGGCTTAAACTGCTGCTAGCGAGAGAAGGAAGTGTTAATTATTCTACCATAAAACCCATAGCCAATAGTTTGCATTTATGCTGAAGGTTTACAATGTAAAAGACAGCTTGTCAGTCCCTAAATGAAGAACGATATTCCCTTTTTAATGCAGAGTGATCGTAACGCTCCATTTCCTATTACATTGGCCATCTCCATCTCCCTTCAGGGGAGTTCGGGAGCTAGAGTTAAGGTTTCATTCCATTAAGGTTACTACTCGGTAGGTATTGTACTGTAAGAAACACATTTTAATCCCATCCAAGCTTACGAAGGTACCACGTCTGTCGGTCTGTCTGTCTGGCTGTCGGACAAATTGTCAGTGGTAAAAAGTAGAATCTTTCCCTGGTAATTGAAATGTTTCTGCACGACTTGTAACATGCGCACGGTACGCTGGAGGATTGAGCCATGCCAGCAAGGAAGTGAAGAACGTGATAACCTGTACCGTCAAAGTACGTTTGCTAAAGCTACATCGGCAAACTCTCGTTGCAAAATCTCGTTGTAAGGACCGCAACGAAAAACAACAAAACTCTGCTACGCTTTGTCTATGCTGGAAGCTTTTTCTTTTTGTTGTGCTACCGGTCTGGAGAAGTGACTTAGGAATGGAACGCACGATAAGGTGTAAAATAGCACAACACCTAGACAGATACGGCCACTCGGCTGGAGAAACATAAGAGGGGTGTAAAGTGGATCACATTACACCGGTCTCTCGGGTAATAGCATACCAACGGGACTACAACACAGGAAAAAGTTTTAGTGACGCCCTCTAATTCAGCTACTGCAGGTTACTGCAGTTTCTCCACGATCATGTCGTGCTTCGTTTTAGCTGCCAGTCTCATGACTTCCGCCTTGCTTACTCTGATATTCTGCATTTAAATCATTATTACTATCATTAGTAGTCGAGTTTAATAGAAAACAATTTCATTACTTCAGGCCATGCGTTATGTGTATAAGGATCTCGTACCTCTGCGGTTTGTATCGATGTTGTGTAATGTGTTTCACTTTTTCTTGCCTCTAGCCTGAGTCAATTGAACCAACTGAGTAAAGTGTCTGTTATTTTTTGCATAAACCATACTTGAAAAGTGACTCACTTTTTGCCATCGATAGTTTGGTGTGGTAGCGATAAAGGTTCGGACATCCTGCTGACATCTGATATAAGAGGATGCAAAGTGAACGGTAGCAGGAAATGGAAAGAACGTCTTCCGTGTGCAAGATCAATCTACCATAACGAAACATCACCGGCAGACATAAAGTCAGCAGTATCTCTTGCACATTCCTCACCATTATGGCCATGCAGGATGAACAAACGCAGCGTGTGCAGCTGCGACCGTGCATGGGAGATCTTCTCGCATTCCACTTTGGGCTAGCGCTGGCTCGGTCGGCACGTGTCCGGAACGGGACGGTAGCTACCGGATAGCGCCGATACACGCCACTACGAACATTACAACCATGTTTACGCTGGCAGGCGTACGATACCAGCTGGCTTCGTATGCTGATGATGCATAGTTATCCGTATCCATCCTATTCGACGAAACTGCAACGGCAGCGTAAAGCTGGAAGGCTGGCTCAGAACTCTCAACCAGCAGGGCGCAGTCAATCATAGAGCCCTTTCGACGCCAGCATGTCTCGCGTCGCACCGCACACACACACACACACATCGGGTACTCCCTCGTTGCTGGGACAGCTGCACAAAACAAGGGCACGGCGAAGGTGGCCACAATAAAAAAAAACAGCGGGAAGTGATAAAAAATCGTGTCGTTACACGATCTCTAACTTCATTTCAGGAATCAAATTTTCCTTTTATTATAGACTTTTTTTTGTTAAATTTAATTATCTGGAGCAGATGGAAATTTCCAGTTGTTTCCTGTGGGTAGAGTAAATCATGCCTCTAACAAAAAAAGGGGGAATAAACTGATCAACCACATTCAATACAGAAGTGACACAGAACGGGAAGTACGTACGTACGTGCTGGAAAAGTTTTGCGGTTGCTGTTTGATTTCAGCTTCAGATTACTGTAAAACCTCATCAGCTTCCGGTTCGTTCGTTAGAGGGAAGCTGCAATTGAATTAAAATCAAAACGTGTAGTTTGATGCTGCTGACTGCGGTCTGTGGTGCTGTCTGTCAGCTTCCCCCTTGTTTTGTTAATTATTTTGCAAAATCTTTCGATAATTAATAAGCGCGTTTGATTGATTGGAGGTGTATTTAATGTTTACGGTTCATGTGGAACTGAAACGCGATTCATTAATTTAAACGTTTTTTCCCTGTTTTTTTTTGTTAGTAATACCAATATAGTATTTCATCTTTACTACACACATACGGATCGTACGTTGTGTGGTGTGGTTGTCTGTTGTGGTTTTTTAAACACCACACCAAAATCGCTCATTATCGTAGCTAGCGAGGATTATTTGTGACATTATTATCTCACATTAACTGTTTTACTCCGTACTCGATTCATTCATCGGTAAGACGACACGACTCCTCGTTACCGCGATCCCGGGAGATGTCAAACGAAATGGGTAGAAACCAGTAAAAGCTGTAAATTATTCCAATCCCACAAGAGCTGGTGGTTTGAGAACGGGGTAGAAAAAATGAAAGAAAAAGCCTGTTGCAATATGCAGATAGAAGTTGCAAAATTTTGCAACCTACGCTACGGTGGTTGCGCGGGTTCAAGAAACGAAGCCATGTAGGTGTTCATTGATCAGTTGCAGTGGTGCCTACTACTACTGCCGTCTTTACTTAAGCAGCTTTTTTTGTGGTTATGTCTCACCCACGATAAGTCGAAAGTACAGACACCTATAGCGTGTTGTTAGCGATCCAGGTGTAACTTGAGCTGTAAAAAAAATATTACTCCAAGAAGAGTATCAAAATTGTATGAATGAAGTACGAGTACGCAGGGGGAGGACAAAATATCGCCACCTCCAGAGTTGCTTTAGCAACTGAATTTATCACCAATAAATATCGTCCCACGTGGTACACGGATAGCTTTTCTGGAACGCCCAGATCAATGACTTCAATGAGTGCGAAATGTCGAGTGGAGGCACTGAAGGCACACAATTGTGTGGGAACTGATTCATGGCTAGCGGGAAGGAAGTGCACACAGTCCCGTTTCGATAATAAACTTTGAATCATCATTGCTTGGAGTTTCATTTGTAAACGGGATCCCTCTGGAGCGAAAATTTGGAACTATGTGTACAACTCCAACCATGGGGATATTAAGGATAAAAATTCTTCTGTTTAGCACTTTGTGGCTTTGTCTGAGAAATTAACATTATAACCTGATGGAAATAAAGCCTTAGCACCAACAATTAAAGGTCTTACGTACGTATTTACTTCCTGTTTTTAAGTGCTTGACGACTTTATACTGCGTAGAATTTTTCGTTATTATTTACAAGATGTGTTTTGGTTTTTGGTTTGGTCGTAAATGGCATGTACAATTACATCGTCATACACATTATACCTTCCACTATTAAACAGCAGAGGTTGGTTACCTTCGCTTTAAATATAACGGCTCAAGAATGCTGGAAGATTTCGTGTTCTCCAAATCCTTACCGTCCTAATTCGCTTGATGCCATTGTCATTAATAATAATTTTCTCGGTTTGTGTGTGGTTGGCGCTTGAGCTGACGATACCCGAGAGCTAAAACATTTACTGGTGAGAATTGTGAAGCACAGCAGGATATTTGGAGTGGAAATTCCGTCCAGTATCGGTTAACCTTTTTTACTTCTTGGAAACAGTATGTGGTCCTGGAGCTGGCTGGTATCTTGGCTTTTCCCTAGTGCTTCCTGCAACACATCACACCCTACTTGCCTTAATACCTGTCTTGTGGTTACAGACACGTCTCGAAAACTGACAGCGTGAAAGTGTGAAAGTGTAAAACGAATCCAATCAAGTCTAAAAGCAAGGGCCCGGCTAGAAAGCCAGCAATAGCCACATCATCCTTTCGACCAGACAAGACCATCCTTTTTAGCTACAATCTCGCCTCATTTGTGCCCATCAAACGGGAAATTCAATTAATTCCTCTTTCAACCACCGGTAGCAGCACACCCGATGGTGGAGACAGCATTATAAAATTTGATTAAAATCGGTGGTCGCCGCTCCCGGTGCGATATTAAACTGTCAGTAGCAAGAAAAGGCGCATTAAGAGGCGTCTAGTATGTAGAAACCGGCTGAATTCCTAGGGCAGCCGCAACGGCGATTAACCTCAACTTTTAATCAGTTACGCCAGCTCAGCCGCCACCACGCTTAACTCGGGAGCGTTTCAAGCTCGCCGTCCGGCGTTACAGGGAAAAGAACTGGCGACGATTCATTCCCATGATGCTCTTGTTCTTAGCCTCAACCTCAATTTTGACTCGTTGGGCGATAGGAAGCTGTTTTTTTTCTTGCTTCTCCTTGCCGTGAGGCATCTGATAAACACGCCACCGATCAGGTGGCTCCAGTGAGTGTGTCTCGGATCCATTGCCTCGGATTCTTGGGTTGATTGATGGACTTTGCACCGCGAAGCTGGTAGAGCGACTTTGAAAACCGGCACAAGATCGGCGCCACATCGGTACGACTGACGGTTAACCAGGAGGTGCATGTGATAATGTTGCAATCAGTATATTTTTTTTTATTGGAAGAAAGGAAACAGAACCGAGAATACAATGGAGCGTATAAAAATAGAACTGCGAGATAATGAAATTATAGATTATGTACGCTATTAGAATGATAATTCAATTCAAACACTACAAGTGGGATTTTTCTTCTATTTATATTTCCATTTCATCAATGTATTAACTCCTTGTTTTTGTTTATTTTGGTTTTTTTATATATTGTACGTTTTTTACTACGCATTATTGCGGTTTTGTTTTTTTTTCGTCCAAAATCAATTAAAAGACATTAGCTTTCATCTCACATCCATACGTTACCATGATTAATTTAACAAAATTCCATTTTTCCTATTACACGTACGTGCGCGTTGACGGTTCTTTACGATCGTAATATTATTTTCTGCCACAGCAACTATCATCACATCATTATTATTACACGCAGCACTGTACATTCCGTGGCGTTCCAGTGCTGAACGTGTCGCTGAACCTTTTGCACTGCACACCGAACGCAACACATAAACACATGCAGGACGGTAGCAAATGCAACGGCCAAACAGCCGGCCAGGGTTGGCTGGGAGTGAAGATCGTGCAAAAATCACGACTCCTCGTATAATTAACATATCAAACAGCGCGTCCCGCCAGCACAATTTTTCCACTGGCGGAAAGCTTTCCGTGGACCAAACGCTTTGCCACAGACAGTACGCCTGGGAAAGGAAGCGTGTGTCTCGCATGGTCCCTCGATCTTTCGCCTGGTCAACAGAACCGGTTGCGTTGGACGTCAACATTTTGGATTATGATCTCGCTTTCCGGGTCTTTTTATGTGTCCGTCCGCTCCGCTGTCACCTTTTCGTTACCCGTCCAAAATTTAAAAAGGCCGTCCAAAATTTAAACGTCCAATTTCGCATCATCAAAAATTGAAAATAAAAACTTCTTCTGGACGTGTCGTGCTTGGAAGTGTGTTTTTGTGTTTTTTCGTTATTTATTTGTCTTCCTCATTGAACACTGTGACGTGATTTGAGCTAAAAAGCTCACACTTGGTTGTGAGTATGTTTTTGTTTTCCTGTTTTTTATCCTCTCTTTATACTTTCCACTTTGCTGATTAATTTGACAGCCCAACCGGTTTGCTTTTATTGATACGGTCCGGTGAATGGTTTGATTTTTCGCCACACTTTATCTTTGATTAACCGAAAGCCAGCAGAGATGACTTGAAGGGATAATGTAGTGAACAGCATATTTAGAAAAGAAATCCTGAAATAAACCAGATAACAAGGTAAACGTTATCGTTTGGGAAATGAGGTTAGATTGCTGATATTCCGAATTTCTAAATCGCAACCAGATTGACATCCTAACGGCACTGACAATTGACAAGTATCCATCCATTCTTGCTGTGGAGAGTTAGTTTCCGAAACCTGGAAGCGCCAAAGGAAAGATATTCGCTACCAAAAATCCAATTCTTTTTTCTAAAGATATCCTTATCAGGCGGACATTTTGACTGTCATGCATGCAGACATCTTTCTTCGTTGTCAGGTTCACAACAACCCGTTTTGCTCGCTCACTTCTGTGCTAAACAACGAGAGAAAAAAACATGTTTTCCAGAAGGAGTTGTTGTTATATTGTGGCATTGATTTCTTCCTGAATTCCATCACAATAATGTAAATAAAAAAGTAAAAAAAAAAACATACAACCCTCCTCCATTCAAGCCTTGTCAGCGGGAGCAAAGCCATTTTGCAGCATGACTTAACGAGTTGTTTAGTGATTTGTGTACGTTACCGAGGCACGGCAGCGAAGCGAAACTCTTTGTGTGGAACAGGATTTCGGACATTAATATGACAGCGTAAGTGACATTTACAAGCATGTCCATGCGGTGCCGATTGTTGGGGCAACTTTCCCGCTGAAAGGAGCTCTTTTTTGTAGCGCTGCTGCTTAGAACTGCTGACAACGGCGGACGAGCATGACACGTAATTTATAATGCTTGCCACAATTAACGATATGTAAATTTAGTTTGGATATATCTCTAGGTGCTGAATTATTGCCTGAGACATGTAAGGAGACGCAATATGGTTTGACCAGCACGACCAATGCAATAGTAGGCGACATTAATGTCACTCACAACTCTTGTCTATAAATGATCCTCTTGAAAGCTCGTTTTAATCTATCAATAGCACTTAACCACTATATACATAAAACAAGTGCGATAAACTACGCTCCCAATAGCTCGGGGCTTGGCACGGATTCTTCAAGAAATTATCCCACTTTGTAAAGTGCCCAATATCTCTAGCCAACCTGTTTGTGCAACAAAAGCAATTCAAGACACTCTCGATGACATTTTTATTCGTGTGAGTCGCATTCATTGGAACCGATACCACTTCAGCATCGATTGGTTAGCCAGGCAGGAAATGATCCTCCGAGTACGCCCTGATCGATTGATCGCTCTTCCACTTCATAGCCTCGGACCAGTTCGATTGGTCCCCCACAAGTGGGCGAAACGAGGCAAAGCGTGTATGATAGCAATGGAGAGATTATGTTGTTGACGCAATTTATAAGAATTGTAAACGATTCACCCAAGTTCTCCGATTTCAAGTCGAGCGTCGTTTTTTGCTTCCCAACAATCGAACCCGATTTATGCGACCTCCGGCGTTGAAGAGTTTCATCGGCTGTTCTTCTTTAACCTGTTCCCAACGCCGACGACATTTGCAGCGTTCGAGAATCTTAACGTCGATCGCCTCGGGGACTCTGTTACGTTACGGCAATTTTGCTTCGCAACGCTAATTGGCAATTTTGACGCAAAGTTCCGCGACGATTGCTCGCCGACACTGACAGTGTTTTGTGACAGTGTATCAACAAGTGCGCCCGTTTGAGATTGTCGGTAAACTCGCTTCCTTTTCAATTTATTGCCGAAGATACCACGCTAAATGTCAACCTCTGATTGGCGGGGGGAGCTAGCAATCTATGCCGTAAGAAAGTTCTCTTTATTGCGATAAGAACGAGAAGAAGGATCACCTCACGGTACATTACGGTATTGTGGTTGGCCGGCACAAAAAATAAATAAACTCCTTGCGGCCATATTTCCGTCGCCATTAGTCGGTAACGCTTCGAACGCTAAAGACGGGTAAAACTGACATATAAATTAGCTCGATTTATCTGATCATCCAGCAGATGCAGCTACCCGGGTAAGAAAACTCCTGGAGGAGAGGGATTTATGCAATAACTTAGCTTAAGATACGCGTTTTAAAAATTATGTCTCCAGCAAGCAACAAAAAAAACAGATAATTTAACTGGAAGTGTATCTTTTTTTTTTGTTATGCTGCATTCAAAACGTCTCCAGGCGAAAGCGGCGAAAATAACTCCCGTCAACGGTGTCGTTTTGCTGTCACTAATCTAAAACTAAACGGCGGCTGCGGTTGGAAAATTAATGTTTCGCCTTACGATTTATTAGTTTCGTGTTGTCGGTTTGTTTGGGAAGTTAAATGGCCCTGTTGATTAAACGGACCCGCAGCACTACACGTCGAAACACACCTGCTGCATTTTATATCTGGGAGGATTAACCCCGTTTTGCATCCAACGCTCCGGGCTTATTGTGATGCGATGGTGGTTTGATGGATTGATTAAACTTTATGCATATTAAGCTTCTTTTAATTTAAACGATTCGGGTATGAGTTTATGGTAGCTCGTAAAAAGGGAGAAATTTAAACAGTTAACTCTGGTAAGCAGAAAACGAGAAAGGCATATTTGGATGGTAGAAAATCAATAAACATTAAACGCATTGTTTTAGTTGGAAGAATTCATCATCTTATGGCGATGCAAAGATTGTTGCAGGGTTGAGGCCATTTTTCGAAGGTATTAACCTCAATAAGAGTATCAATACTATTGAAAAAAAATCCGCATTCCTAAGCGCTAGGAGGTTGTAAAGAAAATTAAGGAGAAAACATTAAGTAACCGCATTAAGCCACCATTTAAGTTCTCTGTCTCTCTCTTGAAAGGTGCTCATCAGTCGTGAGACGCATGTACATTGAAAGGATCTTTCTTTTGTGAAATGATTGCATTGAAAACAACTTTATAAGCTTCTTGCAATCAAATGTGAATAGAAAACTTATTTAGTTTCCCTCGCTTCGGGCAATGCAGATCTATCTTTTTGTCCATGTTTTTGTACATAACTAGTTATTTATTTCAACAGATGAAAACTCTTCGTACCATCTGTATGATTCCGATGCCTTCAACTGTAAATGTTCTACCAAGATGTAAATTATCACACTTTGCACTCGTACAGCAAGACCGAAAAAAAGTGGCATTGAGCGTTTGAGAGTTGGAAGTGCACTTTCCCAAATTGACCACACCACACGGAGTGCAGTAATTACTCAAGCCAGCTAGTGGCAAGTTTTCTCTTCCTGTGTATGTGTGTGTGTGTGTGTGTGTACAAGTTGCAGCATGAATAATTTATTCTGCCCCGAAGGCAACGCAATGAAACTCTTCCCATTGTCCCAATGACAACTACACGAATTTTGTTGTACGCTGCTGGAGCGAGATAGTGCTCGCTGTAAATACTGCAAAATGCGCAATAATTCAGTTAAGAAATTACAATATATTATAGTACGGATGGTTGTACGAAAGTGTACCAGCGCTCAGTTACTGCTGCTGGCATGTTGGTGTTTTTGCAATTATTTTTATGGATGCAATATTTCCTAACGCTTAATACTTCACATTTAATTTTTTGGTTGTAACAAATCCACCAAACGACAACACCGTTGAAAATGTTCATTTTTCGTACATTTTCCATGAGGGTTCTTTTTCGTTTTGCTTGCTGATGTAAATAATGTCCGCTCGTAGCCGTTAGCCTATTTATTTTTGGTTGTTTTGCTCCCTGAGGGATTAATCTTTATACCGTTCCAATCGCTTCCTGCTCATTTGCCCCGTGAGTGTATCGAATGAATGTCAAATAAAATTAATCAAGCTTCATCGCGATTCGCCGATATGTCCTCCCTGGGCAGGGAGAATCGATTCCAAAAGCATGTTCCACCTCAAGCATTATCCCCATATAAAAGTAAAATAACATAAAATAAAACAAAAAACATCCATTGCATTGAACACAACCGTAAACATTCCCATAATGAAGGGTGCATTTTTCGGGGCCAGAACTTACGGGCGCACCGGCCCGTGTACATATGAGTGGAAACATGCGTATGCTCTTAGTGGAACGAATTAATCCCACCAATTTAATTTCGTACACCCATCCCATCGTGGCAAAACAAAAAAAGGCCGAAACAAAGCACAAAATAATAATAATAAGATTCTTTTTCCTTCCTTTTTATCGTTGAAAGCTTAATTCTTTCCCTTTTCTGCCACGGTGTCGGGCTGTGTATCGTTTCAATTGCAAAGCTCTGCATTTGGGTTTTGCTGTAAATGGTGATGGGCAAACAAAAAGAGGGCCACCTTTTCCACAATTGCACAAAGCGCAATGCAATGGTGCAAGACCGGGCAGAGTTGCAACAAAAAGAAGGAAAATCCCGACAGAAAATGCTTAAAATGCAATAATACGCAAGCGGTTTACATTTTGGGGTGCTTCATAAATCCATTAAACGTGCAATTTGGTGCATCGACGGTTGGCCACCCGGGTTCATTTTTTTGTTGTTGCGATAATTGCTTTTGCTATTGTTCTTGGCCTTTCATTTTATTATTTAATATTATTTTTCATTTTATTATTTTTCAATTAGTTGAGCCCGAGCCATTATTACATTTTTTTTATTTGCGCTGTGAGTTGTTTTATCTTTAGTTCTTTATTTTTTAACTTGTTTATAAATTACTTTTATATTTTATATGTTTTAAGTTGTATGATTTCAATGTTTTATTTGTTCTAATTGATATGTCAAATGTCAATCGATTACGTTAAAACTAAAGTATATTTAGATTGAATTTTACAAAATAAAGTTGCCTTATAATTTAGACAATATATATTTAAAATTTATTGAACAAATCAAGGACTTCATATTAATGGTCACTTATCTTGAACATTCAGGCTGCTTAGAGAAACCAGTTTATAACATTCGTACAGCTCTTTTATTTTCTAAAGAGACATACTCATTACACCACATTCGCCATGGCTGTATTCTTCGCAAAGACAGCTGCCGTTCTGGAATCGTTTCGCCTAATGGAATACCATCTGTATGGTGATTCTATTGACTATCAATCGCCATCATCGTTCCACCCGTGTAAGCTGGTCGTTCTCGATGAACTGTAGCTTGTTTCGGATGTTTGTATACCATCCTTGCCAGCATCATTCACTACTGGCACTTCTCCTGTCAGTGTCCTCGAAATCTTCCGGAGTTTACTGTAGTGACGAGTAACATCCTTCCCGTTGAATGCTTAAGCGATTGACTTCTTTTCCCATCCGTTTCGACAACTTCCACCCATGGAGTTTTTTCCTTCCAAATATTTGATCCAAATCAATACCCGCATCTTTTTTTCCATTCTGCTTTTGCAGCCCAAAATTGGCAGCAAACTGTTAAAGTGAAGAGGGAAGATTAGAACAATATATGGACGTTTGTTCAGTATTCCAGAAGGGAAAAGGTCTACCACGGCCTAACAGCCAGTCAGTCAGTCAGTCAGCAAACAAATTGTGTTGATTGTTTTTCGGGTTTTGTTGTTGGCCATCTAGCTAGCCGTCTATTACCTGACGTCCTTCGCAACGCCCAACGGGAGTGCGTTCGTATTCTTCCTTCATTTTTGGATGCATTCGTTTCCAATTCTTATCTCGCTGGTTGCGAGTTCTTTGTGAAACAGAACGGCAAGAGAACCTTGGGAATTCTCATATGCGTATACCATTCATCATTGGAGAGAAACTAAAGGAATTGGGAAAGGGACAAATATTAGATGATGTGTGAATCTTACATCCTGTTACGGTTTGTGGGGAACAATTTCTTACCTAATACACACTCCCGTGGCGTGAGGATTCAATCTTGCTCAACGAAGGATATGCTAGAAATGGGTAGAGAAAAAAAGGCTCAGACGGGTGTGGACTATCTCGCCCAAAGATCTTGGCGCACTCTCTTATCAGTCCATTGAAATCCCCTGTCGAACCTTTCCATTTTTCATCTCGTGTGCTACGAACAAATTCCAAAGGTACCACAAAATTTGTTTTCAACCAAGAAGTTCCTGTTCTTCCAACCACACATTCGGTACGACGATCTTGTCTTGATCTCGGCAAGATTGTTGGATGCGGTTTTGCATAGGTACACATTCACGCCGGAAGGAAATACTGCTCAACCAATATATTCCACCGCGAATCGTCGAACGCAAGAAAAAAAAGGATCCGTTTACGGTACGTAAACGCGAACGTTGAACATGTTTCGTTGTTTCCTTTTTTTGTGTCCTCCCTTGTGATTACTTCGCTACGGCTATCAAGCGCGCCCACATTTGTATTCATATATGTGTGCTCTGGTGCCGTCTTTCATCGGCATATGGTTTTTTTTTCGCCATTTACATTTACTTGCCCGCAGAACGAGTCCATTTTGGGGGTTGTTTACTTTCTGCTAGATAATTCTACTCCCACACCAAAACCCTGCTTTCAACGCAATTCGGCGCCTAAATTGTAAGTCAATTGTTCGTCTTCACGGGCGGTGGGTTCCCCAGCATGTTGAAATAAAGCTGAATAAATGGAACATGTATTTGTGGAAAAGAAAATTAAACTTTCTCACCCTGCATGTCGATTTTTCGTGAAGATTCTATTTCACTTCAATAAGAAATGTTACCAAGCCAACATCTGTTTTTTTTCTATTCAATTGTGGTAAATTGCAAAACATCATACCCACCAAGGAAAGCTATTCATCTTTTACTCGGAGTATTGCTCACGTCAATCAGTGTTTAAATGAATCAGTTAAAGAGATAAAAATAAAATTGATTTTCTTTAACATTGCTGGGCTGAGATTTTGTCGCAAGAAAAACACAACTTTATAACGAAATTTGATTGACTTTAAATTTAATTCAAATTCAAACTCCTATGCTGATGAAGTGCGACAGAGTAGAAAAGAAATAGAAATTGACAACCGTGTAACGATTGCTGATAAATGATACAAAAGTTATCATTTTTCCGTTCATTTTTTAACAAAACACAACGGAATTCAATTTTCATTTCCAATACACTGCCAAAGCGGTAGCAAGGTGTGTGGCTTACTTCTCCTGTTTCAATCACTTTGTGGCAAAATTTACTTTGGGTCTTTTTTTTTTGGTGAAAACTTTTATCACTAAGCTACCGTGTAAAAAGGCGTGGGCTACATGTAAACTCAATTTCGGAAAGTTTGTCTTACGCACATTGGGATGCCTTGGATGCGAAATCGTTCATCACATTGAAGGAAAAGGAAAAGGAAAAGTATTCGGTTGTAAGCATCCATTTACAAGCAGTGTCATTTATTGCTTCAATGTTACTTATGGCGTGCTTATGCATACATTTCACACAAATTGAGCAGCTTCGCTTTGGGGAAAAGCACTCGTATGTTTGGAATTCGTGTGCGAATGAATACAGGATTGAGGGCGGTATACAACAGGAATAAATTTATTATATTTAAGTTAGAATTGTTTCTCCTTTAGAAGGAAAAACTATTTAAATGAGATTTCTATAAATAAAATGTGTTTGAGACACAAATCTCTTCACATTCCTTGTGTGCTTGAAAGCTACACCTGAAGTGTACCGGTATGTCTCCTATTGTCCCGTTTCCCTTTTTCTCACTAAGTGCAATTCAGCATCTCGATGATATTGATGGATGTGTAGGAAAAGAAAAACAACCATCATCCTTCCATCTCGGCAAAAGACACAAAAAAGACAATCAGGCTCCGTGTCGCCTACAATGACATTGATTACACCTATAGGTTCACCACCCTGGATGAAGTCGGAAGGAGGGACAAAACTAACAATGCCACTCAAAGTGGAAAACAATAACCCCCCTCGCAGACACGTACAGCCACGGCTTGGATTCCATTTTCCCGATGGAGGAGAATAGATCACGCTAACCAACTCTCGCTTTACGGAACTCTGGAACTCGGGATTTTCTTTCTGTTTTTTTTACTCCCCATCAACCGGATGGAACAGATATCCGGACACAGTTCTTTCACCGATCCACCAAAGGAATAAAAAAAAACGACCAAGTCTGTCTCCAAGTTCTTTGGAGAAAATCGGAAAAAGCCATCAAGATTTTGTTTCCATCCCCCCGGTTTTTCCCGTAGTTTTTCACCACGAAAAACTCATCACGGAAAGGCCGAAAAACAATCTAACTTTTTTTGCTCCATGCATGGGTACATGCGTGTACGACCATATCATGCGGAAACTTTGGATAGCTTCGTGTACTGCAAATGCCACGTTCTACACCAGCAATGCCGATGACCAGTGACAATGGTATTCTTCCGCTAAGGGAATTTTTTTCCTGTCCAAAAATGCAAACCTTCCATCCAGTGTTTGCTGTTGTTTCGGTTTCTTTTGTTTTATATCATCCCTTTCATCCTGTTCATGCCGTTTGCAAGGTGGCTCAACATCAATCCACTTCCGTTACGTATCGATTCGAGTTTAGCGACCGTATCGGTTTAAAGCGCCAGCCGTTGAGCTCTGGCCGGGATTACATGACGATTGATTGTATTTTTTTCTTCTTTTCTTTTTGTTTTGTTTTTGGCCAGCATCCCAATCCTGGTTTCCATTTTACAGAAAAGGGGAATACTTTTCCGCAAAAACTCCACGCGTTTTCCAACTGCTAAAATAGCCGTCGGGAAAATTCTGGTGCGCCTGAACGTTATACTACTCGCATAACATCACACACACACACACAGAACTAGAAACCAAAGGATGAAAATGCATCTCGTTTCCACCGTCGTGGTACTATTTTGCGATTGCTTAGCAAAGCAAATATCGACAAAAAGGTGCAGATATAGATACAGATACAGATAGGGAGATTTGCTCTGTCCGGGTTTATCTGATTATGTTGAAATGGATTTTCTATTCGTTTCGCAACACACACACACACACACATGTTTTTTTTACTGTTTTTGCTTCTTCGCTGTGCAAATATTGTTCCACGGGACGGCCAGAACCGAAAGCGAGCTTATTTGCTTTGCACTGCACTTTGTGTGTTTTCTGCGCGGATTAAATGGTATCGCGTCGCTTAGGTGGATGTTTGCTTTTTGGTTCGGTTTAATTATTTTCCCGGTTTTCCCCCAAAACTTGAAACCGCGGCAGGTTTAGGCTGCAAACAAACTAATGCATTATCTCTCTCTCTCCTTCTTTCCTTTTCTTCCAATTGCACAGGGTATCTGTCCGGGCAACAGATTAAAAATTATTCAATCACACGACTCCGGGTGCTTCACGCTTTCGCCGGCCTCATCGCCCTGTCCAACGATCGATTCCACCACCAATCTGAACAGCCCGATACCGAGCGAAATCTACGAAAATACGTCACTGTGTAGCAGTACCAGCGCTGGCAGTCAACGGCAGGGCAAACGGCGATCCTGGCACATCATGCCCAACAAGGTAAGCGGGTTGCGGGCATGGAATCCCGATCGACTTTCTATCGTGAATCGGACCCTTTCGGGGGTTGTATGTAGCATGTAGGAAGATGCAAAGCGTATTAAGATTTGTCGCAGTAATTAGGACTTAAGTGATTTGAACGGATTTTCACGTCACAGTTCCCAAAATCTTGACTGTAGCTTGAAACGGGTAGTTCGTAACATTATCGTGTCCCATTTGTATTTGAGAGCATAGTAGCCCTCAGTACGCTCCCTTAACCTGGCCGAACCTCCGTCCGTCCACCACTAAGCCAACGATAACAATCTTAATCCGTACTGCGTGGTTTGAAGTTAATCTCACCCGTCACAACCACAATCTGTGCTGCGGATAAATGTTCTCCCGGTTGGTCAGCGTTGGTTGGCCAGCAGAAGGGAAAATAAAGGACGCAATCACGTCATGGCCGTTACAAAACTGTCAGGAAGATCTTGTAAATTAAATTGTTTGACGGTGACATGGTGGCTCGGACTATGCAAGATCGCAATTTGAATAGAAATTAGATATTTAAACGACTTTTTATGTTCTCATCATAGCGATAAAAATGGTTCCGACTACGGCAGCGCAGCATTCTTTCGATTCGTCCCAGGCAAAAATGAAAATGCTCTTGTTTATAATTTTACCCATAAAATGGAACATAAAATGAAATTCAGCGTAAAGTTTATAATACTGCCGGGTGGGTTACAACTGACAGCACACGACGCCATTGACTAATGTGCCGTATTGGGCTGGTCGCTCTGTAACATTTCCCGCATCGTTTGCGTAAACAGTGGTGGCGCATAATTTTAGGCCATCAGTGTCAGTTGGTTTATTGCGGAAAGTTTGTTTTACTTTTGCAAAAACTTCTGCTACTCATCCATATCTTACTTGCCAAATTTGTTCAGTTCTCTCGAGACTTTATAGCCTTCGCATCCTTACTTTTTTCTGGTTGTGAAAGAAGTCACACAAATCAGTTGTACTTTTTTCATTGCTTTTTGCTACAATTTATCACCTCCCATCTACTACTGCGCAAGGTGGGTGGGAATGATGCTGCAAAATTAACTTCAGTTGCTTTTAAACGGCAGTTCCCTGTAGGAGGAAGCCGCCCAAAAAATCGAACCTCTAAATTCTCCCTAAAATCGAAATTGGATCGTAGCCTTACGTGTACACCGGAGTGGGGACGTTACTTTTTATCACGATCGTTCCCAATTCTCAATCATCATGGAATGACGTTCCCCTTTTCCTTTAGACCAAGCGATGGTCCTTTTTGGGCTTGAAGTCAACGTGTGTCCGGGAGTCGAAGGAGTTGTAGAGCGGAAATCAATAAGCATAAATCAGACCTCGAACAGCTTCCGGGCCGGAACACACCAGAACCGAACAATGGTTTACTCCGCCGTAAGGCTTCCAACCAGCAAGGACAGTTGAAGGGCATACAGAAAGATAAAGTTTCCATTTCGGGATGTCCCGTGTGGCACCACCGGTTGTAGGTGTTAAAATGGGAGAGTGTTTTTTTTCTCTCTTGTTGTTTGTTCGAGTTACAGCAGCTGGCGGTGTCAGAGGACAGCACAAACAACAACAGCTTGACAAAGCACGGCCGGAGAGACATTTGCAAAAGTTCCACCGCTGATGGTGTACATTAACGGGTTGTAAACAGCAACACACACCAAGCACAACCATTGCGGCCTCGGCCTCATTGTTCAGTGAAAGGTTCTAGTCGCAGAAAGTGGTACACAGTCGCCCCGCGCCCTGTTGTACACGTGATCGGACGGTAAAACTTTCACTTTCAAACGACGAGCAAGAAGATTCGACGACCCCGGTGAAGAACCCTGGTCCAGAGGGCACCGAGGGAAAGATAAAACAAAAAAAAACCCCCGTGAAGGCTGAAGGGTGTACACTTGGACAACAAAGCCCGTAACACACTGTCCTGTAGGCGACTATCTTCTCGTTCTCGCTTTGTGTCAGTGTCGGGTCAAGAAGTTTCGGGTTCCGCTTGTTTATTTACCGGCGCAATCGTTCAAGATTGCAAACCAGGTGACCGATTTTCGCCAGTGCTCGTTATAACTTTTTCTTCCCTTTTTCACGGATTCCAGTTCCAGGTGCTGCTGCTGCTTGGAGGATGGAAAAAAATAAATAAAGACACGACAAACACAGTGTACCACTGACAGTAATGGAAGAAGTCAGCATCAGGAACAATGGGAGTTATGTCCGTACCTGAAAGGAACGGCCTACATTTGCTAACAGCCATTTTACTTTTTAAGAGATTCGCCTCAAGAGTTGTGCTCTTGTGGCGTATTGTTTTGCCTCCTTTACGGATCTATTCTTCTTTCAACCCCGAGTTCGGATTACATACTATGTTCTTGATGCAACGGATGGCGCATTGCGTAGAATTCAGGATTTCGGTGCTAAAGTGCGACACAGCGGGGGGTGTGTCCATTAACGGGAGGAATCGTTGTTAAACTTAGCCTACATTTTAGCGAATTCTCTTCCAACTGCTGCAAGGCTTGTTGCACTGTATACCTCTCTCCAGAATTGCCGATGGCTCGTAGGAAATTCTCCGGAAGGCATACAGTCCCTTGTGGAACAGTTTAGCTGGCGTCAACGTTATGTTTGGTGTCCCTTTCCATGCGGTAGCTGCAGTCATGCCCTTCGTTTTTTGAGGGCCGGTGTCGTAGGTCGGATCGACTGTAAAGATTTATTGCATTGTCCGAAGCACGAAGTATTCTGGACAAAGTTTTTCGTCCATTTGGTCTTTCCCTGACCAAACGCCCTTCTTACGCATTTCTTTCGGATATTTCTCAAACTGTCAAGGGGAACGAAATTCTTATCGCTTTTAAAAGTCTCGTAAATTTGTTCCCGAAATCATATCGTGTCGCTGTCCCATTGGATGGCAACTGTCCCTTGCTCGTTCGGATGAACCATGACTGAAAGTGTCACCAGGGTCAAGGAATTAGCCGAAGGAAAACCCCTTGTATCTGCAGAAGACGCTGTTTGCATTCTGGGAAATGTACAACTTTGTCCAATCGTGACGGAATTGATAGTGGTGCTAAGTGGACACAAACCCTCATACCCCCGACACAAATGCTATCCGGTGACAGCTGTCATATTTGGTCGACCGCAAAGGCTGCGTCGCTATCGAGACTATACACACGCATTGTGCAGCACATTCTCGGACTGATCGGACGCTTTATGAGCGGACATAAAGCTTGCGAAAGATATCCCATCCAACCAGAACCCATGAGCAGATGTGTGAAAAAAGGCCGTTTGGTATTCGTTTTGTTCTAACACGCGTCGACGCTATCACCATTCCAGATGCAATTTACGTTATATGGCCCTTTTTACCTCAAACTGTATCCCGTTTTTCTACTGTTCCCTCCAATTCTCCAAAACCCCGGTTCAAATATTCCCGGGGATCATTTGGAACACATCGTGCATTTTTATTTTGTCGTAAAATCGAAACCAATAGAAGGTCGTAAAGACTTTGGACAGGATCAAAGGCGATGATGCGGTACCGTAAGATGGGAGAAACGTGACTTTCCATTGCGTTCTGTTGTTAGTGAGGGTTTTATAAGTTGCGTTTTTGTTTTGTTCCAACGGCTGTTTTCTGGGGAAACCTTTAAGAAAACGAACCTTATTTTTTATCCTGAATAAAGTACAAGAGTTGTAGAATTTTCCTTTACTGAGTTGCAACTCATTTAATTAAACGATTTTCATTAAAGGGGATAAACTATACATAATTTTTGTCTAAAGAGTATAATTTCTGTCACTTTATAAGAAATTGCATCAAATAAAGTTTCAATTCTTCAGCCTTATGTCACGAAAGATCCTATCATTTGATATATTAGTCTTAAATAAACCTCTTTCTATTAAATCCTTTGCTTAAACCGAACTTAAATCCTGATAGCCAACCGAGAAGTCCAGACCCTTCTTGACCGGCGGGTTTATCCAACCTTTTGCCTCTGCCTTGAAGGAACGCAAACACACCAGTCTATCCGGTCCCGCACAGGCCAAAGTAATCATTTCCTTAGATTGAACTCATTTAATAAAGTATTCAGCAGGAGATACGAAGCACGAACGATGGGAACCGATCCCTAAAAATAGCAATGTTCCCCGTCCTGTGGAACAAGCAAGAATACGGGATCTTGTGTTTTCTGTGTTCTGCCAGCATTATACCAACCAGTAGCAAAAGGTGTTCGTAAAGGGTGTGTAAGGTTACGGGGCTGTTTGTTTGATGGCCTTAATTTAGCATTCTTTCCCGTGTTGCTCCCCTTTTTTCGGGCGGTTTTTCCAACTCCGGAAGTTAAGCTCCCAGGTTTTTTTATGAAGAGAAGAGGGGGAGGGGGTGGAACACGCATTTTCACGCCTTTTCCGCTTGCCATCCACGGCCGGACCGGAACATCGCAAAGCGTAAGGAATGTGGGAGCAGAGATTTATCATTTCCGCTGGTCGCCACCGAACGTTTCCGCTTTTGCCAATGCAATGAAGGTGTTGTTCGTTGTTTACTACGGTTTTGTCCTCCATCCACCTGGAGGACTGGCTCGGTATCTCATTTGTTTCCCGCGAGATGGTGCACCCGGGACCAGAGAAGGATGGGATCTGTTCCGCACAGGCACGGCAGGACACGTAAATGATCGTAAGTAAACGAAATATTTAATCTTCACATTGGCATACGCACCTTCCCGGGACACATTTGTCATTTGGTGTCTTGCGTTCCACCCGGCCTTGGGAATGAGGCTGTTTTCGTTTGCCGTTTTTTCTGGGTACGTTTTACGCCTGAAAGTTAGGCAATGGGAAGGCATATTTTTCGCATACTTCTCGCACAGGTAATGGAGCGTTCAGGATGAAAAGAAACACATACAAAATACACCTCAGCAAGGTGTGGAAGAAAATTGGATTACAGCAAACACATTGCCGAATCTGATTGTGAAGCTTTCACTCGGTTCCATTTGCGCAAAGTTGTTGCCTTTGCATATTGCAGATTGTTTGCTTTGTGGCGTAAAACAAGGATCTCACGCAACGCCCTCGAACATGTTGGCTTTAAAAAGTGAATTTTCCTCACAAAAGCTAACAGAAAGCGTCTCTTTGTTTGCACTGCAATGTGTGGTATTAGCAGAGTGATTTGCTTGGAAACCTCTCCATCGGTTCAGCTTATCGGCTGAACGGGTGGCGTAACCCATCACCCTTCTCGGTAATGCGATTTGTTACATTTTGTTGGAAAGCTTCTTAGCTAAAAAGGCACGTTTTTTACGCATTGTTTTTTCTTTTTCTTTTGCCCCTTGACTTTGCAACGCCAGATCTCTTACCGGGTCTCGTGGCCTTCGTCTCACCGGCTCACTAGGTATGGTATGTCTAAGCACTCGTGAACGTGTTACAAACAGTCCACATTCTGTGGCCACCCTGCCACTTGTGTGCCCGTTGCACCACCCGATAAAGCCTACGGAAGTTGTCCGGTGCAGGCGTTCGCGGGAAATAATCGGAAACACAGCTACTGTTTAACATTGTTTTTGTGCGACTGTTTTGGATGGTTGGCTGCTTTTTTGCCGCTGCTCGTGGCTGTCGCACTTGCTATTTGATGGTAAACAATTGTCAACACGACCGTAGGACAGTGTGGTGGGAAGATAGGTGGGAAAGTGGAATTGGATTCTGATGGCATCGCTGTGGAATGTTTGCGGAAGCGCACATTTCATGTAAGAATTTATGTTTCCCAATCTAAGTGCTTTACCGATATACCTTTCCCGGGTTGTTTTATTTTTATTTTTAATTTTATTTAAATATTACTATTTACTTATAGTACAGTCATAAATATATAAAAGGTAAAATGATAGTTACTGTTACTTACATAAATCAATGATCGAGTTGTAATAATTTCTTAGTGCTAATGGGAAGAATGAGTAGTTAACACTTAGTAAACGTTAATCACTGTACTTTACTTTACTAAGCATACTTATTACAATGCTTACCCGCTTTGTGCGAATATTTACTAAAATTAAAAGCTAGATTACCACATCGATTACGGTGCGTAGTTTTATTTATGTTTAATAAAAGAAATCACTCACTAATTAATCAAACCCTCCTAGCAAACCCGCCGTACCAGTAAGATTCACCTAGAGATAAATTGGCTCTCGGCAAAGTTTGTAACTACGCAAATAATTCAAATTGCTTTTCATTAATTATTTATACTCTCCCACTCTTCCACTGGTTCCCTCGCGTTCCCCACAAGCCCTTTGATAGAAATTCTGGTTTGTGCCATTAAAGCCAGCGTGCTGCACAAAAAGTCAAACCCACAAAATAAGAAGCCAAAAGGTACACCAAGATTGGTGCTGCAAACAAAGTTCGTAATGATTTAAGTCTCGTAACGCACATAAATCCATTTCGAAACGAACGTAATAACCCGCAAACACCCGCCACATTGTCCTTTATCGTCTCGATCACATCGCCCCGACCGATTTCCGGCGGGCCATCAAAGCTCGGTGCCAAATTTGCGCCGTGTTTTGCTGGTTGGCAGGATTTTAATTATCTCCATCCGGTCGGTCGGTGCCAGTGTTTTACGGGCGGCCAAAATGTTTTCCATCCCACCGATTTTCTTTGCACATCCGGTCCATGATCTGTATTCCTGGGCTAGGCACATTCCCTCGGGAGCTTCGGAGCATTTCTTAAAATTAAAATAACGCCCAGGTCTTGCAATAACCAGCCGTTTGCCTGCTTGGTTGGTTGCGTATTCTGCGCCATACTGCTGCTGATGCTTTCGCTCAGTAGGGGAGTAAGTATTTTCATAAATTTTGGACAATCTGCAATCATACAATTAGCCCACACCACTAAACGAGGCTAGCTTCGCTGGTTGCGGCATTTTGTGATTCTGGGCGGCAAATGTTAAGACGATGTTCCGTTCAAAAACGATGGTCATTACACATCCGACGCTCCATCCGCCAGATTGTGAACGTTAATTTCCGTGCAACACCTTGCCAGTTTGGTGTTTTTTTTTTGAGCGCGCTGGCAAGCTTGACAACAACCACGGTACAAATTGCCACCGCTTTACGTATGATTTTATGCGGCTGTAATTACCCAAACAGCTACCATTAATATTAATATCTGCAAGGATGTGGTTGAAAAAAAAACAGGACAAGCTTTTCCACATCCAAAGAGGTGAACCAGCAGACAGTCTGGTTTGCTGCGTATTACAGCTTCCAAGCCTATTAAAACGTTATTACGATGCCATGCCGCGCTACTGGAATTGATTGGCGACTGGTTAACGATGCCAAACGATGCATTTCGCGCTCCAGTTGCAATCACACCCAGCGCACGATGCAAATGTTGCTGCAAATGCAAAACGATCAGTTTAAAATGACGCCCAGGTCAATGAAGATATATGAAGAACTTGGTTGCACGCGGGCAGTCTTGTGCTCTGGTGCGAAAATTGTAACGAAAGTGTTGTGTTACTTCTCGTGCTGGATTTATGTGCTTATGTCCGTGTAGCAGCTTCAATGATGAACATCTTGGAAGTCATCATTTAATTGGCTACAATGAACCATGAATCTCAAGCTACACAGGAAGTGAATTAAATCCAATGACTTTAAATATTAATACTGATGTATATAAATGTACATTCATTCATTTATGTTGAAATTTGTCAAAGTATTCTTAAACCCTGGAATAACCTTTAAAATGTATTCTAAAATACTCTGTTACGCGTCTCTGACTCTGTGAGGACTTTAATTCCCATTCAGTTATGTTCTTACGCTACCACAGACAACTTCACGCTTAAATGAAATGAATGAAAAACGAGCCTGTTCCGTGTGCTTTGTGGGCAGCAAATTCTTACAACACCAATCACTATAACTGATGAAAATCTAAAAGGAGTAGGTTTGGTGCCCACCTCTTTTTTTCCCTTTTAAAATTTCCATTCATGTTGCGGACACTAGCGTTAAGACACTGAATGAAACTCCCACGCCAAAATAGAAACATGTCTGGCCAACGCGCACCTATTGGGCGTACCACTCTGGTGCAATGCGATCTTGCGGTCAGTGTCCGCGCAACCCAAAACCATCTCTGTACAACGACCCAAAGGATGCAGTTGTGCCAACCGTACTACTTTCTGCCACGATCGGCAAGATGTCATTAGATTTGGTCTGGTTTTAAGATGACACAGTTTTGTCCGCCCTTTTTTTTCCTCCAGCTCAAACATGTGGGTCGAATGCAAATAATGTCGCTGTAAGGAAACTACACAAGATTCCACACCACACGTGAAGACACTTCATCGTCCATCGTTAGGTAGCAAACGCGGCTGGGACCAGACTCTCCCAGACATGAATCGACACCGGACCACATTTCGCGATACATGTGTGTGGGTATGGAGTTGGCGTTGTGGCAAGAAAAGCTTTAGAGCTCCAGCTTATGGACAACCCGTTGACGAGAACCCGTTATAGCATGTTTCCCGGGGCCGGGTATGGAACCATTCGGTGTAAGACGGGACGGGACCGTAACAGTTGGGTTGGAAATCGATCGACTTAGTCAACCTGTCGAGCAATCGGCCGAACGTGCGAAACACTCGTACTGCAACGACGCACTCCACCAGAATGGAGTGCTCTTGCTTGCTCCGAATATAGCAGTTAAACCTAGGTGTACACAAAAATTAGTAGCAATCTCCCTTTAATAGCGATCCATTACTGATGCGGCCCACTCCTTTACGCCGGGAGCCTTTTTTGCGTTAAGTAACTGTGAACCTTTGCAAAGGCTCTTATGTCTCATTTCGACCATATGGTACTTAATTTATCAAAGAATGGCAACTGCTGTTTTCTTTCACTTCTCAATCGAGCTTGTTTTCCAAGAATTCCTTAGAGCTGTATTCACATTGCAGGCCCCCAGTTTGGTCGCATTTAATGTCATTCCACGCTGTCCCACGTATCTTGCGGCCACTTATGCAAATCGCCTTTAGATCCCAATTTATCACCTTAAGATATCGGTCGCGAGCTGGGCACTCACACTTGTCGCATATCCTACACATTAAGTAACTCCCGGGCATTGAGGAGACACGTACCAAGTAACCATTTGGAATCGACCACTCAGTACTGGTGACACACTATTCTATGACATGTGCAATTTCATTCATTCTTTGCTGTTTCTGTGCGACCTTAACAT
The DNA here is from genome assembly GCA_018908115.1 of Anopheles rivulorum. Taxonomy (NCBI): domain Eukaryota; kingdom Metazoa; phylum Arthropoda; class Insecta; order Diptera; family Culicidae; genus Anopheles; species Anopheles rivulorum. The sequence goes on from CM032178.1 coordinate 25,728,422, forward strand.
TCCATAACATCGATCATATTTTGTTGCGATTGTACAGATTGTTTAGATCGTATATCAGTTGCTCCATTTCACAACACTTGCAGCAATATCATGCTGTTTCCAATCGAATGTGTAAAGATAGGAGGTAGTCTATGCCACCATCTTGAGATGTCGTAAACAATTCTACTAAGCAGTGACCTCTACTATGTCTACCGGGCCGTAGACTTATCGACGACATGCAATAAAACATTAAAGGGAGTAGCCTGTTTTTTTTATTATTCTACCGTAGCGGAATCCCTGTCGACGGAACCCACAACCAAAAGTAGCAGCCGAAAGGCAACAGTGTTTTATTGATTTTGTGGCGTCGTAAAAATCGAACGACTTCCACTTTTGCCCCACGGATAGACTGTTAGACTGTGCCCCACTTAAGTCGCTAGATAAAACTTCATACCGCTGTAGGGTAACTTAAGACGTCCAGCTTCCCTCAAATGACTGACAGCAGTCTGATCGGATCGATCGAAAAATAGAAACGTCATAAAAATAAAATAAAATAAAATAAAAAACCCACACCCGTACGTGCCGGAATTGGATGAATTTCTTTCGCCCATTTTATGCTTTCCTCATTGTTTCACACTTTGGTGGTCATTATTGATGATGTGCGGATCTCGCGTGCGCAAAACCCGGCGAATATGCGTTGCGTTTGTAGCTGCCAGAGCGCTGGACGCCCTGTCATTCGTAGTGCCCGCGGGCAACTTTCCAATCATAAATTTCAATCTAAAATCTAGAGAATTTATTACGAGCATTATGCAAATTTTGCGTCTCCCTGGCGCAACATTCCCGGGATAGCGAATGAAGTGTGAACCGTTCGCGGTCTGCAATAGAACAGAACGGCTGGGGATGAGCAGGAAGTACATAATGCTGGACAGTAGAAATGGTAATGGCCGTGTGGTGTGTTTTTTTTTACTATTTACAATTTTTCATTCATTTTGCCAACTTTTTTATTGTACCTATTTGCAAAATGGCCGCCAGTTGTAATAATGGAAGGATAGAGTTGCATTTAATGTTCTTGAAATTCGTTGTGTTCATTGTAAATGGCTCTTTAAGCACTAGACAAAACACACACATGGTCGCAAATACACTTTTTGGTCTGTCTGGCTACTGTTTGAAATTTAATTAACTCTTTACACTGACCAAGTTGCGCCGTGTGTCTTTGTGTCCATTGTCGTCGAATGAAGGAATTGCGTGCACATAAGTGGGTTACCGTGAAATATGCCTCCTCGAGACGTGCAAATATCAAGGCCATCAGCACATTAAGTGCAATTGTTTTCCTTTTTTTTCGGTTAACCAATTAAACACAAACAACGACGTTCCGGTAGCTCTTCCAGCGGACTTCAAAGTGCATTCTCATTAGGCATGAAGCGCAATGAACCAATGGACTGGGGCGCCCCGTTGAAGGTAGCTCCAACTTCACAAGGTTATTCCAAAGGATATAAAACAACACACTCCCAAAAAAAACAACGATCGTTTTTTGGTTAATATATAATCGGCTTACGTTTTATTGTTCCTTTTACTTCACCCTTGATCGTATTCTGCTCCCGTGCGGAGATTTCTTTCTTATCCATCAATTCCACCAAATTGAAACGAATCGTGGATTGTTTTCGAAACAAATTTTTACGGCCCAACATATCATTCGTTAACTGGACCAATTCAAACGCATCCACACGCCACTTTCGTATGTATTTCAGCTACAATCGAAGGTTAAATAGAAATGTAAAAAAAAGACACGAATAAACCTAGACACAGATAGAGAGAAAGAGAGACAGATAATCCACTCCGAAGCAATTAACGAAACATCGCATTAAACCGGTGAGTTTATGGATTATTGTCCTAAAAACGGTACATAAATTTACAGCAAAAGTTGGAAATTATTAAGATTAAAAT
>CM032178.1:25747073-25833556 GCA_018908115.1 Anopheles rivulorum
GTCGTAAAAACAATCCAACCAGAAGCAACATAAACGCAACGCTAGACAACAACACTTTCCTAATCCGTTGCGCAGGAATGTGTCGTAAAAGCTATCGTCGATAGGGGCAACTGCATTAGTTGCCATTGGTAACGGGCATAGTAGCAGCGGCAGCAACAGCAGCAACAGCAGCGACGCAGTAAATCGATGTGTTGTTAGTCGAGTCTGTTTACGAAAGATTTAGCAAAACTAAAACGATTGGGTCGGTGAGTTGGGGAAATTTAATAGCAAAATAAATCAACTCCACGCTGCTGCTCCCGGATCGCTTGGGCTTCATTTAAGTTCATTTGCTGATAGCAATAACGAATGTGGTGATTTTCTTTCCCATCTATTCTTTGAACTTTTCGTTCGCTGTGAACATGGCAGGATAAAAAAAGCATTCGGAGTTGGGACTTTATTTTATGTTCATTCCTGCATCTATTCATAGTAGTTCATATACTAAAATGGTGATCAGTGTAGGATAGCTTTCAAAAACAAGTGGTTTATAAATTTATTTAATACTTTCTGTTGTCCTTTCGAACTCTGGGAGCAGACCACAGTTCCATCTAAAGTCAGATAGAATTTAAAGTATTCCGATTGCCTACAAGCAGGGGCAAAACAAGCCAAAATCATTATCCGGTTATTTAAAAAATACCATTCATAATATTTCAATAATTTTTGTTCATTTTTCAACCTTTGTTTTCATTTACTTTCAAAAGAAAAACTAAACAAAATTATGTACACTCCATAATTTATCAACAACATTTAAAACGAGCGAAGTGAGAAAAGGTTCCACACTGATGTTGTCACTTAACGTTGGCGTGGAAAATCATCAACTGCATGAAAAGTGATCCAATTTGCAGCTTCTTCTCCATACGTTAGTGGTGTTTTTTTTTCTTCTTTTGCTTCAGTTCTGATCTTCTGATGCACTTTCGAAACGGTTAATGCCAGGATGCAAAAGAAAGCGACTAAAAAAAGTCCTCCCAGCCATTCTGAATGTGAAAGCAAGTGCTTGAAAGTGCTTCTCCACCACCAGTGAGGGCAAATGGGGCGTAACACACAAAAAAAGGACACGTGTCTTTTTCACGTCGGTGCAACGTTACGATAATGCGGCACGGCGTCACATTATGGAACTTAGCCAGCTAACCGTGCTGCAGGACGGACGTCATGGGTGGTTGCGAATGGAATGTGTACGTACGTAGGAAAAGGAAAAAGGCTGCTCTCGAGTGGCTAGACTGCAACCAGACGAAAATGAGATACGAGCCACAGCGACTATCGCCGACTGTCGCTAAGAAAACAAAGTGGGGAAAAAATGTGAAGATACTGTGCTGCACAAGCATGCACGCAAACACACACATGGTCCCAAGTGTTGTCCCTAAAGCAACTGCACCAGCAGCTGAAAGAGTTTCATTATTTTACTTCAACCATGAATAAAGTTTGCGCCATAATCCATTCATCCTTTTTGGAAGAAGGTCTTGGAGAAAAATGCAAACACAATAAACATACATTCCTGCAGTGTAGAAACAATTATCCTTTCGGTTGGTGCGATTTACATCGTATGTGCACCACCTGGAGCTTTGATTAAGTGAATACTTTTGGAGACAGTTCTCGCATTTTGTTCATTATCTAACTGTTCAAGTCTTCAAAATCAAAAGGATATTAAAATTTGTTGCATAATTTGTTTACTTGCGTAAGTAAAGCACTTTGCACAATCAAAACATGTTTTTGTTAAAAATCGGTTTTTGAATTTGAACGATGATTACCATCGTTACTCACATGTAGATGGCGCCACCGTCGTTTGAATAGTATGTAAGAATATTATTTATTTTTTATTTATTGCGTTTTTCTATCGCTATTAATTGTTTGCCGATTTATTAAAATACCCATCATTTTTTCAACTGTTTAACTTATTACCATTCATTTAATTGTCTAAAAACTGTGTTAATGCAAAAAAAACATCGTTACATAGAAAATAACATCGCGAGAACGGAGTGCGCAAACGCGCGGCATTTTCCCGTATCCAAGGAGTTTTTCCCATCCTTTTTTTTCGTCGCCGTGTTGTCTCGATGTGTGTGAGAGCAAAGATAAATGAAACTCCCCCCTTGGTACAGCCGAATTCTAAGGCATGAAAGAGAGGCATGATGCATTCCGAAAAAAGGACCCTCTTTGCTTGCTAGATAACACACACAGTACCGGAGAGTGTGTAAACGACGCCGTCTTTCCCATTACCGTAGTTACCGTTCTCGGAAGCAGTGAGAAAATTTCACAAATTTAGCACAGCCGTGGGAGTGAAGTGGGAAGCAACATTTACTATATCCAAGTTGTAGTTTGTAGGACACATTTCAACGCAAAGCAACCGGATAAAATTGCCTTATTATCGTGGGAACAAGCAATAAAACTGTAGTGTATTAAGGAAAACGGTGTAAGTAAAGTGTGAATCACCCGTGAAAGCATCCAAGCAACAAATGGTGCTGTTTTGTGCCAGACAGGAAAGAATTGATTTATTTCCCTTCCCATCTGGTGATGGTTGTGTACGTACGAAAAGTGTGTTTGTATAGGGAAAGTGCATAAAAAAGGACAAAAATCATTAGTTTTCCATTTCCGGAGAGTGTACTAAGCGGCATCAAATAACTAAGGGGAAAAGAATTTCTATTGAGTGGGCATTAAACGTAATGAATTGTGATTGATTTAGAGCACATAGTTACAGAAAAGAGAAAAACATGCAAAAAAGGAGAACAAACAAGTAAATAAACAAAAATTCTTTACTTTCTCTCTCCAATAATGAAGAGTGACGGCATTATTATCCCCTTCAACTAGGAAAAATCGCTTAATGTATTAATTCGATTTTCAATATTTTTTAACAATTTATCCGTTTATCGTTTACCCGCATACCAGTAACGATTTGAAGCTATGAAATAAAAACATTACTTCCTTACTTCAGCTAAACGGGTTAAAAGTGAAGGATAATGGTTGGGCCGTTTAGCTTCATGCACGACTTTTTGCCTCCGTCGGCCGTTTTTATTATCTAATCACTATTGAATTTGTACCTTTCAAATTGCCAAAATATCTTTCCTCGTGCTAAGAAACGTGATACAGCCACCGGTGCGCGATACAGCGCGAAAACAATTGAATATCAAAAGCAGCACGTCCTCGTGGGTCATGTTACCCCGATAGCATAGCATCATAAACCCTTGCGGGTTTCACTTTCAGTTCTATTTTTTTTTTATCGTCACGATCGTTCGTTCGTTTGCTAACTGTCGATTTTCTGTTTCGCATTCGCGCAGGTACTAACGCCGCAGAAATGTGGAGACGTTTATCTGTATGATCTGTTGCCACCGTCGTCGGCGCGCGTTTCCACCAACGCTTACCATCAGCAGCAGCTGCAGCAGCAACATTCGGCAGACGCGCTCGATACGTACGACGTTCCCAAGCCAGCCGTTCCCGTTGGTGGACACGGTGGACCGCCCACCACACCGGGAGCAGCATACGATCCCCATCATCCCCATCATCGAACGTCCTGGAGTCGGACACCGTCGCTTCAGTACGGTGCTGGCCATCCGCTTGCCCATCTACACTATCCACACCCGAACTCACCGTCAGCCCTATCGTCCCCTTCGTCGTCGATAAGTTTCCCGCATCCCCATCCGGCCGGGTATCATCACCATCTTCATCAGCAGTATCCCCATCTTGCTTCCGGCTACCGGATGGAGGAATCGTACGATGTACCGCGTCCGCTGCTTTCCCAGCAGCAACACCTGACACCAAGCAGTTCCAACTCGTCGCTGCTAACGTCGGACAGCTTCAGCTTGTCCTCCTCCAATCGGTCCTCGTTGGCAAACATGCCCGACTACGATGTACCGCGGCGTAATCCGGTTTCGGTACGCTCGACACCACCGCCACCCGTATCGGGAGGTGTTGGTCCATCGCCGGGTACACCCAGCTTCACCTCCAGCCATCATTCGATGTCGATGTCGTCGTTTAGCAGCATGTCCACGTACGATGTACCACCGTCACACCTGCACAGTGGCGCAAATGGGGCCGGATACGTGTCGGCGAAGCTGCACCAACAGCAGACACCACCTAAGGAACTTCCGCTAGAATTGTCCTCCGCGCTGGAAACACTCGCGAGACTGCAAAATGAGGCCACAACGGCCGTCACTAGGTAGGTCACTAGCATCACTTCTCGTACATACATTTAGGCGCTTTAGAGTATGCATACATTTAGGCGCATTGAAGAAACAAAGGCATCAAAGGAATTGCGGTAATAATTTGTGTTACTAACCATCTTTCTGTCTTTTTTTTAGGTTACTTTCATTTGTATCACCAAACTGGAGGGTAAAGGAGAAGCTCGATCCCATACTGATGGACCTCAAGCTAGCTGCCGTGCGCCTTCGGACGGCACTGCACGATCTGGCCGAGTTTGGCGATGGTGCTCTCGGCAATGCAACCAAAGCAGAAGACAAAGGTAACAATCCCTATATAAGCAGAAGCTCGGAAAAATGGTATTAATCTGCTTTTTTTTTCTTTCCACTCGATTATTAGGCTTAGCACAAAAATTGAAACCCCTCGTTAAGGCGCTGCGCGATGCAGATAAACTCGTACACGAAGCATCGCAGAATCTGGACGCCCAGGGCTGGACCCTGGTTACGCTCCAGCGCCCAGAAGCGACACAGAAACTACAGCAACAGCTCCCACCGGACAGTCTCGATCAGCTGATTGCTTGCGCACAAACGCTAACGGAAGACGTGCGCCAAACGGCATCCTTCATCCAGGGCAATGCGACGCTGCTCTTCAAACGCTCACCCACGACCACGCAACAGACGTCTGCTCCGACCACCCCACAAACACCAACCGGTACGGGGAAACCAACGCCGTCCGGTGGGGCAACCGGTGGCGAATGGCCCGAAGACTACGATTACGTTAGTCTCGAATCGAAGGAAGCGTCTGCGCGGACAAACGCCGAAATACGGGACGCGTTACCGAACGATCTAAAGAAAAACTTTGAAAATGTCGTGCGCAATGCNGCCGATGCAGCGGCCGCCACCGTATCGGAGCGCCCGGCACTCGATCCGAACGACAAATCGGTGCTGGTGTACTATGCCTCACAAACCGTCACGCACATGGGCTATCTGACGCAGGCGATCGATGCGTTCCTGCAGACGGTCGAACATAATCAGCCGCCCAAATTTTTCCTCGCGTACGGCAAATTTGTGGTGCTGAGTGCACACAACCTCGTCAACATTGGCGATATCGTGCACCGGAACGTGTCGCGGGAATGTATCAAAACGCGCGTCCTTTCGTGTGCGGACGCACTTTCCGAGGCGCTCAAAACGTGCGTGGCAAAGACGAAGAAAGCGGCCCAAAATTTCCCGAGCGTTACCGCGGTACAGGAGATGGTAGACTCGGTGGTGGACATTTCGCATCTCGCAAGCGATCTGAAGATTGCGATGCTTGAAGCGGTCCAGCAGTAGTAGCAAAACGTGCGTTCCTTAGAAGCAACAGCAGCAAAAAAAAAGACGAGTATAAGACAGCGAGAAATTAGCGATCTCATGTTCTTTGTTTGTGCCGTTTTCATTTAAACGGAGTAAGTAAGTTGTGCTCCGGATGATGGACTAACCGTCCACGGTGAGCTATTCTTACAAATCGATAAAATGCCAAAAATGATCAATCAGTTAATCCCAGCTCGGTGTTAGCACAGGGAACAGCAGCAAGATTTCTTCCCAAAAGCACAAGAAAAGAAACACCTCCAAATTGTATGTTTTTTTTTTTTGTTCTATACGACAATGCCATCCTTCTGTGTCCACTGTGAAATGTAGTAGTGGAATGTTGTAATTTACTTACGTTGTAAATATTGTACAATTTAATTTTAACATTTTACTTGTTTAAGTAGCAACAAAACCAGGGCTTCGACCATTTCACAAATGAGGTGTGGTCCCAGCAAAATAATATTACTTTCAAACAAAAACGATCGCGATTAATTTACGTTGCTTTTTCCTTCAAACAAACATGGAATTGAGAGTAGCACAAGATAAATCTGTAATCCAAATTTCTAAAATTGCGCCTACAACACACGAACTCTACTGAAAGGCGAATGTGGTCGTTTAATAAGCGAAAAGAAAACGGCATATAAACGGCTAAATTTACATTAACTAACAAAACTACGTAAACGAATCCCAAAGCACAACAAGCGTAAAGCCTCCTCCCTTTTTCGAACCTTTTTCCCCGTAAATAACAAATTTAGCACCAACATTGGCCAAGGCAGCGAGAAGTCATGTAGAGTATTCATGTACCCCCTCTAAAACTGTAAGCTTACCAGTTAGTGTTTTTAATCGTAACGAACGAACCGAAAAGGTGAAGTAAATGAATGTCTGTTCTCTTCCGTTTTTCCCCACTGCCAAAAGCATCCTTTCCACGTAATGAGACAAAAAAAACACACACTAAAATGAATGTTTGCTTATCAACGAGAGCTAATAAAGCTCCAGTCTATACAGCAGAAGGGGACTAAGTTTAGCAATTTGAAACGATTCCGATCGTAACGAACAGGAAAACCCACAACCGCTACAGTCAGCAAATGTGTGTGTGCTAGCGAAAGCTTTTCCAATCCACACACATATAACGTGTTAAAGGGCAACAAATCCACAGATCAAAGGAGCCTACATGACCACTTGGATCGGGCGTGATTGAATTTGAAACAACTTAGTAGAAAATCGTTCGGAATCGGTATCAACGAACCAGCTCAAACAGTGTCCAGCCAAAGTAGGCTTCGAAACTAAAAACACGTACAGGCGTTTAAATGAATGTATGAGGGAAAAAAGTATTCAGTACCGTAAATTATTCACAATAAATCACATCGATATCGGCTCTAAGGCGATCCGAATGACATACTTGCGAGAAGTGTTTCTTTCTTAAGCAATATTAAATTCCAAAATAAAAAAAAAGAAACAAATCTTCAAGATAAGATGGGAAGAAAGAAGCATTACTTTTTCTCCTCCGTCATGAATTTAATTCTTCTTGTTTCCCAGCCCGTGTGTAAAAAGCTAATCCCGCACGCTGCTTACAAGTTGCCCCGTCCGTTTGACTCTCGTTGTGTCGTACCGTGAAACATTTACGCTAGCAACAATGTCCGTCATGTCCGGCGTGTGGCCCACCGACCGCTACTGCCTTATTATGGTTCGGTATCACCCGATCGTCCCCATCGCCAATCGCGTTCCGTTCCGCTGGTGGCCGCTCGTTCGAACCGCTGTTGACCAGCTCGGAAAGATCGCGACGCATCGAGTAAGCGTCCTCACCGTCCGCATAGTACTTCGGCTCAATTTCCAGTATCTTAAAGCCGAGCGAGTTGGTGTATAAATTCAGTGCCGCCCGGTTCGATTTACGCACGTGCAGCGACACGTACTGGGCGTTAAAGCATTCGACCATCGCTTTGGATGCTTGGTTCATTAGCTTCTGTGCTAGGCCTAGCCTGCGGTACGAACGTTTAACAGCCAGCGACGTTATGTGACCGTGTGTGCTCTCCTCGCCCGGTTCCGGTTCCTCCATCTTTGCCAGCACGTAACCAACGATGTTGCCCTTATCATCCTCCGCCACATAGCTCACCTGCGGCCACGTAAGACCATGGTAGAAGTAGTACTTCATCTGGTAGTTTTCTGGCAAGCAGAGCAGATTGCAGTGCTGCATGTTCATCAGATCTTCGGGCTTTGCACAGCGAATATTCATCCTGAGGCTTGTGTTGAGCTTGCGTTTTTCTTCCCACTTCTCAAACTCGACACGCTATTATACTTCGGCTAATCTCTTCGCACCTTGCGGGACCGTGTCCTACTATCAGTGTTTAAATTGTTGAAACTATTACTGCTGCCAATACCGCCGACAGCACTGCCCGCCGTTGAGTAATCCTTGCCCAAACTATGTGCTGGCGAGTGTTCGTTCGATTGAGCAATGCCAAGCAGCTCGCGGACCAACTTGAACCGGGAGAGAAACAACTTCCAGACTAGATACCAACCTGTAAAATGAAACATAAACAAAGCAAGATGAGTTAACGAAAGCTGACGATCCCCTTTAAGTGTCCCTCGAAAAAAGCACCCCTTTAGAACGGGAAACGGAACACAAACCTAAACAAACCAACACTATCACTATAAGCACCGAAACGAGCACGGAAAATGCAGCATTAATACCATCCTGCACATTCATGATTGCACATTGCCAAGGGATGATTTAACGACACCTGCTGCTAAACTGCACCCGCGGAGGGTATGGTATGTTGGCAATGTTTAAACTACAAAAAACAAAACAAAAAACTGTAACACCTTCCTACGGCATATACCCCAAAAACCAAACACGGTGAAAGGAAACTGGTATGAAAAAATCAAATGCGTTTTGCAAAGTGCGTGCGTTCTGTTCGTCCGATGTGGAAGCACGAAGTTTCTGTTGCTGATGCGATCGTTCTCCAAGCCCTGTTGTGAATGACAGTTCAAGAAACGTCAACTGCACACAACATGCACAAATTCACACAAGGCGGGCTTGAAAAATAAGCAAATAAATCCTTCTTTGTGAAATATAGAACGTGAGTCAAACTATTTACTACTTGCATCAATACTAGCTCACGGGATCACGGAAATACTACAGCTTTCGCATTAGTTTTGGGCAGAAAAGAGCGAAATCAGGAACGCACTGTACACCGTACCGAGCCGGGAAACGAGGTATTTTGAGACACTTCATTTGTTCACTTCCTATGTCCAATTGAAACAGACAAAGTTCGATTGTGAACTAAACTAAGCCGCGAACGTCTCCACAATCGCCCACAATCGACGTAAATAAAACAATTACGATGGGAAATCAAAAATTTTCCCATAACTAAAACTTACCTCCTGAACGTGTTTTTTCTCTCTCTGTTCAGTCTGCCTCCGGTTGACATTTGCGGCATTTGTTTGCTGCTGCATGGGCACATTTTGAGAGGCGTTCAAAAGAACAGGATGCATAATTTTCCAAGACATACATTATATTAGCAGTAATTCGAGTACAAAATGTAATATCAATCAAGATTTGTATCGATGCGTGTTGTCTTTTATTATATATAATTAACACGTTGTGTGCCACGCTTATTTTGGTGATGTTTCCTAGCAGGCCACAGCGTTTTTGTTTACATATTGACTGTCTATCATTTTTGATAGACATGGCCCCCCAGGAAATGTAACTTTCAGACTGTTATTTCTCCACGGTTAAAGCTCCTTTTTACTTAAAACATTTGGCAATCTTGAAGTTAAGACTTTTATGAAACTATTTGTATAGTTGATTTTCGAAAATCATGAGTCAAACAATTTTTACAAGCATTTTTATGAGATGCTTTTTTGGTAAGTTTTAGGATTGATTTGTAGTGCTATCTCCTTTCTCGCGACGTTTGATCGTCTGTTGAGTGAGTGAGACAACCGTATAATGCACTACAGGACTATACTCAGGACAAATTATTAGCAACTAGATTTCTTGATTAGGAATATTTTATGTATCATGCGCAACGAATAAAGTTGTAAAATAAAGAAATAAATGAAATAGTGCATTTATTGTAATCAACATCAAGCAAAACATTTACTTGTATGTACAAAGAAATTTCAGAAATAGTTGCTATTAATTGTCCTGACCAAGTCCACAACGTATCGGTCTGATGTGGAAAAATATATTTGTCTCACTCACACAACAGACGATCAAACGGCGCGACAAAAGAGATAGCAATGTAAATAAAACGTAAGAATTTTCGAAAAAAAGCATCCCAGAAAAAAGCTTGTATAAATTGTTTAGCTATTGATTTGCGAAAACCAACTATATAATTAGTTTCTTAAAAGTCTTATCTTAAGATTTGTCGAAGGTTGTTAGTAAAAAGGAGCTTTCACCGCGGAGAAATAGCAGGTTAAAAATGACCACTACTGTCTATCAAAAATGATAGACATGGCCCCCCAGGAAACACCACTGTCTATCAAAAATGATAGACATGGCGCACAACGTGTTAAAAACAAAATTAAAACATTCTCATTTTCTGTTATCTTTGGCATAACTCATTGACAGTACAGCGCAGATTTGCCTACCCATGTTAGCACAATGTACCAACCGTCTTTACAACAGCTGGCTACAGTAAAAAAACATAAACAAATCAGAGCTGCGGAAAAACATGAGTTTCGAGGAGAAAAAGAACCTTTTATTTTCCTCGTTGGAAACAGCGGAACAGAACATTGCGGCCGATTCAGTACTGCACCAGGAGAATGTGAAGGAAGCAGATTACAGTCTTGTGCACATGTCCAAATGTCGCATAAAACCGATCCGAGTCGACAGATATCAAGGGCGAGAAAGCATCTTTAAACGACCGAATGCACCTATTGGGCAGTGTCTGAAGCGATCTAAAACTCATCTTCCGGACTATAAGGTAACAAACGTCGTGTTCCAATGAACTTCCCAAGGCAACAGTTGATACCCTTGCGATCGTCCCCGTTCATTTTTTCCTCGAAGCGTAACCCGCACAAATGGATCAAATACTCGCTGGACGATGTGGACACATCCGACCGTACCAACATGGCGGCCGCATTTTCCTTTCTCAAGCAGATGGAAGAACAACGTGAAGCGGCTGAAAACGAAATGGGCGATGGGAACCAGCAGGATGCCTCTGGTCAGCCCTGTCGATCGATCGTTCGATTCAATCGCTCCGTCAGGCTTCGGGGCCAGCTAAACGAAGCGGATGAACCAGTGGAAACACCCGTCGAGGATAGACCGCAGTTCAACGGTCGAAGAGTGCTCATGCCCGAGTACGTTGTAGGACAGAAAGATCCAAAACGAGCAAAGCGGACAAATAATCCACGGAAGGGTGTTACAGTTGCTGGCAAAGCAAACGAATTACAATTGGATCATCTGATTGAAGAAGAGGAAAATGCCGATCATGATGAACAAGCGGACATAGAATAGTAATGTTGCAGAAGACAACGAAGCGTTTAATTTTAATCTTATTGTAACCGGATCTAGAATTAAGTTCATGCGAAAATAAAACTAGTTTAACCCGTACCACTACCGTTTTGTTGAGTCGTACATTTAAAACGTGTTTGAGCTACGAAAATGTAAATGTTAGACATGTAAGTTAGATTTTTGAGATCAATCAACCATTTATCTATTCGATTACAACAGCATAGGCTACAATACCACAATATTTCAATCTCAGAATGAGAACAAAACAAGAGATCGAAAGAATGAGAAGGCAAGTGTGTTTGGGCATTTAAATTTCCCTATTGCTAGAGCACTGCATACACGTAACTGTCTCATCTGGTATTTTTACCATAAAGATTTCATTGCGCTCTGAACCCGATTTATTTTTATAAAAGGTTCGGTATAATGTAAAAAATACGGACATCGTATATTTAGAATAAAATTTAAATTTTGTTTTTAACACCTACCCTGCACGTGTACACGCTACTGTGTAGCTGTGTAGCTGTGTAGTCGCTGATTGAGCCACGGAGATCGTACATTCGTTCTCTCTCTCTCGTCTGTCGTACTCTCTCGCAAGAAGTGATTTTGCTTGTTCTGCTTCTCTTCTTTGAACAACACGTTTCTACTGAAAGCGGCGGGAGTGTTATTGCACCGGGCGTTCTATTTCTTGTTAGGTGGGTGAAGAAGCACGATCGCGTTCAATTCGTATCCTGCGCTGCATCGCAGTAGCCACTGCTGGTCCGCGTGTGTGTGTGCGTGTTTGTGCGTAGACATTTAGAATACTTTTCTTGCGTTCAAGTGAATTCTACTTCAAGATTAACCACCTTGCAGAGAAAGCAGCACCTTCTTTGGCCAGTGATCTTACGTACTGATACAGCTTGTGCTCGTGAGCAGTGTTTAGGGGAGGAAAAACAACTTCCGTTTGCCAGGAGATGCGCATGTCCGAGAACGGCCAACGGTCGGATCAGCTGTCAAAACCTCAGTCGCTCGGTTCTCCTCCTCGGCAACGGAAGTCTGCAGCCGAGCACGACGAACGGTTGGAACGCCCGATCCGTACGCCAGCAGCAGTGCACCCGTGTGAAGTGTGAATTATTTCGCGGAAAACGCCCGGATCAGTGCCGTATTTTGTGCTCCATCACTTCGTACCAGTTAACTGTATCACCGTCGATTGGTGTGGATTGTGTAATTACGTTCGGAAATAGGAACGGCAAAGCTGGTTTGAAGCGCAACTCAGAAGCCATTCACAAAGGTCCCTCAAGATAAAAACAAAGGAGCACAAAACGGCAAAGTAGGCGGCGTCGTTTTTCTGCAGGTTAGTTGAATCATTTTGTACGCCTCGATTTACCATCCGTTCGCCATGGTTGCTAACAGTTTGCACACATCATGCAAATAAAATACGTACGTGATAAAGTGTCCTTTTAATCACCATCGCCAGGAAAAATCGATTTTTCCATTACAAAGTGCCACACGAAACACACGCACACATACCGGGCAGTTCGGCTCACGTACGCAAAATTCGTACTCATCCTCCCAGGGAATAAACAACGGTTCGCTTCTCAGTAAACAACATTGAACTGTCATTCTGTAGCAGACGTTCGCTTTTCTCCACTCCCAAACATGCACGAGGATGCGCGGACTTGGTTACGCCAAAGGCTACTAAAGTAGGTCACACCATGCTCGGAAGGGAATGGAGGCGAGAGATGGGTGAGGGAAACAGAGAGAGCGTTAATGTATTGGTGTGGAATTTTGTATACTCTACAGCACGCCGACGCACGATAAAAATTCTAAACATACTCCCCAAGAATCAACTCCTCTATCCCCCGGCTTTTGCCGTGGTCAGACAGTATTAGTCCGGGGGTTTGTTTTCCATTCGCAACAGCAAAAGAGAGACGGCGGAAAATGTTCCCCATGCCGAAAACCGTTTTCGCCTACCTCAACCCAAAATCGCAGCACGGCAAAGTGCAACCGCCGGCAACGACCACCTTGTTCTCGTGGTGCAACTTCAACGACTGCTAGGTTGGCTTTCCCGTTGAGTCAATATGCGCTTTTCTCGCTCCCATTTGAAACGTTTTTCCTTCTGCTAGAGAGACGAATGGGGCCAAGATGTACGTGGAAATTCTTACTGCAGAGATTTATGCTGTCGAACGTGCGTCGAGGGAAGGATTTTATGCCTTTTTTCATCTTTCTTTGCTCCCTAAAAACCAAGTGGGTTTGTGAAGACGGTGAATGATTTTGGACGAGACATTCCCCGTAGTCTACAACGTTGCTCGGAAACGCTTTCATAACAAACAAGAACGCTGTTTTTTTTTTGTTGTTGTGTCGGTGTTGTTTTGTTCTGGGAGCAAAGTGACCGGTTACATAGTAGAAACATGCTTTCACGTATGTAGTAATCCATGCTTTTTTTGAAAGATATTTTACAAGATCTATAGAGCTGTCGGAATGTCGGACCTGATCCCTTTGAAACAAAATATGAGGCATTTCAATTTTTAAAGTCCAACATGGTACTTGAAAGTTTCATAACAGGAAGCAATCGGTTCAAACTAAAATATGTGTTTTTTTTTCTAAATGATTTCATAACAATTTCTTTCTACAGCTTTTTCATCTATTGTGGCACATCTATTTCTGGCTTTCTTGATATTTATTTATCCGTAGTTCGGTAGCCATTCCTCCGCACGGAAGAATAAGTCCGAATAGAATTTGGTTCCGGTTCTGTTGTGTGGGAAATCGATTTTGCCATTACCAACACCACCGTCCGTAATAATTATGAAGAAAAAATGTTCTCTGTTTTGGATAAACATAAGCAATAGTACAGAAAAATTCGCTTCATAACACCCTAACGAATAAAATGTTTAATTTCGCAAGTCATCATTAACATCTTTGACCTTGATCCACTTTAACACAATTTTACATGCTTGACGATACCCTATATCTAAATTAAATATTAAGTATCTGCAAATGTGTGTTCATTTAGTTAAAAGAATATTATGACGCATATGGAATGCTGCAGCATATGAGCGCCTGACAAACTGTGTGGTACACATATATTTTTAGCCACACATACATGTGTTCCGAATCGTGGAATTTGTGTTGCAATAGCGCGAACGGAACGCGCATATTTCCCTTTATAGTGTCACAGTTTTCTTAGCTCAACAATATACATTCATAATTACTGTTATGGCATGCCCGTTGAATTTACACGCTTTTTTCGATGATAGCTAATCGGATTGCAAATCAAACAGCAACCGGTTCCGAACGTAAACACTAAAAACCGGCGAAATGTGATGAGTGAATATGGGCAAAAGGATGAATCATTTTACATCCAGTCACAAACAAGCGGAATGGGTCGCATATCTTTTTGCTTCTGGTCATATTGGGTGGGTAAGGCAACAATTGTGTTGCCAACATACAAGCAACTGTTGGTGGATTCAGTTTTCTTCGTGATTTGGGTGATATTTGATTACAATTCCTGCTTTTCCAAACTTTTAAGCCCTTTCGAATAAACAAAACACGCAATTCGTTAATGGTAAAACGTGGAATGTATGGCGCAAACTCAACTTTGTTTTAAGGGTATAAGATCTCATTTGCGAATTTGAGCATTTGTGTACTTGTATATTCGATCGCACGCTATACTTGATCGATAGACGTGCGGTATAACGAAATTTCATAATTACTGTTTATGAAGACTCGTGTTCATAATGCATTGTAGAATTTGTACTTGTTCTGTAAACTTTTGTAAACGAACCTTTGAAAGGGATGCACTTCTTTATATGTTGAAAGGAACATCTCTTCCTTTCAATTTAAAGTTGTCAAACTTGAACAGCTGTAGATCATTCTTCTTACAGCATCATTCTAATGGTAGTGAATGGTATTTACTTTTTCATAATGCTTTCGTTGAATGTTCATTTTAACATCTCAAAATCGTTAGCAAAATAGGGGAAATGGAAGCGAAAGCAGCTGGCCTAAACAGCCGATGAGTCACCCGGCATCCAACGATCGCATCCAAGGATGCAGTGGGTCAAACGAGAAGCAAAACAAACAAGCAAAACCAGCCTTTTGCCTTAATGATTTGCATGTTCGCTACTGCACTAGCCCAAAATAAAACAAAACGTGTATCCGCAATTGCGCTAACTGTTTCCCGATTCACAGCGGAGCGAGAAGTTGCCGATGGAATTACCTTGACACAAAACGTTCGTATTTATAGACGGTTTTCCACCGGAGGAAACATTGGAAAATGAGCGATCCGAAGGAACGACGAAAGAGCACCGCGCATAAGGTTCGCTGCATCAACGAAAAACGCAATCAGGCGCGGAGAATCGAACCTTCAGCCACGCTGCTGTGCAGGATAGCATGTGTTTTCTGTCCGTCTTGTTGCATTGGTTGATTTTATAATGACTGGTTTGGTATAACACTCCAGCATATTTTAATATGCCATCGCTAGCCAAGGTCGGTAGCCGTTCGGTGTTTGTCGGTTCTTGTTGGAATACTCATTGGCCTGCATCAAGTCACGTCAGTGCAAGCTGCATTCCGGTAACATTTGGGTGCTTCATGTCACGATCATTCTACTTCCTAACTAATTTGTTTCTTTCGTAAATAATTCATTTATTCAATATAACTTTTTCAATAGTTTTATAGTGTTTTATAACAAAAAGCAAACAAAAAGTAAAATCTATTCCAATGTCTTTGCCATAAGTTGCAGAAGAGGAGCAATCGAGCGAGTTGCCATCCTTTCATTGAAAAATTGATAAAAATAACACAAATCAAACTGCTTAGCATAGTGAAGAAAGGTAAATAAACAAAAAGAGTGGGGCATGGCTATGGGTGCTGATTTGTTCTAGTTTCCGTCGCCAAATTCTTGAGGGTGGTTTCCCTGCTACGCCACTGCACTTCCGGCTGGCGGAAGTGTTTAGCGTCAGACAGCTTCAAACCCAACCCCGCACTGCCACCTGCAGCAAACAACCTCCGTCTGCCCTTGGACGTTCGTTCGTTAGACGTGCCGGGCCAGATCGTGGATACCAAAGCGGTTCCAAACATTACCACAGACACTTGGACGCTTGTCGATGCCTTCGCTGCCGTAGGAACCATACCGCGCCGGGTGCTCTATGTTATGTTTAACCGTTTTGTTTTGGAAACCGAACCGAACCGTACCGAACTCGTTAGATCCTTCGACGCTGGCACTGAGACCATGATATTGAACTTCAAATAACAACAGCACGAAAAAAAAAATCCCCCTTACGGCCTGGGGTGCTGCTCGTTTAGCACGCTAATCGATGCGCATTGGAGCGCGAAAGCAACAAGTGTTATTTGGACGAGTGGGAACGCCAAGCACCAACACTGTTTCGTCTGTAATTGTCGTAGACGAATTGGTATGTTTAGAAAATATTACTTTAAATTTAACTAACCTACTGATCGTTCTAAATATCATCTGCATGATTAAAATGTATTTTTAGATATCCCTGTAATCTGGCTGCCCAATAGCAGACAACATCCATCAGGACTGATAATGAGCCCGTTTGATATCGTTTCTACCGGAAGTAGTAAGCACCTGTCTATCCCTTTGACGGCTACTGAATAATCGGCGCCGACGACGTGGAGGCCCACCGATCCGCGAAGGTGTTGCGCATCTTGTTAACACCCATTGGCGCTACTTAACACCTTGCCTTGCTTGCGGCATTCGCTACAATATGCACTTGCGCCCGTCGCACGCACGCACAAAGTTGTTCTGGAGCGTAAGAAATGAGGCATACTGACAACACACCTTTTTTTTTTTTAAATAATAACGCACACAAACATGACGGCATTCTAATGGCATTTGGCTATGGGTGTTCGATTTAAACAAACAAACAAAAAAAAAGATAAAGTCTCCGGCGAGAGAGAGAGAGACACAGCTGCTGCGACATTATATTCCACACGTAAAACATCATTCACATCGCTGGGGTGCGGTTTTAATTTGGAAGTCCACGAACCACCCAAACATGGTGATCTTGCATGATCCAGCCCCTTTATTGTACTTGTTGTTTCCGACTTCGAGTGCTATCAATTTGTCTGCATGGTAACAATTAATGCATCACGGCGTCGAGTTCCATTCTCATTGCCGTACTGCACGTAAGCGTAAGAGTTCGTTGCATTGTATGGCAAATGTGGTTGGCTTATGTAGTGTTTCCCCTGGGGGATACAACAACATAAAAGACGCCAATTGGGGGAAACCGAAGACAGTGGCTGCGCTAAATGCGGGCTGCAATTTTCCTATTTTACAGTCGAATTTTTGATTCCGTCCAACACCAAACCAGCATCATATGCTGCCGGAGAATGGGAAAAGGATGTGCTAATATAAAAGGAACGATCGTTCCGAGTAGATTAACCAACGTGGATGAGAAATGGCATGACAAGTTTCAGCATTATGTGTTTTACATGGATTTAAATTAATCCATGGGGAATTTATTACAATTTGCATAATACCAAATGAAGCATTGTAACAGTAAGAAGATGTTTCTAAAGGAATATTTATCTAAAATATTCATAGTTTAGAAACATCAGCTGCATTTTCCCTGCTCACAAAAGATAAAACATTCTTACGATAGAGCTTCCCTTCGATAAATTGACCAAGAATGGTCATTATTTTCACCTCCGTGTCCGAAAACAAACATAACAAAACCGGAAGCGAAGCTCCGAAGCGTGTATTCTACGATGCTGGAGAGGCACACCAGTAACTTCTGCTAAGGATGGACGGTGCATTATTGTATAACCGTTCGGCGATGGCCTTTATCTCACTCATTTTCTTTCGTTTGGTACGTTGTTTGATCTTTATTTAGATAGCAGTGAACTTGAGACAACGTGTTATATACAAACAGCAACATACACGCTGGCACACGGGTGTTTGGGGGTGGAATGTATAAGGGCGTGCGAGAGCAAAAAAAAGAAAAAGGGATATTTGTTAGCAATTTGTTAAAAATGGTTAGCTTTAAAGAGTGCAAACAAACAGACGGCAGCACACAGCAACGAAGCTAACCGAAGGTTGGGATTTTGCTTTTGCATTTTTGTGCTGTTGTAGGTGGTAAGCTGGGCTTGGCACGATGGCGTTGTTGTGTGTTGTGTTTGGTTTTGCTTCCATTTCTGCTTACTTATCTGTAACACCACTCAACAAAAGTGTTTTATCATTTTGGCTTCGCAAATCGCAATTTAATGACTCAGTTAACGCGTGCGTCGCAGATTGGTAGCATCATTGAGTGAGTTATGGTAGAAGAAGAGGAGAAGGGGGGAAAAAAGCAACAGAATCGTTAAATTAATGCAAATGGAATGATTTTTACACTTGCGATTGTGATGTATTCACAATTTTACGCGACATATTCACTCGAGATTAATAATACTATGTGTTATGTAGATTAGAGGCACCCAACATCCCTCCATTCAATGCGCCAAGTGTGGATTACACGACACATTGCACCAAGACATCATTTAAACCATTGATCAACCATAAAACTTCCAACACATTTGCGACTTCTGAAGCAAATAAACGATGCATTGGTTCTCCTGCCTCGACGATCGCATCGAGTTCCGATGCGTTTAACGCGCTCCCTGACTGTTGTGGGCTGTTGTCTCATAATTTACGACCTGCCATACCCGAGCTGATGCGCTACTAGTCCCCGTTTATGTATTCACATTTGTTGCTCGTACCCGAACGAAGCTCGATGCCTTTTGCCGATTGTGTAGGTACCCGGTGGTAAGCAAGTAGCATTAGGTCAGGGAAGGAAAGCAAACAGTTTACGTTCGCAATTAGTGCACAGATTCTTTATATCCACCCAACAGTCAGTGCAACGTCCAGGGAAAGATAGCCACCAGCCACCAGCCAATTGATGCAAAGGCTCTCTATGTTTTAAACTCGGCGTAATGCCGTATATATAAACCATGCCAGCGTTATATCACGTAACGTACATTATTTATAAAATGGTCATTTCTTCTACTGACTCATGCTCGCACTGCAAACCATGTTTTGTTGAAGATCATTGCTATTTGGCTTGGTAGGTTGTAACTTTTTTTTTGTTTTGCTCCGTAAAATCAATCACACCCTTACCTAAGGTGAACGTGCCTGGAACGTATTTGAATTGTGTGTTATAAGTGTATATGATGTGTAAACAGCATTTGTTCTTAATACTTTCAAACTCTTTTTGCTTTAGATTTTGCTTTTTTAATCATATTATGATGGTAATATATCTTAATTATATCATCATACAGTGGAACACTGTCCTTGCTGTTATGATCAAGGTTAAAACATCAGTAAATAGAAGTGTGAGTGACACACACACACACACACACGATTGTTCGTTAAGATAGGTTAAAAATGGATTTAAAACGATCGTGATGATTATAGTACAGAACGGCCATAATGCAATAAAAAGCTTTAGCTTTCTGTACAATGTTATTAAAAAAACGCAATATGCTGCCTATTGCCATGATTACGTGATAACGTTATCGCAAAAAAAAAATAATTAATTTGAGAATATTGGCTTTTTTAAAGGGACAAATTCAATGAAAGAAGGAAAGGATCAAATTACAATCAATCTCGGTGTAAATCAATCATGCGATGTTGTGAGTTGATTTCGGTGCAATCATAACTTACTGTTGGAAATATAACCATGTCCAACGACATCCACCTTGGAAATTTGATAAAATTTGTGGTGCAGACTGGCAAAGCTTAACTGTTTGTTGTTCGCTTAAGTTGTAAATATTATAAGGACAGCTTGTTTTGCCCATTTGTAGATGTTTGTTTTTATCTTATCAAGCATATACTATAAATATTCATGGAAGACGGGGCGGCTCGGTGGTGTATTTGGAAACGGCGCTAGTCTCGACACGACCGGACTGGTTCAAATCCCATCCGGACCGTTCCCCCGTAGTGAGCGCAGTGACTTTGCATCTACGTGGTATCTAATAGTCTAGTAAGCCATTTGATGGCCGGTATGACCGGCCAAAAAGAGCCAAAAAGAGAGAGATACACGGACGACAACATTTACCTTTAAATCATGTTTTAGAAACAGTAAATAAGAATGATGTATTAGAAGTAAAACATTAACAAACCATACTGTGTCCACTTAGAAGAAAAATGATATTAAAGTTAGTGTAATGGTAGCGTTTTACAACTGTTAGAGGACACACACCCAGCTGTAACGTAGATAAATAGCTAATGTTCAATGCTTCCCATTAGATCACACACTGTTTCGACGTCTTATCAATGTTTGCATTCGGAAGAAAGCATGATGTTACGAATAGCACAAGTCACCGCCACATTTCTTTGTAAATTATCGCATTCCCCTACCCCAACCCATCCATCCACAAAGGCCACCCCGTAAGCGTACCTCGAAAATGCGCAATCTGCTCACATACACGAGAGTGGCGATCGATGATGACGATCCATGTGTGTTCCGAAGTCGGGCGACCAAACCAAACCTTCTCACTCATCCCAACCGCGCCACCACGTTACGCGTGACTCTGCCCACGTACGGTCTAGCACTTTGTATAGGGTATGGCGCAGAAGAATACTTTAATTACCACCATCTGGTGTCCCCGGATGGTGTCGGGAGAAATGGGTACGCGCCACAAACAAAAACAGTGCGGCGACAAACATTCAACACGGTGACCACGATTCTAGCCGTTTGTTGTACAAGCCACCGTTTACGGGCACCACAGATTTTGGAGTTTCGGCATATGATTGCTTTGCTTTGTGCTGTGCTCGGCCCTGTCGACACAACAGTGCGCTGCGTACAATCAATTTGCACAAGATAAGAAATTAATCAAAACCGTAGAATGACCTCGGATGCGACGGTCCGCATGTGGTTGGGGGCGGTATACACTCACATGACATCGTGAAGATGTTGGAATATGCTTTAGAGGTGGCGCTTTCCGATGCCGGCAAACCCGAAAGAAAGCCCTGGAACTTTGGTGTTTTGGGTTATCGTTATGCAAATAATGTTGGCACCGTATTTACTGGCTTGCTGCTGTTTGATGGTTCGGAAAAACACGCTTAAAGCCCTTTGAGATCGAATAGTCCTTTTTTTGGTATTCCGCTACAACACTCATTGCAATGTGGCTGTGGTCAAAAGAAGTACTGGATTTTTTTTGTGAAGTGAAGCATGCGCCCATCGAGATGGCTAAGCGGTAGCAAAGTTGAACCAAATGGCGGATTGATAACACGTCATCTTTGAAAGGTGTTTCCCGATCGAAGTGCATTCGCAGTGAATCATTTTTATTGCGTTCCGTTCTAAATATAGCATCAGTGGGTTATCCTTTACTTCGGCCGCTTGCATTGTTGTGACGTACAGGCAATTGTTTTGCGCCTTAAATCTCGTATTGACTGTTTTCATTCAAATGATTTATCTCAGGAAAGTTAAGCGAATCATTACTGTATAACCCTTTAATACAAATCTTACGAATTATGTATAGTTCCACACGACAGCTACGGGTACGAAATCCTATTTAGAGCTTCCAAGGACTAACTATCTGACTACGTAGTGTAAATTAGTCTATAACTAACGCTCTTGGCCAATATTGGCGTGAAAAAAGGAAACCATTTAATGAACAATAACTCTAATAATAGATGTTCAAAATTCGTTCAACAAACTAATAATAGATCTAATCAAATATACAACCGATCGCTTGATCATTTAATACTAATACCGATAAGGATTAACCTTGATTGTGAAATTTCGTATGACTCGTCCATTGATGAATGGGCCCAGTCCTTTTACTACGCCACAGATAGCAATGAAAGGGCCTGGCACAACGGGCCCTTGTAGCAAAGATACACTTCTAATACAGCGGGTGGCCGGCAGAGAAAAAAAAACTTTGGCAAGAAGAAAACAACTCCCAACTAAAAATGTGTCCACTCGAAAAAGGTTAGAATGCGTATGCGTGTGTGTGTATATATATAGAAGCCTCTGTTAGTCATCATCTGCTAGAATGGCCGATCGGTAGTTGTGCTGTAGGGGATACTGTGGCACTTTGGATATTTGCGGTTGGCAGGAAAGAATAGCAAATTAAATGCAAACGCGGAATCAGTGCACTCGCTGCGGAAAAGGTGTAAATATGACACAAGAGTAGACAAATCGACAAACATACCAATACAACAGTGGGACAGTACGCCACACGCAACAACACACTCTGCTGTCGAAAGTGTTCGAACAGTATCTCTCGGTATCGCGACACGCTTGGCACGTAATCAAAGCCATCGGCTTATCAGTTCAGTCCTCTCCATACGCACACACAAATATTCCCCGTTGCCCGCTGCCTTGATGTAATCTTTTCCCGCCATATACTATCCCGCGGTATCGTTGAATTAATTCTACTTACACTTGGTCTTGTGTGTGTGTGTTTTTTTCTCTTTTTAGTACAGGTTCACCCGATATTCACGCTTCATTTAAGCGGTGGGCAAACATCGGCGACGGAACGGTATTGAGAATCAGTTCCCTAGCGAGCGTACCGACGCACAGACCCGCACGTCCAGGAATGTAGCCATTTGGTTTGGTAAAGTTCTTTGCAAAGGAGTTCTTTGCAGCAAAACGGCAGACAGCAAACATACAAAAAAACCATCAACAGGAGAAAGAAACTCAATCGATTCTCCTGTCAAAGATCTAAGGTGCACAACAGCACGCCTCCGGCACACGGGTAAGCAAGTGGCAGAACAGTTCCCATACACTTCTCGAATCTGCGTGTACCTTGCGCGCAACCAACATGGTGCAACCGTTTACTAACAACATCGAGGCCAACGGAGGAGGTGGCGGCGGCGGTGACCGACCTACAAATGTTCCGTTGCCGACGGCTCCACCAATGGATTCACCGGCCAACGATGACCGGTACGTGGATTTTCTGGTGCTGGGCAATAAGGAAAACTATCTCGTGCGTGCGGAACGGAAACCGATCCTTGACTCCAACACCGGATTGGCACAGATGCTGTCCAGTGGCGGTGGCGGTGACAGCAAATGCGTGGTGCGCGATGTTAATCGGGACAATTTCGAGACATTAGTACGGTAAGTTGTAACGTATGACTTGTGAAAGTGAGCACCCCTCGACACGAGTGGTTGTGGTACAGGCTTTGAGTGGCAAAATTGCGGTAGGATAAGCTTTCGAAGGATGCCGCTTCGAACATCCACAAACTTTTTGTTCAACCATAGGTTCCGGCCAATGATAATGAGTATCGCACGTACCAGATGGAACAAATTATGCATCAGCAAACATTGCACCGCAATTGCAATTGTACATGCATATATGTGCTCAGTCAGATGATGGTAAAGACTCTTGTCATGCCCGAACTAAGTGTTTGAATGTTGTAAGCGTAGTTTTAGCTTTTTGCCCAACGACGATCAGTAGCAGATCATCAAGAAGAAGTAGTAAAGTTGAATGAATATTGTTCCTTATTTTGACTATATCTATATCACCTTTCGCAAACTGCTTTTCGGGCCTAAGAAGTGAGAAAACGTACCATATTGAGTATGGTATTCAGATCAGATTGCCCAAGGTTCTCTGGATAACGTTTAAATGAGGAGGAAAGTTTTTTAGTTCTATTTCAACAAACAGCTGGTAATATGTTTTTTAATCCTTTTTCAATTCCTGCAACCATACATGCGAGTGCTACTACAACGAGTTCCTTTTAGCTACTATATAATACATCTCCATTAGATGAGTCAAAACACACCTTTCGTTATGTCATTTTTGGGACCTTTTTTGAAGGATAGGAAATTAGTTACACCATTCTTCACAAGTTGTTGATCTTGTACTTATGCCGCCTGTTTCTAATAATGTCAATATCGGACAGTATAAACACACCTTCACGCCTTTTTTATACTTGGTACTACATGAAAAAGACGACGGTTTTCTAACTGATAAAAAATGTGGCACGTTCGGTGAGGTCTGAATGAATCTAATCTCTCGTCGTGTGGGCAGCGTATATAAGTAGCTTCCGATTTTTATCGTGTGAAATTGATCATTCGTTAGGACTTATCTGTAGGTAACCTTCGTAGAGTGGAGTGGCAATGTGAATCATTCCCCTTGGCAATAGAATTTCATGTGTTATCAAGAAATGTTGTGCCGGCGCCAGCAAGTGCAACAGAACGCGGGTGCCATGGCCACTTAGAGTGTGGAGGTGCAGAAAAGGTACAAGATGCGCGTCGGACATTAGATGATCGTTCGGAAGTTCGGTACAGATGGACGTGTACAACTAGATGGAGAAGGACCTTATGGTTGGGCCGCATCGTCTCTAATATTTTCTTTCTCTTTCTTCCGATTTTCTGCAGTTTTCTCGAAACGAATTTTATCAAATTCAGCTCACCAACACACGCACTCGAGATGCTTGAACTAGGGACACGTTTCCAATCCCGCCTGCTGGAGATAGGCTGCGTAAAGGACCTCGATCTCAACCTGCACGTTGGCCACGTGCTGGAAGTTTATCGTGCACTTTGGTTTTACAACTCAATTGCTCCGCCAAAAGTACCTCCCAAGGAGGCGAAAAGACGTTCCCGGTGTCCTCGGGCACACAAATCGGACAGTGCCAGTGGTCCAATAACGCCGGAAGAATATTTTGCCGCACTGTTGAACAACTGTCTGCAGCTGATCGATATGCACGCCGAGGAAGTATTCTCGCAGGAGGCCATGCTTACGTTGCGCTTTCCGGAACTGGAAATGATCGTGAAACGGGACGCACTGCAGATGTCCTCCGAAACGGTACTGCTGGACTTACTCGCCCGCTGGAGCCTTGAGGACTGCAAGCGTAAACACATCGATCCGACGGCCGAAAACCGTCGGCGTGCCCTCGGGGCACTCTGTTACGCGCCACGTTATCTCAACATGTCGCGGCGTGAATTTGATGCCGCCCGGGAACGCATCGAGCTGCTCGATCCAGCCGAATCGCAAATGGTCGGTGATATACTGACCGGTGGTATGCGACGATCGGCCGCTAACCTCACACCAGAGCAGCAAACACTTGTCGCCCGGTTCCGAGCGCCACGGCCCGCCTTCCCACTGCTCCCGGTACACCTCAGTGCCCGTAGTCATCCTCGCAATTATCCGAAGAAAATGCGCAAGGCGGCCGCCGATGCCGAACGAGAACGGGATGGTCCCAAGAAGGGTTGCTGTAATCGGCTGCTGCTGAACTGCTGTTCCGTGTTTGCATGCATTTTTGACTAGCGGTGCTGCCTGTAGGGACTGCCGGGGACAAAGTGATGATGATGATGTCCCTTTCTTCATGAGTATACAAGGGTTTTTTATATATACATATACAAATAGGACAGTTGATGAATCTCATTACGTTTGCTGCAGACATCATTTGGGATACTACACGATCACCACAAACAACAACGACCCACCGAGAAAAGGCATCTCACATTCACGGATCATTCCACGGAAGAACAGCTCTACAGCGGCATAAAGCGCAACACACCCCACAAAAGGGACAGTTTTCTCGGAATCGTAAAAAAAATCTCTAACACGAGGAAAAGCACGCGGAAAGCAGACCGCAATGGCTGGCCGATGACTGACTTTTCTTCGTTACGACATGACATGCTTTGATCATAGCAAGTTAATCATGCTTCTGTTTTTGTTAACGTTTTTCTTCACCATTGTTTTCCACCCCCCACATCTCCTTATGGAGTCGATGTATTATCCAGCTATATAGTAGTACCAAACATTTGTTTGTAATTCGTTGGTAAATGAAAATCGCATAGCAGGTAGAGTTAAAAAAGGAGCTAGTCCTTACGATATGATATATCATCACGAGGGTCCCAAAGCCAGGCTTCTCAGTTTAGACATTTTCTAAGCAACCGACATTGGTCAACGGTGTGCCCTTATGTGACTACTATTGTTGTTGAATGTATTATTAATTGCGCGTATTCTCTGGGAGATATGGATTAGAACAAGATGTTTATGTGTTTTGACTTTAAACCAATTCGTTATCGTAAAACGACGTCCGTAGAGAAAATAGAATGCATGTGTGTGAGAGACAGGAAACAGTCAAGTGAAGAAGTTACAAGAAGAAAACTCATAGCACATGGATTGCTTAGTTTATCGTAAAACGTACCATTCTACCAGCAGCCTACTACAAAGTGCCATCCAAGTGCGGTACGGCTTTGCTATAGACAGAACACAGACACACACAAGCACACATTTGTTCATGGTTCTTGCTCGGTATTATATCAGTATAAATTCTCCATATTAAGCTTCTCAGCGCGCCTCACGCATCCCTGCAACCTATAAGCCTCGGGGATGTATGTGAAGCGTGTTATTCACAAAATATATAAATATAAACGTATATTTATACACATTTGTTCGATAACAATATCGTTCGGTGTGTGCTAGAGAAGAATATAGCAAGTCTTTAATGCTCCATGTTATTATATTCTATCGTTAGGCAAATGATTACAGTGAAAAGCATTGCACCATTGCACATCGTTATGGTTGAAGCCGATAGAGAGAGGGTGGTCGTTTTGCTTCTAGCTCCATTCGTTTATCATTCGTTACGTGAACATAAGATGCTCTACTGTCGCATTGGATAAGTTTGCTTTTAACCAATCGTAGCCCCATATTATTCCATTCGTACTTTAGCAACGCGTAGAGAAGTGTTATGTGCTATGCAATCATACAGATTTTAATCGTTAGTTTTAAAATGCAAAGTGTGTGTGCTCTATCAATCAACAGTGGAGAAAAAAAAGGGAAAAGAAAGCATCAAACAACAAACAGACAGGGAGACAAACTCAAAAAAAAGGTCACGTAAAAATCACAGCTTCTATCTGTGTAAAACCTGTGAAAATGGTGTGTAGAACAAACCAACCAATCGGTGTAGCTGAAAGTGAACGTAATTTGTGATTTAAAGACAAAACAAAACAAACACATAAAAAGATAATGTAAATGTTACGCTACGAGCGCGATACGCCGATGTAATGGAAAATTTTAACTATAATCGTTTAGATTGAATTTTACGATTTAAAACAAACATATTATCGTCATCTTTTGGCAGTTTTTTTTTTTTGTTTAACTACTATCCTCTTGTTTAGAATGTTGCTTATTCCTACACAAGGCTTAGCAAAGCGTACAAACACACAAAAGCTAACTCGAAAGTACGAGAGAAGTTAAGGAAATGTTGCCGCGCCAGGGATGATGATGTTTTTCTAGTGATCGATAGAATCTTTTCTTTTGTTTTTTTTTTTTTTGATAAAATAAAATGCGAGACTTTTTAAAATGAACGAAAGAAGGCAGATTCAATTACTAAATTCTTTTTAATTTTTGTTCTTGTTCGCCAGCAAAATTTTCGTAAAACCATGTCGTTTGTCATGTTTAAAATACACGAGTTTTTCTTTGTACATCGCTTCAGTTCAGTTTTGGTTCTCTCATATTGAGCGTTCTACCTAACTCTATTAATACAACAATCAATTCGCAACTAAAACACTGCTCTCCTCTTCATCTCATGGGGTGTGTCAAGTGTTTAAAACTAATATATTAAAACAATCCCTAACTCTAAACATGACCTCAAACGAGTGCACGTGTGTATCTATGTGTGAACGTTGTTGGTTAATGTTTTATGCGCCAATAAACAAAAAAGGAAGCAGCGGCCTGGTTTTAGGCACGCCTTAATTTGCTGTTAAGCGTCGGTTCGCGCAGTGTTTTCGGTGCTGCTTTTCGCCGTGGACGATTCGATTCACCGGACAGTGTGGATAGGTTTTCCAATGATGAGCTCGGTTCCCACGTATTGCCATCGGCCAACGTCGAACCTTCGTCACTGCCACTGTCATTACGGACCTTCATAGACCTGATCGGTCTAGCTTTGCGGTATGGTTGCATTTTCTTCTCGAATGCTTGTATATTTTTCTCCGTAAGCGGTCGCAACACAACGACGGGATTCATGCCGACCCTGTGCAGCTCGGTTTCGCTCCTTGCTTTGGTGGGACGTACCCGACCACGAGCACGACCACGTCCTGCACGAGACAATTCGCGGTCTTTTTCCGCATCGATCGATCGCTCGTCGATCGCTGATCCTTTGGCAACCGGCGTGCTACAGCTAGCGACAAGTTCGGCCGGATTGAAGGCTGTCATTTCAATCTCGTCCCGGCTTACACTGCTACTACTTCTATCCTCAGTGACATCTTCAATGGCCACCGGTGAACGATGAATCCGTGGAAGCATCGATTCGCTAGCCATTTTTTTCAGTCTGATACTCGGATGCGACGGTCGTTGTTCCTCGTTGTTCTTCGTATCTTCTAACGATTCACAGGACATATTCACGCTATCGTCATCCATCTTCACCGGGGATAGGTTGCGTAGTGTTTCGCTTAGTTCCTCTAAAATATAAAATTAAACTTTGTACAGCTGCACATACAACAAGGAACAGCATCAACAACATTACCATCAATATCCATATTGGCCGCACTGCCGACAGACTCCAGAGCAGATCCGTTTTCATCCATATTTGCGTATAACTTTCGCCGATCTTGACTGTGCCGGGACAGTTTGAATGCTCGCTCGCAGTCGATCGTTTCGAACGATTCATCAAAGCTTGCATTCCTGGAGGGACGCTTTAGTCGCTGAACTAAGGGGCTACCCATTGGTAGCGGTGCACCACCGTTGCTGCATCGCACATCGCTCGACCGATTCGTAGCGAACGTTTCGTCCCCATCCGCACTACTTTCGTTTGCACGAGTGTCATCGTTTGTTTCCGGGGCGTTTGCTTCCTTATGAGGGTCGTTCTCCACAACAATGCTCGTTTCATGTTCCTCAGCTATAGCATATTCGTCCACGTACGGTGGATTTTCCGTTCGGCGTCGTTCGTACACTTGCGGTGCCCGCGGCGTATAGTTCTGCATCATACGTTCCGCCTGCTCGTGCGGACGGTTGATTCGTTCGTACACGCTTTCGGTTTGCTCCTGCACCGAAACGATCACCTTCGTTATTACTTGCATCTGGTCCTTCAGCTTCCGGACCATATCGCGCAGGGCTTTGTTTTCCTGTCGCTCCCGCAGCAACATTTCGTTCGTCGCATTGTACCGTTCCTCGTGCATTCTCAGTTCGATCCGCTTCTTTTGCATTTCGTGCACCAGCTGTTGGTTAATTATTTGATACGCTTTTAAAACTTTTCCTGTATCAGCTATTAGCTCCATTGTGAATTTCCCATCAACTCAGCCTGCACTGATTTCACCAAAAAACGGTTACCAATCGTACATACCAACCGCGGTTAGATAGACATACACACAAACACACACAAACAGGCGCTCGAACGTTACTTCAAAAGAGTGAAACTTCAAATCACCCAGCAAGCGCACTTGGGCAACGATCTAAATGTTTTTCAATCGTTTTTATCTTTCATTATGGCGGATTTTTTCTTTGTTAGTAAATCGTATTAAAAATCAGTGTATTTTTGGCGAGATATTTAAACACTTTAATCGTTGTTTGCTGATCTATTTGTCTTTCACTTTTTCACAAACTACATCCATAAGCATAACTTCTCAACGTACCACTCTAAACCAATCGCTTAACATCGATCCTAAACGTCAACCACCAGAGTGCACGCAACATGCTTGTTTATGTTGGAAAGAAACACGACGGTACGAATCTGGGTTTTACAGTGAAGGTTCCTATTATTTTCATACAAAAATATAATACTACAACCGCGCCCAGCGCAGATTTTACCCGGTACGCTAATCAGCTTCCCGGGCGATAGCGGAATTTGTGTGTGTGTGTGTTGTTGGGCACAGAATCAAACACAACGGCGATACGGAACGTTTCCGGCTAACCCTTCATAATCGCATCGCAAACCCACACAGACGATCATACAGCAGCAGGGGTAAGTGTATAGCATAGCTCTGTAGTTGAATGCATGTATACATGCGTGTGTGACTACTGGTGCATCGAACAGCGTGAATCATAACGCATGGACACAATATTTGCCCGGTCAGCACAAAGCATTTAATGGTCTTTGTTGTTTCTTGCTCACTAACTCACACCCTCCCATCCGTACCCAGCGTCGTGACGGTACGGCCCAAGCATGCAGGAAGAAGAGTGCGACGAACGCGCCAGTACGAAAGCTCAGCTTAGCCCTGATACTGCTGCTGGTGCTGCTGCTACGGCAGGTTGTGATGACAATGGTGACGCTTGGACGCAGCTAAAAAGTAAAAAAGAGTTACGCCGAGAGCGTAAAAAACGCAAACTGCTTGCATTATCCGCGGTGATGATGTTGAATGAGCAGGAAGGCATCAGCAAACATAGCAGAAATCAACGGCTCCCGAATCATCCATCGTCTTCGTCGGACACGGTCAACGAGAGCGATCTTAAGCAATCGTCCGCGTTGGAGGCGGAAGCGAACAACAACCTAACGCAACGGGAGAACAGTTTCGGCGAACTTGCCGCGGTGAACGTTAGCGAGGAAGAGCTGAGAAAAATATTGGCCATCAATCGTACCGCATTCAATATCAGTGAGCGCAAGGAGGAACTATCGTCCACCGATGCTAAGCGGCGTAAGGAAGAGTGCAACGGATCGGGAAACGATAACAGCACACTTGAAGCAGACAGCGGCAGTACACTTAAATCTGAGACCGAGTATCGTGCGCTGAAAGCTTACGTCAATCAGCGAAAAGGTATGCGCTACACGCCTCGCATCATACTGAAGCCGATCGGGCAGAATGCACTGCTCGATCGTAACGAGCGCAAAGAGGAACGAATTCCACTACTGCTGGACGATATCCAGGCGCTGCTAATGCACACGTTGCTGCGTACCGATTCACCGCTAGCACCACGATGGGTATCGATCGACAAGAACACCAAGCTGACGCACACGACCGTACTGATTGTGGAGGGATTCTCGTGCGTAGATTACGTCACGTACCGGGAACATATGCCAAAATGTTCGAACGAAATATTTGGACCACAGCTCACCCTACAGGTAGTATGCCCGTTGAAGAAGATACTGGAAGAGGTGGCTTGCGTACCGCTTAGCGATACGCACAAGGATATACTCGTGGCCGAGTACGGTTCGCTTGAGGCGGCAATGCGCACCTGCAAAGATCAGATGCTGGTACGGAAGAGCATCTTCCGTAACATTCAACCGTCCCATACCGCAACCTATACCGATTCCGACTTACCGCCCAGTGATAAGTTTCCCCGCACGTTGCTACTGCTCTCCCCGATTCAGATGATCAACGAAGGGTACCCATTGCCTTTAGCAGGTAGGGAAGTGTACAAAGGGGTTTGTGTCACGCACTTTACTTACTTGTTCCTTTGTTTTTCGCTCTTCACTCGTACACAGGTACACTGCAAAACAAGTACAAAAACTTTGTAACGACAAGCGATGCCTACAAACCGGTCAATCCACGTTCGCCAATGTTCGGTATAGATTGTGAAATGTGTGGCATTGCCGGTAATAAGTCAGTGCTGACGCGCGTTTCCGTCGTCGACGAGGTTGGCAATGTCGTGTACAACGAGCTGGTAAAACCGGCCGAAAGAATTATCGACTTCCGTACAAAGTACTCCGGCATTACGGAATCGATGCTACGCAACGTTAAAACTAACCTGGCCGATGTGCAACGTGAGCTGCGCAAACGATTACCACCGGACGCAATACTGGTCGGCCATTCGCTGAACAGTGATCTGGACGCACTTGAAATGCTGCACCCGTACGCAATCGATACGAGCATCGTGTACAACGTGACGGGCAATCCGATGCACAAACAGAAGCTACGCATTTTGACCAAAAAGTTTCTTCAACAGGACATCCAGACCGGTAACAATGGTCACTGCTCGCTGGAAGATTGTATTGCAAGTTTGGATCTGGTGAAGCTCAAGCTAGCCAACAGCATCTACTTTGGCGATCAGTGGCTAGAGGATCGGCGAGACTATCACAGCTTCCGTGCCAGTGCGGGACGCAATGGTATCGCTCAGGATGTACCGCACGAACAGGCCCAGTTGCCCGGCAAGGACAAGTCTGAAATTACAGCGACTCTGTTTTCACACGCCAAAAAGCGCAACAAAGTGTCGGTTATCGTTACCAATGCAGACGAGGAGTTGCGTTCGTTCGAGGCCTACTTCGGTGATGCGATCCCTGCACACAGTAAGCAATCCGCCACCTCGAAACAGTGGTTATCGCTGTGCAAGACACCATCACCAGCTGCTACGATTGAGACGACGGCGAACAACTGTTTGCAGTACGATTTTAATCTCGCGTACGTTCGCCTGGCAGAGGAAGAAGACAAATCGGCGCTCGCGAAGCAGATCGATGGTTGGGTTAACCGGCTGCATAATGCGCTATCGCTGAACGGGTTGCTAGTGGTGCTGCTGGTTGGTAAGGAACAATTCGGCTTGCCCACACGCACTGCCGTTGCCATGGTACAAACAAAGAAACCGAAATAATACGCATATGACGTCAACGTCAACGTACGTTAGCCACACGATGATCCACAGGTCGATATGTGAATGATCATTTAACAGAAAACAGACCATTTTTGTTTGCGTTTAAACCACATTACATCATACAAAAGAAAGTTTATAAATTTGAATAAAATTACATCTGTTACTTGGGTTCTACCGAACATCAAGCGAAATCTCTATATTAGTTTTTGTTGCTTTCGGTATTGTATATTTTCTCCACAAGTCGCTCGAAGTGAGTAGTGTAAGTTGTGATCAAACATAAGATTATCTGCACGGATCGTCCCGTAGTAGGAGGTGAACAAATAAAGTGCAGCTACACCGCAATAGATGGCGCCACATACGTTTTACCAGAAGTTTGGCAGGTGGTATACTGTTACATTACGGATGAGTATTGGATTTGAAAAATTGTTGATTTGCCAGAATGTTGAACCTTGCATCTGTCCATTTTTTACACTAGCGCTAAGGATTTGTTCCTGGGATATATGGCCTAAGTTGCCGGTCTCGTATACTTGATGGTTCTTGGAGCGTAAGTCCAATAAAGATTAGCGAGGAAATGCCCAGGAAGCTGAATCCCTGTTTCGTAGCGGTGTAATACCCCGAAGAAATAGAAGATGAAGTTTGATTGCTCCAAAGCTTTCCAAAACAAACGAAATTCCTTTCACCAACTTCGAGATGAAAATGTACCAACTTTTTTTTTTTGATCAATTATGTGTGTCTTTTTTTTACAACTGTTGAGAGGGCAATACAAACGACAAAACACGCAGTAAATCGAATAAAATAGCATAAAATAAAGAAATCATATTTTTAAACATTAACGATGCGCGTGCTTTATTCGCTCTGAGCAATTAGTTTGCGAAATCTACAAAACTTATGTACATTAATATGCCGCTTATGCTTAGCTGCAACGAGCCAATAATTCACAGACGCGTGAGTTTATTTTGTAAAGTGTGTCAAATCGCCCTGTCACTCTTACTCTTACTTGTTAAAGGCACTGAGCAGTAATCCGATTCAGAATGTCGATCTCGTATTAGTTGATACTTCTGCATACGAACTTATACATCGTACGTGAAAACAAATGCATAAACAACGTTAATGTAGTATAATTAAACAATTGAATAAAGTAATAAGGTAACTCGCATTACCGTGCGGAGGAATTGAAGGCACACTTGGAATGAATTCGTTACAGTGGATTACATCAATTAGCACTACGCTATTCCTTCGCTAGTAAACGAACTAGTATTTTCGACAGTTCGAATGCGCTTGCCGGGCGCTTCAGCAACACACGATGCGTTTATCTACATATCGTTATACATCCTGCTCGGCAAATCCTTCCGGATCGGTATAAAAGTTCGGTTCGCCTCCCTTTCCCATTCGGTACGTTTTGCGGCTGTTGTTTTTCACTTTCGACAGGCTGTGCAACAGCTCTCGACAGATGATGGGGTTCAGGTTACGGCACAGCTGATGCAGCAGGAACCACTTTCCGATACCTTGTCCTTCCAGCGCACGGGACACTACTGCGGAGCGGATCGGGTACAGTGGGCCAGCCAACAGCCACAGGCGAAAGCTCTTGCTGCACAGTACCACCACCCAGTAGAGCAGATTCAGCGCAGATATTAGCAGTAGCAGCAGGAACCACACCCACAGAAACGCAAATATCTTCTCATTCACCACGTTTAGCGACAGCAGGCAGAGCCCATCTCGATTCTGCTTCGAACCGCTCGGTCCAATAAAGTGGAAGTCACATTTGGCAATTTTGGGAAACATTTGCGAATTGTACCGGTTCCAGGAGGGAAAATCGAACGATAGCAGTGCCGATACGGCCGGGTGATAGTTTGTCCAGAAGCCGGAAAAGATCACATTGATTAGGAAAATGTTTAGCAGCACGTTGCAGAAGTTGAGCAGCGTGCAGAAGCAATAGCGTAGTAGGTACGTTCGGTGCAGGCGTGGAAAATCGGCCACCAGATGAGCGACCAGCTTTTTCTTGCTTGACTGTTCCCACTGTTCCGGCACAAGCGGTGTAGCTGCAACAGTAGGAATGGAAACGTTAAATCGTGCTCTATGCTTGCCATGCTCGTTTCGAAGCGCTTACTTAAACCATCACAAAGGGTCTGCAAACGGCCACCTTCCCAAGCCTTCCAGAGGAAGTTGGGCAGCGAGAACATGCATGCCTGCAGTGCTAGTATGAAAATGACCCACTGGTAGTACTTTTGGTAGGACCGTTCACTCTCCGGAATGTGGCCAATCTTGGCGTTGATCTTCACCAAGTCCGTGCTGTCCAATACTGCATCGAACGAGAGAAAGAGATAGCGAGAGATAGAAAAAACAAAGAGATAACCTAACATATCACAACCGATCGTCCCAAGCAACGGAGGAAAAGCGTGCTTACCGAAGTTCGGATCGCTGCTAATGTATGTACCCATAATCCAGCAAAACTCATTCATCGTTGAAGCCGGAACCGTACCACTTCCGGTGACGCAGTCGATCGGATTGCCAAAGTATTGGCGGGCCGAAAGGAGCAGGCACGCGAGCAACAGCAAATACACCGTTGCACGGCTGTGCAGCCGCCATACGAGATCGGTCGAATTGACCTGTTTAATGCGCAGAATGTTTTGCAACGGTCTTGCGAACTCGAGCATGTTTCCGTCCTGCGGTTTTGAATATTCAGAATAAATCAGCTGACCCGTGCTTGCAATTGCTCACATTACAGCAGAATAGTTTAGTTTGCCGTTCCTGCGGGTGTACCTGTACTCTTTGTTACTTTCTTCGAACTGGAGAATAGACGACGCTCATGGCATGCTCATCAGTGTAGTGGATTGAATTTAAAAAATGGCGCTACCGTTCGCTGATTCTCTGTTATCCGGGCGAAAGAGAAATAGAAAAGTAAAGAAGAAAAAATCATAATACACAGAAAACAATGCCTGAAAATACTTTTCATGAAAATGATGAAACCTCCATCGCTTTTTTCCAAGAGCAGCCTATTTCGGCAAAAACTTTCGCGCTTTTTCTGCATTATTCCGTGCTTTTGAAATAGATTGCACAAAGGAGACAGAAAATAAAATTGGTGCCGTTTTGTAACGCACGTTACGACCCGTCAAAGCTTGACAGCCACAGTGCACCGCAGTAGCCCGTCGCGGTTTATCCCGCTGCCAAAACTGTCAATTTGCAATACCAAACAACTTTGCTCGATCGCGTTTGGTAGACAAAAATTACCACCTTTTGCTGTGAATTGTTCGTATAGTTTAGCATTTTTTAGTGTAACCAACACGCTCGGTCCATTATGGACGCGATGGACAACAATTTAGAGGTAAGGCAGATGTACCGATCGTTCTGGCCAGTGCAATATTGTGCTCTCCGAACAAGCAAACAAATGATGCAGGAGGGTGAGCTTTAGTTTGCATTAACACTTATTTACGCATTTTCTAGCAACAAACGAACGGTACCATGGTGCCACCACCACCGATCCCACCAGCAGAAATGCTAATGGGCGGTGGTATGCCGGTAGAAATGGTCGATGGTGGTGGATGGCCCATACAGATGGTTCCGATGATGCAGGACGACCACCCAAACATGCAACAAACGGAACTGCCCGACATGGATCAGGAGGACCAGGAAGATGAGGAGCAGGAGCAGGAGCAGGAGCAGGAGCAGGAACAGGAGGTGGAGGAAGAAGAGGAACCAGAAGACTTGCAACAGTCGCCGGTATTGTCCCCTCCGCCTGCATTGATGTCGCTACAGGTAGAGAATCCCGAAGAAATAGCGAAAAAAACTTCCGAACTGGTACTGCCGAAAGCGCTAGAGGATGTACTGGCACTGAAGACGATTCGCGCACAGGAGTTAGGGGCGGAAGACACGTTAGCTGCATCGGGTGCCGTGTTACCGGGTGCTTACTTAGAAACGGAAGCAGCAATGGAGTCCGAGGATGAGAATGTTAACGAACCGAGTGCAGCTGATGCGGAAGGAGACGATTCTTCCATGCATGGCGCCTTTTCCGATCCCAGTCAAACACGTGTGGAAGGAAAGCAGGACAAAAACCGGCGCAAGAAAAAACGGAAGAAGGAAAACCGTAAGGCCCGGCGGGAACAGATGCAAAAGGCACATGAACAACGGTTACAGCAACAGCAGCAGCAGCAGCAACAACAACAGCAGCAGGAACAGCAACAGAAGCAGCCGGAAAAAATCATGAAAACTCAACATTCAAAGCATAAAGTAACACGTACGAAAGATCCGGCACAGGAAACAGCTACCGAGGAAGTTGAACAAGGTGAGGAGGAGGAACGTATGAACACAGAGCCTGAAGAGTCGTGCTCGATCGACGATGGTGATGGAAGGGAGACAGAGGAAACGGTGAAAGAGGTAAATGGAGATGAAGAGAAAAATGGTGAAACGGAAGAGATGGAAGTGGCAGAAGATGGTCCGCGTACAAACGGAGAAAAGGAAGATGGGGATGAGAAACCGTCAAAACAGGTAGGAAGTGATGAACACGATAAAGAGGCACCACCATCAAAACAGCTGGAGGAAACGATCAGCACCGGGGACGATATACTGAAGGACGTGGAGATCGAGTACGTACCGGAGAAGGTAACCATTGCCGATCTTGGTCCGATGTATCGGCAGTTTTATCGCGTGTTTGAAATATTCAAACTCGACACCAAGTCGAAGGAAGCGGTAAAGAGTGCGGAAGAGACGGATAAGGAGAAGGCGGCTGCCGAGACGAAGAAGGTGGACGATGGGCTGGATTACGATTACGATGATATGGGCGATCAAGATGAGAAGGACGACAAGGAAAAGGTGTCCAAGCGCAAGCTAAAGAAGCTGAACCGGCTGAGCGTGGCCGAGCTGAAACAGCTAGTAACGCGCCCGGATGTGGTCGAAATGCACGACGTAACGGCACGCGATCCGAAGCTGCTGGTGCAGCTAAAGAGCCACCGGAACACGGTCCAGGTACCGCGGCACTGGTGCTTCAAGCGCAAGTATCTCCAGGGCAAGCGTGGTATCGAGAAACCGCCGTTCGATCTGCCGGCGTTCATCAAAAAGACCGGAATCATGGAGATGCGCGCGTCACTTCAGGAAAAGGACGAGGCAAAGACGCTCAAGGCGAAAATGCGCGAACGGGCTCGGCCAAAGATGGGCAAGATCGATATCGATTATCAGAAGCTGCATGACGCTTTCTTCAAATGGCAAACGAAGCCCCGTATGACGATCCACGGCGATCTGTACTACGAGGGTAAGGAATTCGAGACGCGCTTGAAGGAGAAGAAACCGGGCGACCTGTCGGAGGAGTTGCGCATCGCTTTGGGCATGCCGATTGGGCCGGCCTGTCACAAGATTCCGCCACCGTGGCTTATCGCCCAGCAGCGTTACGGGCCACCGCCGAGCTATCCCAATCTGAAGATACCGGGTTTGAATGCGCCCATTCCGGAGGGATGCTCGTTTGGATATCATGCCGGTGGCTGGGGCAAACCGCCAGTGGACGAAAGCGGCAAACCACTGTACGGTGATGTGTTTGGTGTGGCCGGAATGGACGGAGAGGGTGGTATGGGCGAGGAGGAAATCGATCGGACTGTGTGGGGCGAGCTGGAATCGGAATCGGAAGAGTCGTCCGAGGAGGAGGAAGACGAGGGCGAAGATATGACGGCACAGCCAGACGAAAGTGGACTAATCACACCAGCCGAAGGACTCGTGACACCATCCGGTCTGACCAGCGGCGTACCGGCCGGCATGGAAACGCCCGACACGATCGAACTGCGCAAGAAGAAGATCGAGAGCGAAATGGAAGATAACGAGACGCCAGTACTGTACCACGTGCTGCCGGAGAAGCGAAACGAGCGCATCGGTGCGGCTATGATGGCATCGACGCACGTGTACGATATCTCCGCTGCAGGTGGTGGTGGTGGTGCTGGCGCTGGTGGTCCAGGTGCTGGTGGACCTGGAGCAGGTGCCGGTGGTGGCCGCGGTACTGGCCGAAGCGGTGGTCCGGTGGATCGCGAAGGTATGG
This sequence comes from Anopheles rivulorum, assembly GCA_018908115.1. NCBI lineage: Eukaryota > Metazoa > Arthropoda > Insecta > Diptera > Culicidae > Anopheles > Anopheles rivulorum. Next base: position 25,785,430 of record CM032178.1, read on the forward strand.
TCGAACTGGCGCTCGATCCATCCGAGCTTGACCTGGACAATGAGGCCATGGCGCAGCGCTACGAGCAGCAGATGCGCGAACAACAGAGCCACTTGCAGAAGGAGGACCTTTCCGACATGCTAGCGGAGCACGTGGCCCGGCAAAAATCGAAACGGAAACGACAGCAAACCGACACGACCAGCAAACAGTCGAAAAAGTACAAGGAGTTCAAATTCTAAAAACAAAAATCCGTGGCGTCTGCCGGAAAACTGCGCGCATCGGATGCGATCTTCAAACTACCGCAACAGTCATACCTTTTTACAACTTCCTGCCCCGCGAGTGTCTGTTCTCCTTTTAGTGTATTCTCCGTTTTGCAATATCCGCCGCTGCTGTGGATATAGTTCCATTCTAGCCCGGTCAGGGAATTATGATTCAAGTGAGGTGAAATTTAACATTAGAAATAAATTACTACATTTCCTTCGTACGTCCTCTGTGGAGGGCACTGACGTGAATCGGTATCGTTTTTTCTTTTTTACTGATAATATCTAAAACGATGTTGGTAGATGCGTGTTGATCTTCACGCGACAGAAACTAGTTTCAAAAGTGTAAACGGTCCATTTCCACATAGCAAAAGAGTGGTAAAAAAAGATCTAGTAAACCTGCAATTAGTTAGAACAGTTGCTATAGTGACTCGATTGTTTTACTCACTCTTATGAGATCATTGCATTGAGATTGCGAAACTCATTGCGTTTCAACTCACTCATTCTTATCACCGGTTGTTAGTAAGTTATTCTTTTGAGATACCAACATTTTGTTGTGCATCGAAACTTGGCCAAGCATCGGAATGATAAATAAGGGAATGGTTTTATTTCAACACAAGTGGCATGGTGGTCCGTCCCACAATACTTTATGCTTACAGCAATATTTGGTACTTGTACTGCTTGGGCACCTTGGAGATTATCATTCGCCCGTCGTAGCTCAACGAGGCAAACATCCACGGATCGGCGGTACTCCACTCGACGCCATACACCGAATCTTCGTGTTGGTCGAACGTTTGCAACAGTCCATCCGCCAAATGTTCCCTCGGTTCACTACCACCGGGGATCTGCTCGCTGACGGCATCGCCCGTTATAACTTCCGGCGCTTCGGAACTGACACTGCCGGCGCAAGTTAGCAGCACCTTACCGTCGCTTCCGCTGGAAAGTATGAGCTGATCGTGGTACGTGTTAAACCGTACACTCCATATCCAGTGGTGATGATCGCTGCGCGCAAACACGTGTTCCTTGGTGTTACGGAAATCCCACACCTTCATCACACCGTCGTCCCCACCCGTCACGATGTGGCACTGTTTGTTCGGGTTGCAGTCTAAATCGCGCACCATCTGGCTGTGCGCTTCCTCGATGCTCCACACAACATGGTTAGGATCCCGTACATCATATGATCTGGGAATTATGAGTGCGAATAGCGAAAGCATTATTCCACGTAACGGAAACACTCGACCAAGCGTACGATGCTCACCTTATGCTACAGTCATGTAGTGCTATGAAATGATTGCCCTGATGAAAGTGGGACCATCGTCCGGTGGTAAACTTGGGCACATTTTTAGCATTAATTTCTGCCACCACACGGGTTGCTGCCTCGGCCCGATTGAATAGAATGATCTTACCATCCACCACACAGGCTAGTTGGTTTGCATCGGCCGGATGAAACTCGGTGGTACGTACTTCTGCACCGTAACTACTCGTCGGCAACGTTTCCACTTGCTGGAACGTCAGAAACTCCAGGTCACCGTCCTTCGGTTCGAGAGATTCCGGTAGCGTTAGGAGCGCCGCCTCCATCACGACCTGTGTACCTTTGAGCAGGCTGTAGCAGCTGGCCAGCAGGCGCGGATCGTGTGCACTAGCCGTTAGTCGCCATACTTCCCCGTACGGATGCGTGAAGATACGCGACTGCAGCGCGGAACTGTCCTCGTTCAGATCGACTACGTGCAGGTGGTTGTTCGGTTTGAGACTTTGGGTTGCGACGAAAAACCGCACATCGTTGCTTTCGGCTTGCTGCGATGCGAGCGCTCTCGCCTGCGTGAGTTGAGCAGTGTAAATTGTGCGTGACCATTCACAAAGACGATGGACAATAAAAGTGAGTTTTGTTTTTGTTTGCTACCAGTGTTTTCTCACCTGAAAATCAAGCCCATACACAAGTGAATTGTTTTCCTCCATTGGTGATGATGTTTTTCCCCTTTTGTTTCATATATTTGACAGCTGTTTCTCTTCACTGTTTACGTTTATCGATATGACGTAGAAGGAGAATTAAAAAACGGAATTTAAAAAAACCAGTCGGAAGAATGAATTTCGTACTTCGATTGAAAAGATGAGAGATTCTTGCGTTGATCAATATTCGCTGGAATTAATTTTAGCAATGCAAAACGATTCTCCGATCCCGCACACACAGCGTTCGACACGTGATAAGCAGAGCTGTATTAATCTCTGGAGAAACTTACTTATGTTTAGAATATGGTTAAATTCATCACTTTCTTGCAGAAATGTAAATTAGCACTTATGACTTTCTGGTAAGTGAACACTTTCAGTTAAAGTGCCCATGATTCACCAACAACTAAAAAACTCTATTAAAGCTACTCTCATACAGTAAGCGATTGATTTTAAAGTTCCAATATCTACAACACTTTTCCAACTTCCATATTGAACAATGTTATACAACTTACCGATTGAGCGTTCTGGGATTCATAAAAGAAAAATCAACACAGAAACTGATTTTGATTTCGCTGTTGCTGTTTTAAACGACCAAGTCCATTTCCGGTTTTCTATCGCACACAAAATTATAAATAAATACATAAATTTCTTCCCCCCCATTTGCAACTGTGGTCAGCTTTCGCGTATTCGTTCTACTCGCATCCGACACCAGTACCGTTTCGCGGTTTAACAGTAGCGAGATTACAGCACGCCATCGACGACGAACGTGATTGCTTTTATTTCCCACCGGCGATCGCGCGTTCTAGCTTACGGCAACTAAAATAGTCTCGTTATGTGTACTTTCGTTTTGTTTTTGTTTTGTCTTCCCTAGCCGTAGCCCTGTCTATAGGTAACAGTATGCGCTGTTACCAGTTTTATGATTGTAATGAATGATGATAGCAAGGATGCGATTTGCACACGGTGCATCGGAGAAAACCTGAACTACGGAAACTATTGCGACTCGACAACTTCGGAAGGTTTTACACATGCTGCACAATTTATGGTCAATATTAAAATCGTCTTAAAAGCAATAAGATAGTTGAATCCACTTAACTACAAGCTACGATACAAACACGTTCCCTTCGTTTTAAAGTCGGCACCGTGTCTATTTCCACCTTCCATCGTTAACTAAAGTCGCAACATTTTAAGTAAATCAAGACTTCTTCCAGCAAAAACCTAAGCCGCTTACAAAAACAAAAACAAACAATAGCTAACCATAAACACGTATCTTTTGCATTCCCTTCGGTGGCATCGGGCATTGACAGAGCTTAACTTTTGCCATCTTCTTAGGCGCCGATCTTTGCTTAATGAAAAATCACTAACAAAAGGAACAAAGGGCAATAAAAGCCGGCTATAAGATTTACAATTTTGCGTTCAAAAAACATTAATATTGATAAAAAAAATAGAAAATAGAACTTGAGACCTAGAGCTCATGGATAAAAATTGAAATCACAGCTAAACCAAGGACTATACTGTGAGTGTTTTTCTTTTCTTTTACACATTTCCAAATAATATTTAATGGTTCACGCCACTAAATTCACTTTGCTTGTTTCCTTTCCACTAACTCGTCGATAGCAACAGATTAAGCTCAATACAATCCCGAACTACCGTCCGACTCGCGTGATTGGTCTGACGACTGACGACAAGGCTGACTGGCTAATCTTCTATCATTAAATTGTTCTACTAATTAGGGAGTTGTTGGTGGTTGGTTGAAGGATCCAGCGGAGATTTGAACGCATCGGGAGGGGAAAGGTTCCCACCGCACACCTTAGGAATCCTTGTTCTTCTCGTAGAAATCATCCAAATACTTTTTGTACTCGACCTGGTTCGGCCACAGCTGGGATGCCTGCGAGTTGAGCGGGCTGTCGTTATTCGGTTCCCCGAGCAGGGACTGAATCGAGAGCAGGATCGTCCGTACATCGTACAGTGCGGACCACTTGTCCTTTAGGATATCAAGGCAGATCGAACCGCTGAGGTCGACGTTAGGGTGAAAGCAGGGCGTGATGAACTTAACGTTCGGTGCCGAGTACGGGTACGAGTTGGGGAATTCCAGTAGCAGCTTGTACTTCTGGCCCTTGTACACGGTATCGTCCGGACCACTGATTGTGCCGATCCATTTGAAGAAGTTTTCACCCTCCGGGAAGGCAGAGATGGATTTTTCCGATGACAGCATCAGCGCCATTAGTTCTTTTTGGAGTCTGTCGAAGAAAGGGAACAACATTTTATTTTAGTAAGTTTATAACGACGAGTGTGTAACATGATTATGGATTGATATCGTTTTTTTTTTTTTTGTAGTTTAAATTTAACAATCTTAGTAAAACTAATCGGAACTTTTAACAACAGCCACTAATATTTCGTGCGATATCAATAATCTCTAATTAAATCCAAGACGTGTGAACTCTGAAAACCCGAAAGGTCAATGAACTCTACGGTATTCGATGTATTTCAAGATGAAACACTGTTCTCATCATCAGCACAATACTTTTGTCAGCCACTCAACTCCCTCTTTACGACATTGAACAACACTTGTTCGTTGGAAAAACGATCGTATTTGCAAGAATCAAATTTTGATGCTTTGTTGAAAGCCAGAAGGCAAACGCAAGCACTGAGAAACCGTTACCATTTTCAAAAACAGTTACAAGAATGTGAGAAACGCGTAACGCCATGACAGATAGGGCGGCACCCTTCCGTTCTTCAAGCTGGTCTCTTCCCCAACAACCCATTTGATGACGCTCCTGCAGGGGGCACTTGAACGCATACTCTCGTTGCTTACTCTACACAGTTTTTTTTTCTCCTGTTTGAATAAAATGGAGGGACACACATCACTTGCTGTGGCACAGTACGGCGGAAGGGCAATCGCAATGGAGTCATCGCCATCTGGGTACAGATGGCGAATGATCTCTAGACGGGCGCGAACAACCGAATGTCGGGCGATGGGAGTAGTTTGACCTTCCGGTCAAGACAATTCCTGACAATGTAAACTCCACCACGGTCCGGGAGAAAACTACCGCGCTTGGCGCTTGACGTACTCACCTTTTGCTAACGGCTTGGTTATTGTTGTTTATCAGCGCCTCATCGTTCTGTTTCGATGGGTTCGATGACTGTGCACGCTCCGGATTGATGTTTTGGGCCATACTTCCTGTTCTGTGCCGATCTCCAACCAAAACACACCTTATGCGACGCGGTTCCCTCCTTTTCGCGTGTCTCCTCTTCAGCTGTCCTAACCGTGGTACAGAAAAGCTCACCCACAAACACTAGCGCACAAATCGGATGGTGAATAGATGATGCAGCAGCCACTACTCAGCGCCACTTCCCCGTGCTGCCTTGATCCCTTTCTTGCGGGCTGCTGTGTACCAAACGCGCGATAATTACGCTGATACAGACTTCGTTCTGCTTCGTTAGCGACGGCTTGCTTTTCCTTCACAACAGATACACAGCTGCTGGATGCAAGTCTGGAGAGTTGTTGCTTTAACACACTCCACTACGCTGCCCTGCCGTACACCGACCTCTTCCGCACATGGAACGCGCACACCGTTTTCTATTTCCCAATGGCGACAAACTCTGCAAATGCTGCTGCAACTGCGGATAGGCTAACACTGTACGCTTAAACGTGATCTTTCTATGGTCTTCACTTGACGGGTTTCGATTAGTTTGATCACGATTGAAATGCGATTGTGATGCGTTTCGCTCTTTTCTATGCTGCTACAATCGCTTACTTTCGTTTCAGTTTGCTGAGTCTGGCATTTTGTCGTTTCCGAAAGGGCGATGATGCTTCCTCGGAGTGGTGTAAGTTGTACGTTTTTAACCACTGGTTGAAAGATCTGGATGCTTTTTTGTGCAAGTACGGAGCAGCAATTAAGAATTCAAGCACGCATTCACAGGGAAAAGACATCGATTTATGCTAGGTTTGATATTATTATTCAAGTTTTGTGGCTTATCGGGTAAATCACAGTCAGAGAACCGGAAACAATATGCCGAACATTCTACAAATTACCGTTACAGATTTGGCCTTTTGAATTACAGTCCTTTAAATAAGGCGCTGTCAAGTTGCGAAAATGACGCGTATTGTTCTGACAGAATGGCGCTGCGTTATTTATGTTAAGCTTCGTCTATACGTATGCCTTAACATCCGATTGTGATTATAAAAATGAAAGGAAGCGGAGTGGAAGTAGAGATAAAATGCAGCCACTTTTGATTGAATCCTATGAATTTTATCTAATTTTTATCCTCTCCAACGTAAACTGCATGTTTTATGGTTTACCCATATATATTTCTGGTGATGTGTAATCGTTCCTGCATTTTCTCAAGAATATATATGAATCTTGGGCATAACGCTTCGGGATTCGTAACGTCATCGAACCAAACAACCAAAATCAGGAGAAGGCCGAATCAAAACAATTGGTATGTTGTCGCAGGCTTTCCATTCGCTTGTATCGTTTCTAAAAATTGTATTTCTTAATTTAGTTATTTGCTGAACATCGAAAACGTGGAGCAAGCATAAGAGGAAACTGTTTGTGAAAATGGTTTACATTCATTTTCCATCGAATTTAACCGAGGAGGAACTGATGCTGCAAGCCAAATATGCCAAGCTCAGAAAGAAGAAAAAAGCACTGCAAGCACTCAAGGCGCCGAAGCAGGAACCGGAAAAGAATCTGTTACCAAAACGGCCTACCGATGCGCGAGATGCGCGTGAGGTGGCACGAAAGTTGCTGAAAAGTGGCGCCATTCAAGCCATACAGAAACCACAGCCCAAGCAGGAAGGTTCGTTTAAGCGTCCTAAAGGTCAGGAGCGGAAACGAACGCAGCCGGAAATGTCACCCGCCGGTCAATATCAATCGTTCGGTGCATCTACAGAGTATGAAAGCGCCAGCTCGACTGCCTCAACATCCAGTGCAGTGGGAACGCCGACCATACCGGCCGAAAGGCCCAACAGTCCGGTTGAGAAGGAAACCAGCCGCGTACAGAACCTTTATCAACAGTTTGCAAACGAACGTGATAAGGTGGACGATCAGGTGGACAAATCGAAACCGGGCGTCGATGCATCGAAAGACAAACCGCGATCTGGGAACACCGTGTACGTTTCCGGTAACAAGGTCACGGAGAACTTTCTCAAGAAGCACTTTAGTGACTTTGGGGAAATTCTTAACATTTCGATGGAGATTGAGAAGGGACGAGGATTTATCACATTTTCCAAGACGGAATCCGCCGACAAAGCGATCAGCGACCTGCATTCCAAGACGGTCGGTGGTATACAGCTACAGGTGCAATTAGCACGCCGTCAGCCACAAATCAATCCTATCAACGATGCTGGTTCTTCGGCTGTTTGGTCCGCGCTCGCCACCAACCGTTCGCAAAAGGGCAAGCATAAGGACAATCGGGAGTTGGTTTGCTATGATCATGATGATATATTTTGAGGATCTCAATCGTGACGAACACGACTGTTTCCAAATTAATCTAAGCTAAAAGGATAAGTTTAGAAGAAGCGTAAATAAAATACGATTTACTTTACATCTCTAAATGTTGAAAAATTGTTCTATGCATTGTGATATTACAAATAACGAGCTAATGAAAAATCAAAAGCATTGCAAAATTGTACAACGATAACACGACCCTGTGAAAATAATACACGCCAATGGAATGACGTCTATAAAAAAAACACGAAATTTTTGACAGAAACGAAAATTATTGTTTACGAAAAGTAAATATTGTTCGTTCCACAGCTGTTCGCGCTAGAGAGTGTTAAAAAAAGCAGATCAGTGTTATTTCCTTCCAGTCGGAAATTAATCCACACGCTGCCGTCATGATGAACTCGGAGATGAGCAGCAGCATGCATTCGGGGCGCCCTGAAAGTGATTTCAGCATCGAGTGCTTTCAGAACTATACCGCTCCGGAAGTGTTCGTCCAAGGGTTGGCTGGTTTGGTTAACCAAACGGACGTGGAAGTTATGATACGAGCGCAGAAGCAAATGTAAGCTGTTCGTATTCATTGGAACTGGTACACCCCAATGCATTAATAAATCGGTTGTTTCAGGTTGCAGCGTTTTGAGAAAACGAATGAAATGTTGCTCAACTGTAACGCGCTCAGTGCCAGCAGGTTGAAGATAGCTACGGATGACTTTAAAAAGCACACTAAGTTGCTGCATGACATGAAGAAAGATTTGGATTACATTTTCCGCAAGATACGTACGATAAAGACGAAAATTGGCAATCAATATCCGGCGGCATTTGCGGAGGCGGAAGCAAAGAACAAACCGATAAGCTTCGACGAGGAAGATGAAATCGATACTGCGAGTCGGGCGGAGACGTTAGATGAGAAAAAAGACCATCCTGATGATACACCGTCGACATCGACTCCCGTTAAGGTGGCGTCTGCTGGTAAAACAAAAGGATCAACCAGCAAGACGGATGCGGAAGGCGCCGTTAAGGAACGTAAGAAAACTCTTGCTAGTGGGAGCAGGGAAAATTCTACCGTGGGGTATGTAAAAATGGAACAGAGTCCGGAAAATCGGAAATCCGGTGGAGGTGGTGGGTCGAGTAGCGGCGAACAGAAACGACGTTCGTTCCGGTCGGCACAGAGCAGCTCGACCGATAATTCGAACGATTCTTCGGATTGCACTTCCGATACGGGATAGGCAGGGAAGGTGTATGAGTAAACTGAGAAAATTTAATTATTTAATTTCATGTGATCTCAATCATATAGCTGACGACGTGCGGCTTTGGTTCTTTCGTTTGTGGTAGATGTGGCTAATTTAAAGATAATTATTTATCTCTTATCAGTTCGACTTGGCATTTGCTGGTCGCTGCCAAGTGTATGTCACAAGTTATTGCTTTGAATAATTTCGAGCAACGCCAATTCGTTCGTTTCTGTTCAATAATTTATATTGGTGACCATATCTGTACCAGAATCAATTTCAAGTTATCAGAAAAAAGCAGATAAATTATGAAAAAAACCAATCAATTCAAATGTACCGGCGTAAGAATGAAAGAAATCCACCGCACACTATAAACGTGTAAAAGAACAAAATTCATCAAAAGAAATTTGCCACAAACAAATCAACGCAAAACGGTATCGTACTATCGAACCAGTTGATATCTAACCTCCAGCACGTGTACAACAAAGGGCACTGAATCGAAGCTGAAGTGAAATACCGTTCGATAAACAATAAGGATAATCTGATTTTATTTGAATTTTGGACTACGAATAAAGGACACACGGCCAGGATAAGGACGTAAGATGGTGGTGGAGGACCCTTGGTGGGGAATATTCCCCTGGATCATATTATGCGATCCTTGCAGAGGATCAAAGAACGATGGGGAAAAGGAGAAGAAAAATGAAAGGGGACAGAATGGCGAAGGATGGTATATGCGACACAGAAGAAATCTTTATAGCAGTGGAGAGTACCACTGAAGGAAAATCACTGGCGACATATAATCCTTTCCTATTCCAACAGGCCACTGAGATAGCCATAAATGGCAAACCGCTTCAAACGACTCTGTTCGGTAATGGCAAAATTCTATTGAAAATGAAGAACAGAAAAGATGCCAACAGGCTAAGACAACTTAACCTCACCCACCCGAACGCGTCGATAAGTGTAAAGGTCTACGAACACGAAACACTTAACCTCTCAAAGGGGATTGTTAGGTGCGATGCATGCCTGTTCCTCACAGAGGATGAACTACTTGAAGGGTGGAACTGTATGTGCCGAAGCCCATTTGGTGCATTAATTGCTTGAGACTAGGTCACACAAAAAGATATGTTACAGAGAAAAAAATTGCGCAAAATGCAGTGAACCGTTTCACGAAACATGCGACAATTCTGCAAAGTGCGCTGAATGTGGTGAACCCCATGCAACGCTGGACAAGGAATGACACATCTACAAGGATGAATTTGAAGTTAATTAAGAATGAATTAAATTAATGTAATCTGGCTACAAGAGACCTGGTTAGTTGATGAAACTAGCAGGTTAAAAATACCTGAATATATTCTATTTCACCAAAACAGGGCTACGGAGGTAGTAGCATACTGGTCCATGAAGAATACCGAGCAGAATGCTTTTAAGTACATCACAGGAATCACTTCGTGGAAACCGCAGGTGGAATGCTAAGAGAATTCAATATTGTGATATTAAGTACATATGTGAAACCCACGACACCAAAAAATGCTTACTCAAAGTACCTCCAAAGTATAATTATAGCAGCTAACAATACTAAAGCATCATCCAATATGGTTTTGGATATCGAACGGAAAGTTACCAACCAGCATTCATCTCAAATTCATCAATGAAAATAGAATAAGGTTTTGAGCCATCAAAGCTAACTAACCGAAAATTTGAATTCGTCATAGTAAGCAGACAGACACGTAACGTCACAAAGATAAACAACACCATAAATCAATCCAGCGATTACCGCTCCGAGAATTCAACGATTGGAATCCTATTATTCATTGAAAGCAAGGACGTTTGGCCTCTAGTAGCCGGTCCTATTAACCGATAGGGGTAGTGGAGTCATCCACGATCAAGAAGTAACGCGGGAAGGCCAAGGAAGCTGGATTTCTGCGTCGTATCGTGACAATACCTCGACTAACAAGAACAATAAGAAGAAGTACTATCGAACGCAAAAAGACCCAGAGAAAGAAGGGCATATGGCCAGTTGCAGCCGGTTGAGAAGTATAATAGAAGTTGTTTAATTCAGTATTATCGTCACAGAATAATTGGTTAACCGGCCCAACGGATAGCTACAATCAAGACAAAAACTGAAGTGGAGTGAAATAGAGCAAAAGAAGTGGTGCTACGGTTTGTTTTTCGATTGGTTCGATTGTAACAAGCTTTTAAAACAACATTTACCCAAAACAACGTTCTCAATGTCTGATGTTAAACACCCTGAAGAAGATGATGATGATTGGTTCAATAAGGATGAAGATGAGTTTGTTGTAAATATACCAAACAAAGCTGGAGATGAAGAAGGTAGCAAGGAAGCTGCAGAAGACCCGGGAACGCCCGTGAGAGAAATGTTGGACAGTTTAAAGTTCACAGTAAACGGTGTGTGTATAGTTTTTTTTTCTTCTAAACGTTCATCGCTCAGTATAAACATTATACTTTTCCTGTTTTCTAGACGAGGGTGGTAATTATGTGGATTCGATGAAACACACCGCGCACGGGCGTACCGCCAAATTCGAACTCCCGAAAGGTGCGCCCGGAAAGTACGTACAAACCATTCCGCTTACGAAGCTTGTAAACATTCTGGAGAACGACACACTTTCGATGTTTGCCGATATCTACGTACAAAAGGAAGAATTTCTTGCCACGTTGACGAAAAAAACGTACGGCGAAGAGTTGCTGTTGGTTTTGATGAAAATTATGAACAAACTTAGCACGATCCCTTTGTATGAAACGGTCAAGCAACTGTTCGTGACGCTGGTAAATCAGCAGCACTTTTGGGAGCAAATGCTGAAATTTTTCCAACAACCAACCGAAGGTGAAAAGAAGAAAAAGAAAAAAAGTAAAATTGTTCGCCCATCCATTTCGCGGCCTGACATGATGGATGTGTTGTTGAAGTTCCTAGCCGAAACGAAGCAACACATCCCATTACCCCAGCGGGTGGTGGAATGTTGCGAAAAGTTGTGCAGAATATCACCTTCTAACGATAAAAAGCAACAGGAACAGTTGCGTGAATTGACGCAAAATAAGACTGTAGCGGAACCGACAAAGCAAATCAGTGTAAGTGCATTATTATAGTTGCCAGAAATGAGGACTTTCTTCCATAAACAAGAAGATAATTAATTTCTTTATACATTAGATTTATCCTACCATCAACGAGCTGAAAGAGGGAGCTGGTCCGTCGATGAATCTGAAGCAAAACATCGTGAAAGGAAAATATCAAAGCGTTGAACATTATCTGGACATTCATTTGAGTCTGCTGAAGGAAGACTTCCTAATCCCGTTGCGCACCGGTATCGAGAAGTATCGGAAATTTGTCGAAAAGAATGGCCCCGGCAAAGGGTACATCGGTGAGAGCATTCGTGTCCACTGGCCAGTTAAGTTGCTCCATCCCAGCACAGTTAATCGACGAACAGCAAAGGAACAGGTCATACTCGTGGATTTAGATCCAACCGAGCGTGGTTATTCTAATCTTTCTGCCCGATACAAACGAACGCCACTGTCCAACACGAAACGGTTTATGAATGGGTCAATGGTGTTGTTCACTGATGGTCCGGAATTGAGTGAACTTGTTGTGGCGGTCATTAGTAACCGTGATGCGGCACAGCTGCTTAACGGTTACATCTACGTGGAACTGATTCGAATGGAACGACAGACGGAAAACGATCGAAAGTCTTCTAGTAATGGAATGGATCTGTTCAACCGTCCATTGCTTATGATTGAAAGTGAAATATTTTTCGAACCATACCATCAAACGTTCAATGCGCTGAATCGCTTACGGGAGGACAATTTTCCGTTAAAATCGTACATTGTCGATGTCACCTACCCGAGCAAAGGCTTGCCCGCATACTTGGGCCAAGGTAATAAGCATCTGTTCAATTACTGTGGAATACAGTTCGATTTAAAGAAACCGGATGATTGGCCGGTGGAAGAACTGGCTACCGCAGGTTGCATGAACAAGTCACAGTTTGAAGCATTTCGTATGGCATTGACTAACCGGTTTACGCTGATACAGGGTCCACCAGGCACGGGGAAAACATTCATCGGGCTGCGCATTGTAGAAACGTTGTTGGCAAACACAAACGAACAAATTCTGCTTATCTGTCTGACTAATCATGCGCTGGATCAGTTTCTGTGCGGTGTGACTCGCTACACGGACAGTATCGTGCGGATGGGTGGCCAATCGAAGCACCCACTGCTGGACGCGTACAACGTGAAGCAGCTGCAGGAGGACGAACGGATCGACAGACGTATACGGATCAGTTATTACAATGCGAAGCAAGAGTACCTGAGGCTGGTGGAACGGTTTGATGCGTTGCAGCAGGAACAGCAGGAGACAAACGATGGGTTGTCGCGGGCAATGGTCCAGTGTATGGTAAGTTGTGCACCAGTTTTGAAATGTATGAAAAAAAAGACACAGGAACCCTTTTTTGTATCGCTGTAGGAAGAATTGCTGGACGCATCCCGACGACTCAACGAGCTAAGCCAGCTGAGCACACTGAAACTGATACAAGGGTTCCGTGTGGTTGCCATGACGACGACGTTTGCCGCTAGAAATCGCACCCTGCTGGAACTTCTGCGCACACCAATTGTGATAATCGAGGAGGCGGCGGAAGTGCTAGAAGCGCACATTGTATCCTCACTGACAAGGCATACCGCACAATGTATCCTTATCGGTGATCACAAACAGTTACGACCAACTACGAGCACCTACGTGCTATCACGTCACTATCGGATGGATTTGTCGCTGTTTGAACGAATGCTCAACAACCGTTTCAGTGTCGCTACCATGACTGTTCAGCATCGCATGCGTCCCGAAATGGCGGACCTTTTACGACCCATTATTTATCCAGTGCTGGAGGATGCAGATTCGGTTGTGGTACGACCTAATGTGCCCGGTATGATGCGAAATCTATTCTTCATGACGCATAATTATCCTGAAGGAGGCGAATCTTCCATTGACTCGCCGGGCAGCGACGATGGAGGCGATGAAAAATCGAAAAAAAATCTCTTTGAATGTCGGTTCTTGCTCGGTCTTTGCGAGTATTTGCTAGCGCAAGGAGCTTACAACGCAGAGGACATTGTCATACTGACGGCTTACAATGGTCAAATGTTGCAGTTTGTTGCGGTAAGTGTTTCTCCTTTAACCGTTCTATGGTCGATGAAACCATCTCTTACCATCATCAACAGGAGAAGAAAAATCGGCCTTCCTTGCAGGGAGTCCGAATTGCGGTAATTGACAAGTACCAGGGTGAGGAGAGCAAGATCATTTTGCTTTCACTGGTGCGTAGTGGCAACGCAAACGGTGGGATCGATACGATCGGTTTCCTTGCGTACGAAAATCGAATCTGCGTTGCATTGTCCCGTGCGCGAGATGGACTCTACATTGTTGGCAATATGGAGCTGCTGGCAAAGTGTTCGAAAACTTGGTCCAGTATCGAGCGAAAGCTGCGCGAGCGGGACGCCATTGGCGATTCGATGCCACTGCAATGCTTGACACACGGTCAGACGAAAGAGGTGGGTATATTTTAACCCATCCCTGGTGACACTGGAACGAACCTTTCAACGGTTTATTTTTTCATTGCTTTTTAGGTCAAAATGCCAGAAGACTTTGAGGAACTTAGAGTAGAAGATGGAAGATGTATTTGTGGAAATATGGGAAGATAAATATGTACGAGTGAGTGATCGCAATCTCCTTTTGCGCCTTCTATACGGAAGCCATAGAAAGGACCTACAAAAAACTGTGTAATATGTATTATCTCAAGCTAACAGGCTTAACAAATACTGACCTGGAAAATAATTTTATTTTTGTAAAATAATCTCCTACTGAATGAATAAAATTCATCGTATGCATAGTGTACCTAAATTCGGCATGTTTGCTTTACAGCTATACTATTTATTGCAAAGATCAATTTTCTGCTCAACCGGACAGCTTCAGGTTCATTAGCTTTTCCAGCACGTTTTCATTCGAGTCCGGTTCTTCATTGGTTGTGACGGATTCATTGTCGCTGTTACTATCGTCAGACTCATCGTCCGATGATTCATAATCGTCCGAGTCGGTGGTATCGGATTCCTCCCGTGTCATGATGTCCATGAGCAGTTTTTGGAGTTGTTTTTCTTCACCAAAACCGAGGGCTGCCTGGTGTATGTCCGGTAGTGCCTGCAGTTGGAAGGAAAGTTTTGTTAATTTTTATCCGAATAACGAATATGTCCTTCATTAGACGTACCTTTTGCATTTCATCTATGAGCGGGATTAGAATCTCCTCGTTCAAACCGAATTCCACATAACGAACATAATCTTTGATAAACAAGTGATTCAGGACGGCACAATCCGTGGTTTTAAATGCTTCGTATGCGTGCAGCAGCTGTAGTTGAATCCAGGCTCGTTGGTCTACGAACTTTGTGCCGTTTATTACCTGCTGTGCGCAAAGCAGAGAGATTTCTTTGTTCCTATAGTAAGGGTATGTGCAGGATCGACGGTAGAACGATCGTAACATTTGCTCCACACTGTCAAACTCCACAAAGTACGCAAGCGTTGCTGATATACGATGGATATTTATGTGTGAATTGGCCTCATTTAGCTCGTTATTGTTAGTTAAACGATCGTACCCGATCGCAAGCAGTATATCGATCAGACCAAGCAACAGTGGTCGATGATCTTCAATGCTGGTGTACGATTCCTTTTGCCGCATTTTTTCGTCCACGATCACCCGTATCCGATATGTTTGATCTTCGGATAGTTTGTACGATGCGGGAATGTTTTCTAGATTAAGACCCAACTTGTCAATGGTAAATTGTATGTAATCCATTCCATAATGTTCGCCGTTAAAATCATTTGTTTCTGCTGCCTCTTTCAGTTCCCACCGTTGCGAACAGCTGTAGGTGCAAGGGTCGGGAAGCACCTTGAGCTCTTGGCTTGTTTCCTGCAAATTAACAAGATAATAGTAAGCATGTTCTTCCATCATTTGGCCCATTATATTTACCAGCGACAAAGGGCCGTTATGAAGCTGGCCGAACCCATATGGATAGGATGAGATGTCGGCGTTGGTCGTTTTAATTTCGCCATCCAGTGGAACACGAAACGTTACGGTACTTTTCTCATAATCAATATTTTCCGGATACGCTTTTCCGGGATGTACAGCGTGCGATAAAGGTATTCTAAAACAAAATATAAGGTAACGAGATGATCAACAGTTTCATTTGAAACGGCACCTACCGCTTACCTTGCATGATACGGTGCAGCGGTGAAAGTGCATTCATTCGGAAAAATATCCAGCACTAAATTACTCTCGTGTTCTAGATCAAGCTCTGGCAGATCTAGAACCACAAGAATATGGTTCGATTCCAAAACTGTCCGGAAATTTACACTATCTCCCATTGTTGCACTTCCCCACAGCAAGCGAGAGTATTTTTACTTTTTTTTTGTTTATTTGCTGTTTGTTTACCAACAACACGTGTTTAACGTGCAACGATTGTTGAAAGCAATTTGTTTAGTCGCGTGGATGACAAAGTATGGGTGAACAAACGGTTATTATCTATTTTGTATGTATGACCACAAAAAAATCTGTGAAAATGATCCTTTCTTCATCAAGAATGTAATAATATTTAAAATTCTATTATACAATTATGAATAATACTACGGCTAAGAGCACCCCAACTCTCTCTAGCAGTAAATTATGCAGATTTTGCATTTTTGCTTTGATGTTTACGTATGAACGTTGCACGAGAAATGTGATACCATTTAATGCGAAAGTTACTCAGCGATTCAGCGTAGCAGTTTATTTATAATAATTCTTGTAATATATCCTGCTTAAAGCATCATCTGGTAAATGAATACGTCTTTTTTGTACATTAAAAATTCAAATTAAGTTCATCATGTTATGTTACGTGTGTGTTCCATCGCATTCCACAAAGCGGCGTTCTTAGTTCATTTAATAATACGATCCCGGTACAGTGGTTCTTTCAGTATTTTTTTGTCCAAAGGATCATTCAATTCGTACCACATTCTTTGGAATTCTGCCGTAAATGGATCGATCATATCTAGCAGGGAGCAATACATTACGTTGTCCCAGTGTGTCAACAAGCCAGGAGCCGTCCAATTGCTAGAGCCTGCGATTAGCAGACCATGCTCGGGAAGTGGATCATAGCCTCCGTCTAGATTTCGTTGCGTTTTTTGCTTGTTTTGTGTCCGCAGTAATGGTTTGCAGCGTACGCAAGAGCTGCCAAATCGTTCCAATAGTCCAGCTTTGTCACTTAAGACGGCTTTGTCGAACAGCGTATGTTGCATATTTTTGGTTGGCTCACCATATTGTGCGATGTGGTATGCCATCAGACAATTGCCACAATACCATTCCGTATCAATCAGGCAAAACTTGTGATGCATAAGGCAGTCGGATTTGTACTTGTACTGTACCTTTATGTCTAAAACGAAGCAGAAAATAAACATTATAATATTGGGCATGATAAAAAGAAGGTTACGCATTACCTTCATCGATCAGGTCACGCAGATAGGAACCTTCATTGCCTACCATTGATTCGCATGTAATAACTCGCACTACTACCGAGCGCTTTTTCGCACGTATGATTGCTTCACTTATCTCCCGTACGGTAAAGATGTAGATGGCCAGACAAATGGATTTTTCTGCCCGATCAATATAACTGATGATCCGGTTAATATGCTCACACGTAAGTGCTTGCGGACTCGGTAAAGGGTTCGGTAGTTTGCGCCGGTTGATAAAGTACACCTCGCATGACTTTGGTTTGGGTTTTGATGATTTTCGCAGCCACAGATACAACTCGTACACTATTTCCGATGATACAAATAGCAACCCTCCCGCAACAATCAATTTACCCGTATTGGTGGTGAAGACTTTGGCTAACGATTGCATTTTTGCGCGAATAATGCTGACTGCTGCGATCGGTTGCACGCGCCGCTCGATGGCAAATGATGCTTTTTGTCTTTCAGCGTAGAGTGGAAAACAAAAGAACTAGAAGACGAGTTTACGCGCCTAATTCCGTGAACTGGTACTCATACTTGTGAACTATTCGAATCATTTTAACTGTACTATTTATACTGGCTAGTGCTGATGGAAGACTGTCCCAAAATGTAATATACAGCAAATCAAATGAGCAATAAATGAGGAACATTTCTCGCAATTAGGATCGAATCAAATTTTATTGTAATATTCAAATCTAGCTTATAAACCGTTTGACGCGATGCTGTCAGGCAAGTATGACAGGTAAAAATGGAATGAAAACAAATATTTTTACTACGATTTCACCTAATTTCCGTAAATACCACTCTCGGGTAGTGAAAGCCATTTGAGCACACGAAATTTGCTACGATTTGTTAACAAATCTCGCATCACTTGTAGTTATCGCGCGTAAATATGAATGTGTGATGTAAAAAGTGATTAGAAAATCAATTTTTATAGAAACAAAACTCTGGTGAATCGCATTGTTTAGCTGCTTACCCTTTCGCTGGACCAGGCGGTAATAGCTGTGGTGATAAGCGGCACCGCGTAATCCTCGTTTGCAGCTCGTCGCCGAAACGGCACCTTTATCAGTAAGCTTCGGAGCGGTTGACATTAGTCAAGATTAATCTCTCGGTGAAGATCAATATGAGCGAAGGAAGCAACGAAGGCGCGGAATCGCCTCCGTCAACCACGGGGGTACTGTCTGCGACCGCCAGTGTAGCGACATCCGCCGATGCGTCTACCTCTGAGACGAGCGCTACAGAACCGCCATCGTTACCGCCGCGAGAACATTTGGTAGGTGAACGCAGTCGTTCGATAGCGAACAAAGGTCGTTCCCTTATAAGGATATAATTCATCTGCAATTAATCGTGTTTAATTTTCCATCTGCATCGCAACAGATCGTTACTGCCGTTAAGTTCCTCAACAATCCGAACGTAGTTCGCAGTGCCATAACCAAGAAGCAAGCATTTCTTCGCTCCAAAGGACTGTCGGAAGATGAGATACAGATTGCGTGCGAGCGAGCCGGTGTCTTTACGACAAACTCTCCCGGCATACCCACGCAAACCGTCATCAGCATGGGTGTGGAATCGAGTGGCGGTGGTAACTATGCCAAGCCCGGTTACCAAATTCAGCCACGGTCGAACTTCCTTACCCGTATGAAGGACATGCTCAGCTCGATGGCTCTACTGAGCGGACTGATGTATGGCGTTTACATGTTTTATAAGGTATTTAGCAAGCGCGGTTTACCATTCGGCTGGCGATGACAAAATGGTTTTTATTCTGTCGCATAAAATACAAGACACAAATCTCTGGCTTATCTGGTGTTGGTGGTGGTGGGCTTTCTATTTTTATTCTAAAGTTCTAAAATTTATAGTCTCTTGAACTTTGTATCGCTCGCTATGATAAGCGAAGTCTCTGATAGTCTGATTTATTGTCTTTTTGTTTTGTTTCTCTCTGCTACGCTTAGAAATTCATTGAACCGCTATTGTTCCGCAGTAAAAAGAAGAAAAGCGTCGGGGAACAGTTGACCGAGCTTAATCAGACGATGTCGGTGAAGATTGACACTCTGAGCACCGAGTTGACCAAAATTAAAGAAGAACTGAACCAAGTAAACCAAACCAACACAACCGTGAAGGAGCTGGCCAACTTTAAAGGTGATCTTGATTCAATCAAGGGCCTTTTGCTGAACAGGTAGGTGCCGCTAAGTTAGTAGCCCCTATAGCAGTTGATATTATTTGAATGTTTTGTTGCGTATTTCAGAAAACAATTCGCCTCACCAAACCTTCCCGTGGTGCCACCTTCGATCCCAGCGTGGCAGTTGCGCTCTCAGCAGCATCAACCGGCTAGTAGTGAGGGCGAACACGACAAGCACGATGACAACGATACTGGGTCGGGATCGGGTTCAAGCGAAAACGATGTCGTGCTGAAGAACAGCGACAGCAGCTTGGAAATAATGTAATGCTTACGATACGCCAAGTATAATGAAAATGAATGTGTTTTTTGAAGTGCATATTCTATTAGCTACGTTTTCCATATCTCGATTGTAATAATGATGGAACGCTGTATCGTTATTCACTTCCTACTTCACAGATCGTAAAGCGAAGCAGGTGAACACGCGCCATGAGAACGAACAACTACTGTCAAAATGTCGAAAATGGACCGGATAAATAAACCAAACGAAAGGTAGATACGGAAAAGGCCACTTTCAAAAAGGGTCAATACATCACGCAAGCATTTCTTGACGAATATACGAAGCATAAAAGATTAGCAGCAGACAGTGCGCCAGAATTCCGGTTCAGCTGCACTGCATGGGTTCAACAAACATTTAGCTGGCATAATCGATCTCAAATCGTTGCAATAAGTTGAATTGTTAGCCAAGCCCACTCCGGGACACCGGGACAACTCTAAGTAAATGCTTTAAAGCTACTTTTCATTGTACTTTTAAATAGGTGACGCAAAACAATTTGTTGTTTTTAATTTTGTACATTTATTTTTTACAACATACAAACGAACGGCTGCTTCCAGGAAACGAACCCGCAAGGTAAGAAGGATTTAATGTAGCAACTCCACCAGAACAGGTTCACAGTCAGTCATATAGCGTAGATTAATATTCGGGTATTGAGCTGTTCTCATTGGTAAAGAAGGTTTCTTTTTCATTAAATGGAAAATGAATAAATGGGGGTTGGCAAAGCTTTCTTTGTTTAAGGCGAACATAGCTTATTAACAACATCGGGGTAGGAAGGATAAAACACTTCCTTGTCCGGGAAGTGGGATAGTTTTCAACGAAAAGGTGGTTATGATGTGAGTGGCTATCAAATGACTTAAATTGGTGTTTCAAACGTCTGCCAGGAACCGAGAGACCGATGATGTACCTAGTAGGAAGAATAAACTCAGTCAATCCAGTTTAAATAAAGTTGCATTTTTTTTTTGTTATTCATCGTTTGGTTATCCTTCATTTGATTTCCATCCGTTTTTGGGTAAGTTTACCTAAAAAATAAATTATCATGGCTGACAATACGGCAAAGGTGCCGTCATAAATAAAAATAATTAAATAATTAATCATGGCTTAGCTTTGGGTCCTCAAAAAACGTTGAAAACAGTACCCAACCAAGTTCGAGCTCGGATCTCGTAATGACAAACGAGCAGGCATGCAGTGTTTGCAGATACATTCAGGAACACATATTGGTAAAAATATACCAAATATAGACGCTGTACAGCTGCCGGACATGTAGATGGAATACACTTATGGAGGAAGCCCCTGGGGCTGCAAGAACTGGCCACTATATCGGAAGCTTACTGGAAGGTAATAATTTTTTGGTGAAACTTTATACAGAAATTGATCCAAAATAAAACGTTTCTCATATTTTCTACCCTCATGGTAAAAACACCTCTAATGGCAAAATTCATTTCAGTATGGTCTATTGTTTTCCTTTTTCTTTTATATTTCCTCGTCACAATGGGTGTGCATTGCCTGCTTCCTTGTCGCTGGTATGTCTGTCTGTCCGTCCATTTTTTATCTCCTTTACGTTTGCGTTGTTGTCCGCTTTTATTTGCTCTCTTTCTCTTTCTGTAACTTCATGCTTAATAGTGTTACGGATTTTCTTGTTTCACAATTCAGTTATCATGCTAACAAGTACTATTTACATTTGTTTCATTCCGTTTAACGCCGTGCTCAAACACCGCCCCAAATTGCAAAGTCGTAAAGTTAAACTTATAATACGGTTCGTTCCCTCTTTTTGTCGCTTCACATTTGCTTTATCATCAAGCTGTGCCAGTACTTCCCAGTACAATTCCATGCCAAATTTGCTCCTGTGTTATGCTGCTGTTTGTTGCTGTTTACGGTCTTAATTCGTTTTTGTTTGTCTTGGTTTTATTCAACCACTTATTACATCCTATGATGTGTTTGTGTGCATTGTTCCACTTTGAATATGCTTTCTTTCCATACATGTTTCATGAACGGTCCATTTCAAACTGCCATCAATCCTTTCCAATTGCAATTGCCGTCTAAAGGCATTTCTCTTTGCTGTGGAGCTGTGGGTGTTGAATTTACATGTGCAAACAGCAGATATAGGCAACACTGCAGATGTTCTTCCTCTTTATACGTTATGCTCATTCAAGTGCTTCTATTCTGCGAGTTCCTCTGCACGTTCTCTTTGGATTGCGCATTGAGTTTTTGTTGTTGTTTTTTTTTTACTTAAATTGCTTACATTAGACTTATATTTGCAGCATCATCATTACGCAGCACATCAGCAACTTACGTCATGATTTTGTTATTTTGCTTACTTCATTTGTACCGTGTGTCGTTCACTAACGTAAATAACATTTGTTTTCTCCCATTGTTCATGTTCTCTTCCTCTGGCGGTAAGTAATTGGGCATCTTCGTTTTTCCTTACAGAGTGAATCATTCTGTGTCTTTTATGTAAAGTTTGTTAGTGCAGTATGTTGTCGTAAGCAGATGGAACAAATGTAACATATATAACGAATTTAAGCGATGCAAAAATCATTATGTTTGCGTTTTATGTGTTTTTTTTCCGGCGAACTTGTATAAACTTGTATCTGAACTGAGAGGAAAAGAGTTCCTTAGTTCCTCAAGCAAAGAACCATATACTAACTTTTATGAACAAACCGTCCGTGAACGTAATACCGAGCGATTGTAACCTAAATAATTGTGTGGGGAAGTAACAAAAGCCTGCATCAACTATTAATCCCATAATATTGCTAGGAGTGATTGAGCAAACGAAACTAACTAATCCACGAACCCATCGTAGGGTCGTCGTAGGGTAGGCTTTAGTACAACGCATTGTCCATACCATTGGACAGCTACTAACTGGACCATGCGCACACATTGTGCCATCGATATTAGTTCGAATTCGTTGCGCGTTTCTCTTCGCGTTTGAAATCTTAATAACTAGTGATGGATACGAATTTTGCTCTTTTGTTTCTGTTGCGATGTGTACATCTACTGCGCGTAGATACGTCTGATTTTTGTGTCTGTTCCATGCCGATCAACCAAATGTAGATTTGTATATCGCATACAAAATGACATTTGGATATCATTTACTAAGATATCGCTGTTTTTTTTAATACAAAAAAAAAAGATTAATTTTCCTTTTTTCATCCTGTTGTTTTTTCTTGTTTTGTGGCACTACAAACCTTAAGAGGTTTTTGTGGCCTGGCTATTTCTGGCTTTCCTTGACTTTATATACCCGTAGCTGGATAGTCAGTCCGGTATACGGAGCAACAGTCCGGATGGGATTTGATACCCGATGCTGGGGCGTGGAGGCCCAAAGTCCCGCTACCGCGTACATGGTTTGGTTGATAAAGCCATTAATTAATGCTAATTTTCGTAGAAAATCAATCATATTTATAAGAACGATAGTTCGATGCAACTGTACTCCCCCCTAACCCCAATAATACGTATCCTTTTCCAATTTCCCTTCGAACCCGCAACTTCACCAAACGCATATTATACCGGCAGAACCGGCAAAACTGCGTTTTTAGCTTGGTTTTACTCACAGCAAAAGCGAAACGTAACGTAATATTTTATTTGATTGCGAACGGAGAGCCTCGTGTGTACGTAAGAATATACAAAAACGATTGATATATACTACTATTTTACACAGAAAATGTTTAGCGAAATAATAAACCAAACAGAAGCAAACTTTTATCTCAACCGTTACAATGCGGTTTCAAGGTACACAAAAACAACTACCAAACAAACAAGAAAACCCCCCTCAAATTTGCTTCGAATGCTTTCGCATCGATGATTAGCATAAGTCGACCTAATCGTTAGTAGAAGATAAAATAATAACAAAGGATTGAGCGTTACCGCCTTAGCACGCCTTGCGAGGATACATCACCAGTGTGCCATTACTATGATGAAGTAGGAATCATACATTGCTTCATATCAAACCCTTCCTCCTTTACAACTGCATCAATAGTAGTAACAGTTCGATATTTAGTTCCATTCTAATTCAGCATTCGCTTAACTTTCGATGTCAACTATTTCGATTCGCTAACCATAGCACACTTGCTTCGTTTACGATGCGAAACGTTTGCTGCTATATTCCACTTGAGCTATTTTCGACGGTATTCTCGCTTCACCTGACTTCGTTTGCCTGATCCGTGATCCTGATCGTATGCGCTAGTAGCTTTTCCATTCTGTAACGATTCGCTTTACCGTTCGTTCATAGCAAAAATGCACAACAATCCCTTCTTCACTAGAAAGTAATCATAATTCTAGAATAAAATAAAAACATATTTGTAAGATTTTAGAAGTCTCACAGCGCACCATAAAAAATTTATCAAATTCTGCAAAGAAACAGCAAGAGAAACAATGATCCGTTAAGTTCGATCCGCGATATCGACGGTAATGCAGATGGACAAAAATTAACAGCTCGGAACTCTTACCTGCTACCACAAACGGTGAAGATGTAGGTTGCGCGACAGCACGGATCTCACATCGTTCGTAAACCGAAGCGCGTCCAGCAGTGGCAACAGTGACAGGAGGCAGATATCCATCGGATCGGAAAACCACGATTTTATTGGTATTGCGTTATTGGGGAAACATCGGTATGCACCGGGTGAGTTGTCGATGATGAATATCTACCAGGAAAAGAAAGATAGTGTAAGAGATAAATAATGTACCGAGAATGTACCCCCAGTGCCCAGACAAATGCAAAGCAAATTCTGCCAACATACTCTATTAAGATCGCTGCATATCGCTGACAGGTCTTTGGTGTACGAGCCGAAATCGGGCGTACAGTGTTGTCGGTAGTAGCGTCGTCGCAGGATGTTACGTCCATTGTCTAGTTTATCGGCTACGGCTGCACCGTAGATTTCCATGCTGGCGGTAAACACGACCAAATCGTACCATTGCGAAACCTGCCGAATGGGATAAAAACGAAAGAAAAACAGGATATTAGATTACAGTGTCACCCTGGGTAGTGTAGTGGGAAACAAGCTACGAATATACTCACAATGTCCAGGAAGTAGTCGACGTGGGGCCGCTTGTGGACGAAAAATCGTACCGGATGGCGATCGATCGTCACCTTGACCGTGAAGTCGTGGGGCGTTCCCGGTTTGACCATGTTGCGCGGCATTGCGTCGTGATGCGAGTGTATGAGCGTTTCGTCCAGGTCCAGCACCAACGTTTTCCGCTGGACCATGCTCAGCCGGTGTCGGGAGACCGGCGACAGCGGAAACTGTTGATATTTCACGGGTTGATGCTGTACAAACTAAGTCAGTTGAATTATCGTTGAAGAGAAAATCATAAAAGCATATCACTTTGCGGGTGGTGAATTGGCGCGATTGCAGTGTTGTGGTGCAGGTGTTGGCAAAACAAGGCAAATAAATCGGTCGACCGAATAATTATTCGGAGAATAACTTAATTATTTAAAATAATTTTTAGCATTAAAACTATTCAAAAGCATATCAAAATGCGTCGATGGAAAATGCCATTTGTAGCGGCTTTAGTAAAATGAAATAATAAGACAAAACGCACGCAATAGCATAAAACACGGATTAGGAACAAGTATAAGGAAGACAAAAAGCTAGAGCAAATAGTTATAGGAAGCATTACATTACGGCACAAACCGTCGCTTGCATGATAATGTGGACAGTGTTGTGGTGCAGTAACAGAATGGCAGCACGTGCTGGACCTCTGCGTTCATGTATTAGAATGACACACATGGAGCTGTAGTAAACGGCATTACTGTACCACGGTGCAGGACCACAGGCATAAAAATGTACTGCAGTGTATACATTTACATACCGGTAATTAATGTTCCTATTCTATTGCAACACACAATTAGTGTGACATGTTCAAAAATAGCTCATTTTGTAGGTAGGCTATTACAGCTCATTTATTGAACTCTACATTTATTAAATAAATGTTTCAACATTAAACAAGCGCAAAATGAATTAAAACATTTCTTTTTTACTTTTCTCCTTCTTTCTCTTCACAAACCAAGATCACATGTTTGACTGTTTTTTTTTAAATTTTACAATGCTATTTAATTTGAAATACTAATTGTAGGCCATTGAATATAATTTATTGAAGTCGTATTTATCTTTTCGCGATTTAATTACATTATCCTGGTTTTACACAATAAAATGCTCTAAAAATAGTAATTATTTAAACAATTTGTACATAAATTCCCTAGTGATACTTAGGGGATACTAAAATGTGCATCTAATTATGAAGTTTCGCCACATCTCCTAAGCCACGGCAGTGTAACGCAGTGAAACAAAAGGCGTACAAATCATTCGCTCGTAAAACTCAGAAACCATGAATGAAACGCGTAAAAGAACCAATTTAGCAAAGTAACACCTCCTCCTTCGACACGAACGATTTGTTTATACATCCGATTTGCAGCTTGGCTACAAAACGGGGAACAGACAGGGTGGAAGTGTTACACACAACGCGCCACATTATGCACGTGCTGCCCACAATGCGGGAACGTAACGGACGACGAGACGCAAGTATTTGTCTGGGCATTGTATATCGGACGGATCGCGATGTCATTTTTAATAGTCCGATAATCGAAGAACGACTCATTGCACAAACGACAACAAACGTCGCAATCCGCACGCGAACGGGGAACTGCACCGGTGGTTGTGCAATTGGGGTGTATGTTGTGCGTACTGTGTTGTGACCTATTCGCACGGAACGGCCACGTTTGTTCGCTGACCGCACCAAGCGGACGTTGCGACGGATGCAATTAAAGTGCAGATGTATGTAAGGTGGTGGCGCTCGTTGGATAAACGATTGGTTTCAATTCGGTTTTACCACTGGCACCTAGCTAGAGTCCATTCGTTGGTAATTGAATTCAAATGCCCGTCCCGTTCGCCCGACCCCACTCACTGTCTGTGATTGCACCGTTTTCTGTTGCTTTTAATCGGTGGTTTCACCGTGCGGCGGAACAGAGCGATTAAACTTATGTGCAATGTACAACTAACCGTTGTGAACTTACTTACAATACAAAAAATAATCGAGTTTTATGTACATTTTTAGTAAACGGAAAAAATGTTAGACACAATTAATTATTAGTTACAACAATCAATTAAAGTTAAAAGTACTCAAAAGATAAACTATTTGTATATTTAAAATTTAAACTTAAGCGTTCCTGTCCAAAGTTAAACAAAACATTAAACCCCTTACCAGTTCCAAACGGTCTCAGTGGACCTCGTTTCTAACAAGCACAGCGGAAATGCAAACTGCAGTTTGAACTGCAGTCTCATTCGGTATGTTCAGTTATAGAATCCGTTGTTAATCGTGCTGCAGTCGCTGATCGAGACATCACTCAACACACAGGCGAGTGCATTAAAACTACGCGGCAAACGCAATTTAGTCGATTGCAAGCAGAACCACCATCGTTTTCGTATGTTTTAGACACGAAATTATACACCAGACAATAAGCTGTGCCAGATATGCGGCACCGTGCGGAGGATGATGTCAATCAAGCTAAAACAAATCCATGAAAAGCGTTCGCACCGGTTTTGTTACGATACGATTTTGGAACCAATTTTCGATGTGGATTTTAATTTATCATTTATCAAATTAACGTGTGCTCAATAGGGCAGTGGTATTGGTTCAACGACGTGTCTGTCGCCTGGTGTTCGTATCAAGTTATCAAACCTGGTAGGGACTGAGTTTGTGACCTCGTGGATCATACATTAGTCAGAGCATGACGGGGTAACTTTGTGTGTATCGTCATGTACCTACAATCAATGCGAAAAGGTTTCGACCATGTGTGGGGGGCCATCATGTCGATGATCAGGTGTATCGCGCCACAGATGCTTGTTAAGAGATAACATTATTTTTAATTATATTTTCTCATACACCGCGCGTCGATGGTTTTTCATTTGAAAGGATGAATGGAATAAAATAAGAGGGAAGAAAGTATTATTGATACTAACTTTCATACGAGTTTATGTTTGTCAAACTAATGCCAGTGACTCTGAGCTTCCTTTCTTGCCCTGTCACACTTCTTGTCACAATCTATTCTAATCATTTTTCCAAGTTTATATTTATATCCTAAGCCAACGGCAATACTCAAATCTCATGCCTGTCCTAATAAACCTCTGCTCAAATCGTCACAAAATCTTGCCAAATAAAAAGCAAAAACCAAACAGACAGTATTTGCAACGGAAGCTGATGTGGAACCGGGTGGAGCCGATATTTTTTGATACACCCGAATACCATCGTACGTTGTGCGGAGTGTATCTTCTCGAAAGAGAAACACATGTACGCCGTACGCTTCATTCAACCAAGCAGGCCATGCTTTGACATGCTTGTTTCGTGATCGCGATTTTTTTGTTTTGTTGGCAGACGAGAGTCAACAATAGCAGGTATTTGTGGGACGACGGTTGTGAAAACCTTATGTTTGCTTCGGTGCTAAAATTATGTATCTCGTGCGGTGTGTATCTGTCAGCGTTACAGTAAATGGATAGATCACACAACACATCTTCTAGTCTGACGCCGCACTTTCGTTTAGACACCCTTTTGCGCTCATTCTCATCTGGATATAGCAGTGCAAATAAATTAATATTTATAAACCGAACCGACGCTGAATGTTGCTTTGCAATCTGTTCTCGGTTCTAGAATGCTACGCGCAGTGTGTATGATTAAAGAACACATTTGGAGTTAATAAATAAATGGTAATAGATACAAAAGAGTTTCTTGCGCTAAAATTAAAATGAATAAAAGCTCACATTAAGCTATCGAATTATTTCCAAATTTTTGCCAACCACCCTGCGCCAAAAGGACGATTTTTTCGTTAGCAAAGGTGCGACTGTTACGTGTAGTTTTGTTTGTTTAGTTACTGATTTTACCCGCGGTATGTGAGTGTACGAAATTACTTAACGCAAATGAAAACTTGTGTAAAAGTGAAGGTGTTTAGGTGCGGAAGGAAAAATTAAACTTTTCCTCGTGGACACTTACCGCCCGAACCTGCCGCTTGAACATGTAGCAGATACATGTCCATACCTTCGACGCCAGTACGAGAAACGCGCGAAAGTTCATTTGAAACTGTGACAACATTGGCATTCTCAGAACCACCGAGGGTCAACGCATAAAGAGAGTTGGTAGCGTCCCTCTAAGCTGCCAACAATAATGATGCGGCCGATGCTGCTGTCACTACACGGCGGAATGGGAGTGCGTTACCGATCCACGTGTTGGGTGGCTGTAAGACCGCGCACATTCGTAGTAGTGAGGATGGGAAGACAATTGTTTCTGTTCGGAATATACTATTCCCGTTTGTTTCGTTTTGCGCTCCGCCTTCGGATGGTTAGCGATTACATCAAACAGATGTACCGGTGTTTTGTCCTGCCGGAATGTGGAACCGGCTTCTAAGCCACACAAAAACAAAAAACTAGCGCACACACGTACATCCACACACACAGAGAAAAGCGCGCGCACGCGGTAGACACGATCACTGTTTCCGCTGTGTTATTCAGTCCTTCACTAATTATTTGCGTTCATTCCTTCGCACATGTTTGAGACCATTTGAAATCGTTATCGTCACGCACAATTCGTCACACCAAAGCAACCATATTTTGCGGGAGCGGGTCTCCGTTTCGGCGTCTGTGAGAAAGAGAATAAAAGAGAAAATCATCAGCAATGGGCAGACTAGTTGGTGGAAAAATGCTACTGAGGTGGGTGTTAGGGACTGGAGTTCACAATATATATACTAATTTTCACAAAAACACACCACATAAATGCGTAGCTGAGTTCCTATTGCTACTGTGCTAGAAAATATGCTAATAGCAAGTAAAACCCATTTGCGCTCACAGGTTCTCTCACAGGATTGGTGTAATGGGAAAAGTAAACACTCCCACAGCAGGATGCGATGCCTGCTTGGTGTTTTTTTTTCAAGTTCAACGAATTCAAACGTTTGATACTACATCTCAAGTAGTTGAGTTGTATCGTGCTTTACAAAACGTACACACTGCAAAAGTAATTTCGCGTGGACCCAATCTCCATCTGACAGCAGACTGAAAAGTTATTTCCTTTTGCTCCTTTCGTTCCTTTTCGCACAAACACACGTACAAGTGACGTTCACGCACTTGCTGCATACTCACACTACGTTACGGGCAAACAAGTACACACCACATCAAAAAGCGAAATAAGCAAGAAAAACCGGGACAGGAGCGCGCAGATTCCACAACCGTTGTGGACGCAACGGGAACAGAGAAAATTGAAGTGAGAAGGGGACACGTGGAGGCAGGATAGAAAATAATTTCTTCTTCCTCTTGGCACACTCGCCCAGGGTGTTCTGCGTCTCCTTCGCAGGTACTCGGCAGGAATCGCGCGATGCCTTTACGGGACCAAATTATCACAAATTTAGACATCCATCCTGTGCCAAATATGTGGAAGATAACTGATAACCTGTGTAAGCGTGTTTGCTTCGATTTTACCTGCATGAATGACGCGCGATGAATAACGGGCCAAAAAGGGATGGACGGATCTATCTTTTCTCGTCCAAGATTTGCACCTTGAGTGTGTATCTTGAGATGTGGTATATCTTCTTAACCGGGCTGGAAGTTTCTTTAGATCGATTGCACACACGCACTAGCCAGAGGCGGGAGTACTAGACATTACTTTGGCAACGGAGAAAACTCATACACACACACACATACACGCGTCGATGGACCGGGGACACAAGAATGGACAGGCCCGCACGCCGCCGCACTTTTTGATCTTGCACGAATAGCACAATTTTGCCTATTTTTGTGGTTCCACGAATTTTTGCACACCTTTGGCTCACCACGCCGTATGCACACACTCCGCACGAGTCACACTGACCCAAACGCGAAGACAAATTTGGCGAGCAAATTGCTCCACTACTCGGTTTGTTTGCTACTTTTCTTGATTTTTCAATTATTGGATTAGAGAAGAAAATATGCCGCTCTGTCGAGGCGCCGCGATGAAAGCAACTCGGCTTCTTCTTCTTCCGAGTTTCACGTAGCAAAAATGAAGTGTCAAAAGTGTGTGCGAGCGAGAGGCATAATGGAGATGTCAAAAATTTTGAAATGAAATATGGTGCTGCTATCCAACATCCGTTTGATTTGTTTTGCTAGCTTTTTCATTTTGTTTCGCAATCGGTATCAAAAGCACAACTTGAATGTGTTGTAATTTCAAAAGGGCTCGATTAAAATAGTACAACATAAAATCAAGATTGTGATATTCATTGACGTAAGAAGAAATCTGTCCCATGAATAGATAAATTTTATTTACACAGGTTTTTTCAGCCAGTGGAAAAACTTTAAACACTTACAAAGGCATATGTATATAAAGCATACATTAATCGTTGCAAAACGCAAACCGATGGCAATAATTCCGGATGAACTAAGAGTAATGCTGACTCCGCATTAAGCCTCCAAGGCAACCTTTTTGCTTGATCCGGATGTATCTACAAATGACAACGAAACCAATTACAATTGGTGAAACTTATTGTTACCTATCGTTGCTGTGTAGCTTACCCTTTTCCTTGCGCCTGCGTTCCTTGACGAGTTCCTCGTCTGGTACGTCTGGCAACCGATCAGAAATATCTTCTGTTTCCACCTCCTTTGATGCGTCAGCTCCGATCAGATCTTCCAGTTCGGCCAACACTTCGTCCTCGTCTTCTTCGGTGAGTACACCGTTCAGCAGCGCATCAATTTCTTGTTGCTTTTCAATGCTCTCTCGTGTTTCGTCCAATATTTGCTCCACCTCGTCGATCGACAGAATCTCGTTGACTTTTTTGAGGGCCTCGTTGCCCACCTTAAGCCCGCTGACCACCTGTGCTTCAACCTGGGCGAACTCGAT
The DNA here is from genome assembly GCA_018908115.1 of Anopheles rivulorum. NCBI lineage: Eukaryota > Metazoa > Arthropoda > Insecta > Diptera > Culicidae > Anopheles > Anopheles rivulorum. The sequence goes on from CM032178.1 coordinate 25,817,095, forward strand.
GTCTGAGGCTAGTTTCTCAAGTGTTTCCAGCTGAGCATCGGTGTTGCTTAACAATTTCTCTTGGTACTTCTTTTTCCGGAGCAGCGTTTTGGCACGTCTATGGGAAGGGAGCAAAAGAAGCCAAAGTTATCATTCAGATATAAAATATGAAAACCGTACAACATACTCTTTGCGTCCGTTAGCTAAACATTTCTTCGCCATCTCTCGATCCTTTTCCAGCGATAGCTCAATGCGTTTTTGGTATTGTTTTAGTTTGTCGCGTTGTTGTTTTAGTTGCTAAAACGATGGGAAGGGCATGAAGATCATCCGTACAGCTTGATAACGAAAATGGCTTACCAGAACTGCTTTGTCCTGTTCCGTTACCCGACTGACGGGTTTCGTTTTAGTTTTTCCGAAAATGTTTCCCATCGCGCACGAAGCTACACAAGCTACAAATAGGAAGTCTACGTGTCTTAATTGAATTATCAAATACGTTTGGAAGGAGAACGAAATCACAAAAAGTGTGTTTCCATTCGAATAATGCAATGTATGTTCGCAATGAGTCAGTGTTGTTTTGATTTGGTTTTGTTTGTTGTGACATTTCACCAGTCAGCTGCTGACAGATATCAAGATTCTCATATACCAGGTCTGTGCTCACGGTTCATATAAAATTTATTGCAATAACATGTTTATGTTCAAAATAATACGTAATAACGCATCGGCTAGTACAGAGCATCGTTCACGTAGAATGAATCCCACACCTTCAGACGTTTGATTTCCGGCAACTCCACAACCTCTGCCCCTTCGTTAGAGATATTTAAACAGTTGTACGGTGGGGCCGTTTTCGGTACCGTGGTCCACGATAGATTGGCGGTAGTTAATCCATTCGGATCGCCGTTGGCAGCAAAGTTGGTGAAAATGTCCACCATGTACTGGATAGAACGGTACTCAAACGTGTCGGAAGCTAATGGTTTTGCGAAAATGTTTGAAAACAGGTAAGAAATCTCATCTGCGTGAGACGTGCCTCGAGCTTTAGGATCAACCATATGAATGCGATAGTGATTAAAGAACGGCGAATCAACGCAGAACCGATAAACAAAGGTTTTAGCGTTGTGTGCATAGTTGACACGAGCCAGTATGGTTCGATGCAAATCGTGCCAAAAGATACGGTCCGAAGCCATATTAACAAATCCATCCAAATTGTCCACCGTCGGAATGGAATCGGGATAGTACAATTGCTTCAACTGCTCTCCAAAAGCCATCCGCTCCTGAAGAGTGAGCTTCAGATGGGAGGGCACATTGCCGATGAACAATCTCGGATCCTGCAGCATAACGGGAAGCTTAGGCTTTACTTTGGGCAGCAGAATCAAACCTTCCTCGGAAGTACCGCCAATCATTATGTCAATCGAATTTCCCCACGCGGTACGGGTCATCTCAAACGGTGATTTCGGGATGAAACAAACATCGCTTTCGTATGGCTCGATCGTTGGAGCGAAAGGACTAAGCAGACCTTCTTGTATCTCCTGCAGTGGGAAAAATGTTTCGTTAGTTTTTGTATGAGTTTTTCTAGGTAGCATGGGAATACCTGAGGTCCGAACAATGTCTCCTGATGCTCCACAATGCTTTCCGGTGAGGCTTGGCGCAAAAAGTGTAGTGCCGATTCCTCATCACCTTCTTCGCCTTCCCAACCGATGGCTTTTGCGAGTTTTTGTGGCCAGCTGCGTTGTGGTGTAAGTGACCAGCTGCACATCGTGCTGCCAGACATGATGATAGCACGTTGGAATAGATTTTTCGAAACTTCCGAAATTGTATGATACTGTACCGAGGCGCCACCTGCACTGTGTCCGAATAGAGTGACAGCATTTGGATCGCCTCCAAAATGGGCAATATTGTCCCTTACCCACGTAAGGGCGAGTCGTTGGTCCTTTAAACCGGCATTTCCAGGGATACCGGCTGCAGGTGATTGGCAGCAAAGGAAACCGAGTGCGCCGACGCGATAGTTGAGCGTGACTAGCACGATATCCTTTTCGATGAGGTAATCTGGACCGTACAGTTCGGTTCCACTGGTTCCTTCAACGAATCCTCCACCATAGATGTATACCATAACGGGCAGGGGTTTGGGTGGTTTAATCTATAAACAAATAAAAATATACTTTCGCTCACTGGACAATCTAGATAAACAATACTTACCGTTTTGGTGAAAATGTTCAACTTCAGACTGTCCTCACTGCCGACAATTGTATTCACACGGCGATCGAAATGATAGCAAGGATCGGATTGCTGAGTACAATCCAACAATTCGGTCCAATTTTCTGGCGGAGAAGGATCCTGGATGGGAGAAAAACATTATTCAAAACATCATATCGTACTTAAAAGTTAATTGCCAGTTTTTAAATTTCCCTATATATTTCATTTTGTTGAAGCAAAATGCTTCTCACAAAACCTAATGCATTTTGTTTGGGAAACACTGCCATTACTTGCGGTATGACATCATGGTTGATACGTATGAAACTTGCTCAAACACTTGCTCAATTGCTAAGCAAATAAACTCAATCACTACGCTGAACCCACCTCTCAATTCAATCTTAGTAAGCACCGAATGTTATCGTACATCTCATCATATTGTTGTGGGAACAGAGACGAATTCTCACTACGGTTTGTAATACTTTCCTTCCAGATAAATTTTAACCTTTTATTAAAATGCACTTATCTCACCTTAAATCGTAGCTCTCCGACCGGCGGTTTGGCGTACGGTATGCCTTGAAAACTAACGTATCCGGTGCCGTAGAGTGCCGTCCGTGATACTCCCTGCACCGGTCCGTAACCGGTGTTTACAATCAGCTCCTCGCTGTTGACCATCTTTTTTGGATGTGGAATATGAACTAACTATCGCCAAATTTGAAGCGCCACCAGAAGCACAGAGCACTGACTTATTGCGAAAAGAAACAACTCGTAAAAGCAATCGAACTCCCTAAAAAGCTTTCTTACAAGTAAGTGGTACACTGGGAGTAGGCTGCGGTTTTGATGATAATGCTTAGATAGAGGGAATGATCGTCGTCTTTTATTTATGTCGCGGTTTGCTGCGCACGCAACGCTGATTGCGTTGATGGCAGCGTTTCTTACGCAATGTTAGATCTTTCGACAAAATAATATTTTAAATATTAAGGACCATCACGTAAATCTGCAATATTTGTGCAATGGTTTAGTTTTTGCATGTGGGTTTTGCTAAATAAAAACCAGATTTTTTCCCACCTTCCAGATTAATCTTTGATCGGTCGACCTTCGTAAATTGACCCCGCACTATCAATTAGCAGCTCTGATAAAACTGAATAATAGACCGGGAACCTAAACAGTTCTCACCTTCTTATCGATGGAAGGTGCATTGCTATCTCAGTGTACGTAGATTACAATTAGCGAATTGTATGCCTTTTCCGAGCGTCACAAGCTCAGAAGTGTTTCAAACGTGATCTGCATCAGTTGTTTGGTGAAGTATTACCATGAACCTACCCGACCAACCCATCGTGCCCACCCGCTATGGACCAGTGCGGGGCACAAGAAAAGCAGCTTCAACCGGCGTCGAGTATCTCAACTTTCAAAAGATACCCTACTGTAAACCACCGGTTGGCGAACGTAGATTCAGGGTAGGACCGATAGGGGAAGACAGTCTCCAGAAATTGTAACTATTTGGTTTGGTTCATACGTTGGTTTATTACATCACCATAAAAGGATCTGGAGGTGCCGGAACCGTGGACCGAACCACTGGACTGTACGCAGCAAGGCCCGAGTGGATATCAGTTTAACAAGCTGTTGAACAAGATCGTCGGCAGTGAGGATCATCTGTACATGAATGTGTACACGAAGGAGGTAACTGTTGGATGTGATTTTCATGCGAACGAGACTTTCAACCTGCTCACATCTTTCGCTTTATGTCGAATCATGCTGCCAAGATAACAACTATCGTTTACTTGTGCTTCTTTAACATTATCACTTCATGTTTTCTTATCTTAGTTTTGGTTGATGTACTTATTTCGGGAGACAATTCCATGTACCATCTTGTTTTCTTATTCTCAAACTATTTGCGATTAATTCTTTTAGCTAAAGCCGGAGAAATTACGTCCGGTTATGTTATGGATACACGGTGGAGCATTTATGCGCGGTTCTAGCGGTACGGAAATGTACGGACCAGATTATCTAATTCAAAAGGATATCGTGTTGGTAACATTCAACTATCGCATTGGAGCATTCGGTAAGTTCTTTACGCATTGTCTATTGCACCGTTTGAATCAATTGCATTAACTAGTGTACATATTTCTCGTAGGCTTTTTGTCACTCGATTCTCAAGAGTTGGCGATACCCGGCAACGGTGGCTTGAAGGATCAGAATTTGGCGCTCCGTTGGGTGCGCGACAATATTGCCCATTTCGGTGGAGATCCGGACAATGTAACGCTGTTCGGAGAAAGTGCTGGAGGTTGCTCGGTGCATTATCACATGGTGTCGGAACAATCGAAAGGCTTGTTCCGGCGAGCGATCGTGATGTCGGGATGTACGCTGAACAATTGGGCTACGGTGCCTAGGCGTGGTATGGCCGAACGACTGGCCAAAGCGCTCGGGTGGAATGGGAAGGGTGGTGAAGCGGAAGCTTTCAAAATACTGATGGCCGCATCCGCTGAGGACATCTGTAAGCATCAGGATCTGCTGCTGACTTCGAACGTAGGTATTCGCGTTGAATAGGACACATTGCACAACAGTTAATCGTGTTCATTTTTCGCTGCAGGAGCTGGAAAACCGCATACTGTTTGCCTTCGGTCCAGTAGTAGAACCATACCTAACGGAGAACACCTTCATTCCGAAGAAGCCGCTGGAAATGTGTCGCGAGGCGTGGAGTAACGACATTGATATTCTTATTGGTGGTAACTCCGAGGAGGGACTGTTTTGCTTGAGCTCCATCAAAGAAAATCCCGCCATTATGGATAATTTGAAAGACTTCCAGTACTTGGTACCGATTGAGCTAGAGCTGGTACGAAACTCACAGCTGTGTCGTCAGTACGGCTTGAGGCTGAAAAAGTTCTACTATGGAGAGACGAAACCATCGTTCGAAAATCGGGATGGCTATTTAACGGTACGGAACCGAATCCATCGTTTCTGGTGCACTTTTGATTGATTGATTCGTTTTCTATCGCATCTCACCGTAGCTAATGACCGACAAGTTGTTTTGGCATGGCATTCATCGCACTGTCCACTCGAGGAATAGTTCGCAAAAGGTGGCAAAAACGTTTGTCTACCGGTTTGCGGTAGATTCCGAAACGTACAACCACTATCGGATTTACTTCTGTGATCGGAATGTGCGCGGAACGGCCCATGCTGATGATCTTTCGTATCTGTTTAAAAATTTGTTCAGTCCCGTGCCGGATCTGGATACACTTGAGTATAGGACGATGCAAAGAATGGTAAGTTATCTGGATTTTGCAGTTATACGCTATATATTACTAATGCGCAATTTATATAGGTTGAGTTGTTTACTAACTTTGCCATAATGGGTACTCCAAATGGTGGAACTGTTGGAGATATTTGGCAACCAGTCGGGACTGTGGTGGATGCTTACAAATGTTTGAACATTAATAATGCTGGCTTGAGCTTTGTTGACCTACCGGAAATGAGACGCATGAAGCTGTGGGACTCTATTTACAACAAGGAGCAGTTGTATTAACAACCTGTTGTAAGTGCTGTGGATTAGTAAATGTATTAGTACAATACAACTTCGTTTCATGTTTACGAAAACATTTACTTTATTTTGTTTGCTTTACTCGGTATGGTTAAGTTGAAAGATAAATGCTTCAATATAAACAAGCAGGAACAAATTCTGCATAACTGCATAATTAAAGATCAATGTAAATAGTACCAAGTTGGTTTTAAATTACAATTGTGGTTATATTCAACATACGTCGTACTACTTTTTTAAAACTTGTTTTATATTAATTTAAATTGTTCGATAGTGCTTCCCGCGAGCAGGCATATTTGCTCAGGTGTCGCTGGTACGTCTAAAAGTGGCAAAGAGAAATTAGATTAGGTGAGTTTCGTTGTGATGCTAGCTGCAAACCATTCTTACCAATGGGATACCATTCGTCGGAAAGACCCGCCTGCTTGCGTGCCGAATTCAATGCCATGCGTAGGGCAAACAGCAACGAAACGGTCATATTGAGCGCTGGCTCACCGGTGGTTTTGGAACGCAGCACAAACTTTTCGTTGTGCGATTGCTGTAGAAACTTGACCCGAAAGTCTACCGGGATGTCTTTTGCACCGGGTGGCTTGTAGTTCCAGGAGCGATTAGTTAGCAGCTGTCCGGACTCTCCACTGTACACTAGCTGCTCCGTAAAGTACAATCCAATCCCCATGACAAATGCACCTTCGATCTGGCCAATATCGATACCTGGGCTGATGCTCTCTCCGACATCTTCCAGTATATCGACACGACGAATCTGGACGTTACCTGTTAGAATGTCAACTTCCACCTCGGAACACGTTAAGCCCCAAACGACGTAGTGTTGCATTTCGGTCACTTTGTACTGATAAAGGGCACATAGATCCACATGCTGCTGGTGACATCGTTGGGTGATGGCTTCCCACGACTCATCGGGATGGCTTTGTCGCACCGGATCGATACGGGCTCGTAAGATCTCGCATGCCTTCTGTACGGCGTAGCAGGCTGCATCGCTTGTCATACTGCCACCGGATACGATCGCGTTCGGCGAGGTGATGTTAGCCATAGCTTTGACCCGTACCATACTGATCGGGATGCCTAAAGCACGTGCAGCAACCTGGGTAACTTTGGTGTTTACACCCTGCCCCATATCGATGCCACCGGTAGTAATGGCAACGGTTCCATCTGCATGGTAGATCGAAACCAGTGCATGCAATGAACCCATAAAGTACTGCGGATATCTCATTGGTACTATTGCGATGCCACGTTTGATCCAACGATTAGTTTCGTTAAATTGATCTATCGTCATTCGGCGAGCTTGGTACTGAACGTCCTCTGCAAACCGTGGCAGCAACTCTCGGATTTTACTATCTTCTGGAAGGTTTTCCATGCGTACGGCCAGCGGGTCTAGTCCGAGTCGATGCGCAATGTGCTCCATCATGTTTTCGGCCATGCTGATACCTTCGTTTGTACCCGGCCCTCGGCAGTATGTAGTGCTGGGCGATTCGGTCAGCACACTGTGACCCACTACCTTCCAGCTGCTCGTATCGTAACAATTGCGATAAAACATGAACGTGACTTTCTCTACTGGATCGTTCAGGCTACACCCAGAGTCCTGATAGAACTGGTTGAGCAATCGTTGGACTTGACCGTGCTCGTTAACCTCTATCTCGTAGCGACTGGCGCATGCCGAACGTTTCCCGATCGCGGCCATATTATCTTCCAGCGACATGATCAACCGTACGGGGCGCTGCGAGAAATGGGCCGCAATGGCGCAGGCACTAGCGATCTGTGACGCTCGTGAAATCTTCGATCCAAACGCGCCGCCCAAGCGCCGAATGCGGAAGTTGAGACTGTTTTCCGGGATTTTCAACGCACGTGCAATCGCAATCTGACAGATGTCTACCCACTGCGTCGAGCTGTACACATCCATGCCATCATCGATCGGTACGCACACGCACTGTTGCGTTTCCATCGAAAGATGGAACTGACTCGGTAGATCAAAACTGCCTTCCAGTCGGACCGATCCACTGCCGGCATCGTATCGTTCCCCTACTTGGGTCTCTTCGCTTGGATGTATGCGCTCGGTACGACCAGCCTTGATCACGTCCTTTACTGTGGTCAGAATGGGCTGACCGTCAGGTGGACCGTACTCAACGTTCACCAGTTTTGCTGCTCGGTAAGCTTCATCGTATGTTTCGGCGAGAATAACACCAATCGGTTGACCATGGTAAAGCACACGATCACTGCAGAAGATCTCCTCCACCTCCTTGTTGTCCAGTTCCGCTGGCATAAAGTTGTTAGTGCCGGGTATGTCTTGTGCTGAATAGAACGCCACCACACCTGGGCGTGCAAGTGCTTCCGTTGCGTCTATACGAAGAATACTGGTGCGCGGTTTTGTGGCCAGTACAAAAGCACCGAACAGCTGCCCGGGCAGGTTCGGAATATCATCGGTGTAATCTGCTTCCCCGGCTGTTTGGGACAGTCCTTCAATTTTGGGCATGTTTTTCGTTACTGGCCAGTTCTCCTGTATTGTTTCATACGTTTGTTGACCGCTTGAAAGCATGCGCTTTGATAGTTGCGTACCACTCGAGTACAGCGGGTTGAGTTGAACGTCACGATCTCCGGCGATGCTCAGAATCGCTCGGTAGAAAAGTGTTAATGCCAGATGCTTACGATACTCCGGCATTGCGTCCGGTGGAACATAATTTGGCGCTATCGAGTCGTTCAGCAACTGTAATGCCTCCTCGAATACGGACGCTTGGAAGATATCTTTTCCGACGAGAAAACTTTCAACCTTCACTGCGTGGGTAAAACCTGGATTGATGCCACCGTAGCAGATGGAAGCAGTGCGCAACAAGCCGGATTGTTGGAATTGTAGCAGAAAAACAGCATTTACGTATGCGTGTGCATTTTGTGCCCGAGGCATCACTTTGTAGGTGCGCAAAGAATATTCCTTGGGATCGAGCGGGTAGAGTAGAATGTTCACGATGATACGTTTACACATATTCATTGAGAGATATTCCTCCACCGTGACAATTTTCGTAGATGTAGTTGAGGTAGCTAAAAGAGGAACGTTAAATTAAGCATTAAATGCTCAGTTTTTAAAAGCTATTCATTGCTCACCGATCGTTAGGCGTGCGCCAACACCTTCAAGTAGTAGATACACGTCAGAAGGAAAATCACGGTGCTGGTGCTTAATGGTTAGATTGCCGGCGATTGTGCCCACGTTGCGTACGGGCACGTTGGCGATCAGGTCTAAATGTTTTACCATTTCGCGGCAGTACTCATATCCATGCGCCGTGGTCGCTTCATCTAGAATCCCCATCAGTTCGGTTAGTGTTACGTTGGCACCGATGATCAACGCATCGTTGAAGTAGTTCACCCGCAGATCTGCCACCGAAGTGATGTCGATGAACACATCCAGATTGTCGGGTCGTCGATATACGCCTGCAAAATGTTAACCGATTTATGTAGCGATCTACAGCGAGACGCCAAAGTATTCCGTCATTTTGCTTACCCGTCGCAGTGTTACCCGCAACTAGCATATACGGCCGTGATTCTATGTTATCGAATATCCGAAAGATAGCCTGTACGTTTTCCACCTTGTACCATTCGCGGCCGGTAGCAAACAGCAGGTGAATGTCGTTCGCTTGCTCACACTGGGCTGCCATCGAGCATTTGCCGGAGCAGGGAGTTCCTTGTCGACTTTTTGGGCAAATCCTTGGAACGTCCTCTATATCCTGACAGGCTTCGAGCAGTTTCGGATCAGCATCAATGGCAAGCGATTTGAACGCATCCAGTATGGGTCGATAGCCGGTGCAGCGACAGATATTGCCACCAAACGAGTTCTCCACCTCCTCCATCGTAACCTGTCCCTTCTTCGCTTCCAACAAGCTGTACATGTTCATGACCATGCCAGGTGAACAGAATCCACACTGGGTCCCGTTGAAGTGTGCCAGGCGACGTTGGGTAGCGTGATATCCTTCCAGCTTGTTACCGACACCCTCGATCGTAACGATATCCAACCCATTGCAGGAGAACAGTGGAAATAGACACTGAAAGAGCACCAAGCGGCTATCAGTAAGTGAGAAACCTGGGATGTGCAATTGCACGATCGTACCGAGTTCACTGCTCGAGATATGATATCCTTCGTGACGGGATGCTGGCTGCTAATGTTAACGATGCAGGCACCACAGCCACCCTCGCGACACATAAATTTGGTGCCTTTGAGCTGTGCATGATAGCGCAGATATGTCCCGAGCGAGGTATCGATCGGGACGGTTGTGCTGTTCGCTGTTCGGAGAGGAAAGAACGCAAAGCGAAAAAAAAAATATATAGACACACAATAGCACATGATTTAGGCACCTGCACAGATACAGCGAGTTCGCTGATAACGATAGAAACCGATTTAGCCAGTGCTGACGGCTATATCTATCACGACGAGTTTCATTATTGACTTGCCACCCCGTATCTTGCCCGAACTGGCATAAATGGCAATTTATCATTGATACTGCTGGCAACACTCCCATTCTCATCAAACTGATAGATCGCTACGGAAACGATAAGATGTCGAGAGTTGTTTGCGCACCTTTATGCACCTTCCCATTGATGGTGAACACTATTTGCATGACTGTTTCGTCGACGGCGCGTGTGATGTTTCACAAATGGTTGCAAACTGTTTGCCGATTCGGACGCCTACAACACGATCGTACGGGCACGGGCGTACGCGCGAATCGCGAGTTAACGAGAGACTAAAGCCGCAACTTCTCACCAGCCGATTGTTTTGTCGCTGTTTTATATAGACCCCCGGAATCGATGCTCACTCTTATCAACACGCCTTTCACGTGTTTGCTTGTGCGTGAGAGAGCGAGAGCGTGTGCACGTACGCGTCTTCTAGCATGGTTGTGTTCGTACGATCGACGGCATTTTTTCCACGTGAACAAAATTTAAATCATCACCGGTTGCCGGTTTTGTTTTTTTGTTTTTGCTGTGTCCTGTATCTGAACCGGTTCAAGTTTTATGGATTGATTGTTGAAAAATTTAGATACACAAATGAATGAGGTGAAGGTCGCGACGAGCATCAAACGATGCTTCATGTATGGGTGAGATGCGTGGGAAAGGAGTTCGCGAGTTTTTATTTTAATCCTGACACAAGTGTTTATCAGCAGAATTACGGCTTAAACTGGGTATCTATTGCGAGGAAGATAAAATTGAAGCAGATCTATTTATTTTTACAATGCTTATCAAACTCAAGTCCAAGATATGCTGCAGTATAATGTTTTCGCCATTAATTTTGGTACTTGCAAATCGTCATGCAGCTCAGTAATAGATTTTTAATAGTTCATTCTTTTCATTAATGACTATTTGGCTGCAAAATATGTTTTTTTCACAGTTGGCATAAAATGCCAACGTATAGGCTATATATGTTTGTTCACGCAGAACAGAGCGGTAATCGATCATCGATCAAGCGATAGGCGGCATCCGATCGATAGCGAGGATGACCACGATCGATGACAGTAGGTTGCCATAAAACCCGTATGGCGCGAGAACAGTGTTAGGAGAGAGAACGCGCCATGAGTGAGAGAGAGCGGAATAAAGACCAACGAAAGGGTCAGTAGAAAAACGAACACCAAAAGACACACAACGTAGGACAGGGAGATTTTGCGCCAAATAGGTTTTTAACCAGAAAAATTCAAATCTCGCAATAAAGCGTTCCGCGATTAGCGCTGGAACAATGTTTTCATATAATTCCTAGACTCCATGTAATTTTATATGAGCATTTCTGAAAAAAGTTAGGGTAACATTATTACTCAATTGGTCCGTTCAGTTTTAAGTTTTTGTTAACATCATTTTATATGAAATTCTTTCATGACACATAGGAGATAATCGAAACAAAATCAGTATTATTTATTTCAAACAAANGAAACCGATTTAGCCAGTGCTGACGGCTATATCTATCACGACGAGTTTCATTATTGACTTGCCACCCCGTATCTTGCCCGAACTGGCATAAATGGCAATTTATCATTGATACTGCTGGCAACACTCCCATTCTCATCAAACTGATAGATCGCTACGGAAACGATAAGATGTCGAGAGTTGTTTGCGCACCTTTATGCACCTTCCCATTGATGGTGAACACTATTTGCATGACTGTTTCGTCGACGGCGCGTGTGATGTTTCACAAATGGTTGCAAACTGTTTGCCGATTCGGACGCCTACAACACGATCGTACGGGCACGGGCGTACGCGCGAATCGCGAGTTAACGAGAGACTAAAGCCGCAACTTCTCACCAGCCGATTGTTTTGTCGCCGTTTTATATAGACCCCCGGAATCGATGCTCACTCTTATCAACACGCCTTTCACGTGTTTGCTTGTGCGTGAGAGAGCGAGAGCGTGTGCACGTACGCATCTTCTAGCATGGTTGTGTTCGTACGATCGACGGCATTTTTTCCACGTGAACAAAATTTAAATCATCACCGGTTGCCGGTTTTGTTTTTTTGTTTTTGCTGTGTCCTGTATCTGAACCGGTTCAAGTTTTATGGATTGATTGTTGAAAAATTTAGATACACAAATCAATGAGGTGAAGGTCGCGACGAGCATCAAACGATGCTTCATGTATGGGTGAGATGCGTGGGAAAGGAGTTCGCGAGTTTTTATTTTAATCCTGACACAAGTGTTTATCAGCAGAATTACGGCTTAAACTGGGTATCTATTGCGAGGAAGATAAAATTGAAGCAGATGTATTTATTTTTACAATGCTTATCAAACTCAAGTCCAAGATATGCTGCAGTATAATGTTTTCGCCATTAATTTTGGTACTTGCAAATCGTCATGCAGCTCAGTAATAGATTTTTAATAGTTCATTCTTTTCATTAATGACTATTTGGCTGCATAATATGTTATTTTCACAGTTGGCATAAAATGCCAACGTATAGGCTATATATGTTTTCATATAATTCCTAGACTCCATGTAATTTTATATGAGCATTTCTGAAAAAAGTTAGGGTAACATTATTACTCAATTGGTCCGTTCAGTTTTAAGTTTTTGTTAACATCATTTTATATGAAATTCTTTCATGACACATAGGAGATAATCGAAACAAAATCAGTATTATTTATTTCAAACAAATATTTATTTTTCCTTTTTATTGCTTACCAAATCGGAACACTCATCCCAGGGTTTTCAATTTTAAAAGGTTTTACAATTTAATATGAAAAAAAGACAACAACATATATTTTATGATATTTTTTTGTTAGGTGCAATAAGAAACATTCCAAATACTTTTATGAAATCTCTTAATTCAACAAATACTGCTCTGCCGAGTTACCCGACGCCAGATACACCTGATCTGGTGTAGATGGAGCACCCAGCTGAACCCATTCATTCGGTAACCCTGCATCGGTACGGGCGGCCAGAACTGCGTTGCGTAAGGCGCACAGTACCGACACGGTCATGTTCATGGCCGGTTCACCAGTTGCCTTGGAACGCAGCACACCAGTCGCGTTGGAGCTCTTCTGCAGGAAGCGCACCCGGAAATCGATCGGAATGTCCTTCGCTCCTGGTGGTTTGTACGTCCAGGTACGGTTCGATAGCAGTGCACCGGTGTGCGGATCGTAGATCAGCGCCTCAGTCAAATAGTACCCGACGCCCATAATAAATGCACCCTCGACCTGACCGATATCAATACCGGGACTCAAGCTTTCACCCGTGTCCTCCAGAATATCAACACGGCGCAGCTGTACGTTGCCGGTTAGTACATCGATTTCAAGCTCCGTACAGGTCAAACCCCAGATAATGTAAGCCTGCAGATCTGACGCCTTGTACATGTACGTCGCACAAAGGTCCACATTCTTGTAGTAGCTGTTTTCCACGATCGTTTCCCAAGATGCGTCCTTCATCTCTTCGCGGATCGGTTGCATGCGTTCCAGTAAAATCTCACACGCCTTCTTCACCGCCTGCGAAGAATAGTTACAAAAATATTGTTAATAAGAATCGTGATTACATTGCCTGCTAGCCGGTATTATTTAACTCACAAACGACACTGTCTCGCTGGTCATACTTCCACCGGTGCAGATAGCGTTCGGTGACGTCATATTGGCCGATGGTTTAATACTAATCTTTTCCATCGGGATTCCTAGCACATAGGCCGCGACCTGTGCGACCTTCGTATTCATTCCCTGACCCATTTCGATGCCACCGTGCGTGATGACTACGCTACCGTCCGTGTGGTAGATCGACACAAGCGCATGGATCGTTCCGAAGTAGCCTAACGGGTAACGCATCGGTGTGATGGCAATGCCGCGCTTTTTCCAGCGGTTCTCACGATTGAACTGTTCAATTTCCTTCTTGCGCACATCGTACTCGACATCGGCTCGGAATTGAGGCATCAGCTCATTCATTTTCAAATCCTTTGGCATGTTGGCCATGCGCACGTCCAGTGGATCTAGTCCAGTCGCATGAGCGACGTGTTCCATGATGGTTTCCACCATGGCGATACCCTCCGTTGTGCCGGGTGCTCGGCACCAGGTGTTACTAGCCGAGTCCGTAACGGCCCCCTTGGCGACCGTCTTCCAAGCCTTGCTGTCGTAGCAGTTCTTGAAGAACTCCGCACAGTGGCCCATGGACTCGTTCAGCGACGATCCAAAGTCGTGCACGTACTCGTTGTACAGCTTCACAATTTTACCATCCTTTTCCACATCCACCTCGTAATTGGAGATGACACCGTAACGCTTGCCAATGGCTTCCATGTTAGCCTCGAGTGTCATCACAAGACGCACCGGACGTTGTGTCTTGTGAGCTGCCAGAGCCGCTGCACATGCAATCAATGTGGCCCTGGTACCTTTGCTTCCGTAACCTCCGCCCAGGCGGCGCACGAATAGATTAAGACTATTCTCAGGCACATTCAGCATCTTCGAGATGGCAATCTGCGTAAAATCGATCCACTGCGTGGCCGAGTAAACGTCCATACCGTCCTCGATCGGAATGCAAACAGCAGTTTGTGTCTCCATCGTGTAGTGATACTGGCCACCAATTTCAAAGCATCCCTTCACCTTGATCGCACCTTGGGGCGCAGCTTCGAACTCTTCGCCCAGCGTACTGTACGGCATATCGTTCACCCGCTCGGTAGCTTTAGCACGCAGCACATCTTTCACGGTTGGGTAGCGTGCTGTGCCCGTTTTTTCGTACTGCACCTTCACAAGCTTGCTAGCGCGATTGGCTAGACTGAACGTTTCAGCGACAACGAGACCAACCGGTTGTCCATGATAGACAAGCTTCTCACCGCAGAAGATTTCCTCATCATGGGGGCCCATGAACCCTTTGAAGTACATGAAATTGTTTGCTCCAGGGATATCCTTCGCCGAGTAGAAGGCAACAACTCCGGGTAGTTTCTAGCAGCAATACAAGAGTTGGATGAATGACGAGAATTTAGAGTGAAATTTCTCAAACCTACCAACGCTTCCGAAGCATCAATGCTGATAATTTTCGTCTGTGACTCCGTTCCCAGTACGAAAGCCGCGTACAGTTCATTCGGGAATGCTGGCAAATCGTTTGCATACTTAGCCTCCCCCGAGGTTTGCAGCAATCCTTCAATTTTAGGAATGTTCTTCGTAAGCGGCCAATTTTCCTTGATCGTGTCGAACGATTGCGTTCCGGACGAGAGCGGACGATCAAGAACTAATCCACCGGATTTGTATTCGTTTTTAACGGATACCTTCAGTTCCGGTGCAATGTTTAGTGCAAACTTGTAGAACAATGATAGTGCCAAATTCTTGCGATACTCCGGAGCAGCATCAGGAAGCACCCAGTCGGGATTCAGCTCACTTGCCAAGATCTTCAGTGCTCCTTGAATGGTTTCATTGGTTAGAAGGTTCTTTCCCTTGAGGAACTCTTCCGTTTTGAGCGCATGCGTGAAGTGAGGATCAATTCCACCGAAGCAAATGTTACTCGAGACGATGTTTGATCCTTCCAGCTTGATCAAGAATGCACCGTTTACGTAGGCGTGAGCATTCTGGGCACGTGGCATGATCTTGAACGAACGGTAGACGTAGATGGATGGGTCTAGCGGAGGAAGGATGACGTTGAGCAGCAGCTTTTTCTTCATATCCAGATTAACGTACTCGGAAGGTCGTACGGTCTTTGTTTTGCCTTGGGACTCCACTGAAATAGATTGATGATGGATTAGAAGGACTGTGGTGTACGAAAATCGATACTATTTAAAGTACTTACGAATGGTCAACGTAGCGTCAGCAGCCTCCAAGATAAGATACAGGTCGGAGGGGAACTCGTTATGTTGGTTTTTGATGCTAAGATTACCAGCGATCGTTCCAGTATTACGGACAGGCACGTTGGCAATCAGATCGATGTGGTTGACCAAATGTTCGAAGTAGGAGAAGCTTTTGTTTTGCTTCGCAGCAAAAGTCAGCAGGTTCATCAGCTCGGTCAAAGAGGTTCCAGCTCCGACAGTTAAGGAACTTCCTACTGAGCTAGCTCGCAGCTCTTGCACAGCATTGATGTCGATAAAGACTTGGATTGCATCACTTCGACGGTACACGCCGTGAGCGGTATTACCTCCAATGAGCGTGTAGGGTTTGTCTCCAATGCTCTCGAAGATGGCAAAGATATCACTTACGTTGTAGACCTTATGCCATTCCTTCTGCTCCTCGAAGCTCAGGTGAAGTCCCTTGTTTGGATTGATTTTTCCAGCAGCGGCACACTTGCCAGCGCAGGCCGATCCAGTCTTGGGACAAATCTTGGTAAGATCCTCAATATCCTGACA
>CM032178.1:25833602-25851394 GCA_018908115.1 Anopheles rivulorum
TTCTCCTTGATCTTGGGGTCGGCATCGACGGCCAGAGCCTTGAAAGCATCCAGAATAGGTCGATAACCCGTACAGCGGCAAATGTTACCACCGAACGAGTTCTCGATCTCCTCCATGGTGACCTTTCCCTTCTTAGTCTCCAGCAGGCTGTACATGTTCATGACCATGCCGGGAGAGCAGTAACCGCACTGGGTACCGTTGAAGTGAGCCAATACCTTTTGGGTGGCATGATATCCTCGTTGCTTGTCACCGATTCCCTCGACCGTAGTGATGTCCATTCCATGACATGCGAGCACAGGAAATAGACACTAGTAGGGAGAAGTTTAGAGATGTATTTAGATTTGTAACTGAATCCAGAATATAGTTAGGATAGACTAACCGAGTTGACAGCGTACGAAAAGACCTCTCCAGAGACCGGATGTACGCCGCTAAGGTTGACCACACAAGCGCCACAGCCTCCCTCGAGGCACATAAACTTGGTTCCACTCAGATGGGCATGGTTGCGGATAAAGGTGTTCAAAGAGGTATCAACCGGTACGCTCTTCGAGTTAACTGTAAAACGACCATCGATTATACATAAAACATTCGGTCCCACACAATCTCTTCATTATGAAATAGCTTATGAAATCGATTCGTCGTGTCTAGCATTTTACTTATGCGTGATGGCACATTCTTATCGACCGTTGTTAGTGTGTTTTCGCCGGTGGCACGATACTCACTTTGATAAGGTTTCGCATTGATAGAGAAAATCACCTCCATGATAGAGCAGATTCGTTTTTTTTTTTTGCACACCGCAATAAGTGCCTGTCGCGTAATATGTAATTTCACAACACTGCGCAAAAATCCCCAAAATCAATACGCTTTTATTGAAACTGTCGCTAAACCGTCAAAAGTGGTAGACAATTGAGCACGCAACTTGAAGGCAGTGGGTACTAGATCGGACTGGAACACTGTGTACAGAAGATTGGTACAGGATGCACGGAGCACTACGATACACTCACTACGACTGATCGTCAGCGAGTGAGGAGCGTACGCGGAGATTGCACCGGTTTGTTAGGAAAAAATCGCGATAAACGCACGCGACACTTATCGGACTCTAGGCCTATTGCAAAAATGTGCGCCGTCACCTTGGTCAATTGTTATAGCACTGCGTGTGGGTGTGTGAATATTCATGTGATCTCTAATTCAACGCTGGATGTGTTTGGTAGAATAGAACGTTTAAGCGCAAACCGTCGTACGTTGGGTTGTATAATGCCACTCAATCAGTATCAATACATCGAAAGCTATGTCCATTGAAATAGTACAAAAAAAAACTTATGTCCGTAGTAAATGATTATACCGCCACTATTGTGATGCTTGTTGGGCCATTAACATGAAGTGCAACGCGCGTAAAATACACACATGACTGTAACGTATAATTTGAACAGCACTTAAGGTATCATGCTAAGTAACAATTGCTGATAAAGAATCCGTTTTGTAAGAATAAAAGTATTGTTTTCATTATTTTTACTAACCTATCTATAATCGTCTTTCTTATGGAGTGAAATTTTTTATTAACCCACGAAAGGAACAATATTTGTTCCTAAAAAACTATATCGACAAGATCAACTCAAATTGCTCTCCCTGTCGTCCGTATTTATCTCACACCTAATGACCTAACGCGGTAAGCAATAAGACAAAAAGCAAAACTTCCTAACATTGAATCACTTTTGCTGCGTCATGCGTAGATAGGCTACATACCATTGTACGTTTTTCCATTGATCGTGAAGTTGATCTCCAGCAGCACCATCGTAGAATTTGCACCAGTGCGCAAAACTTTACACAATGTGGAATCAAATGAATGAAATAATATTGCCAGCAGGCAGCCGCACTCAAAAATTCGGCCACCCTTTTCGTTTGCTTGCTGCCGGCACGACAACTAACGCACGCTGAAAGGTCGTGGTCGCGGATTTTTTGGCCGAGGGACCCACGATTGCGTGACAAAATGGGGTGAGAGACTAAACAACAAAAAAAGGGCCGGTTTGTAGGAAACAAAAATTCATTCATTTGTTTATTTTATGATGGTTGAAAGCGGGGTTCTCGCGCATGGTAAAATGTTTAGATCTTAGTTTCGGTTCCTGTCGGAGGGAGGGGGCATGTTCACTGTGTAGCGCGCGAAATGTAAAGAATGCTCCCACCATTACTCGCGAATGGTGTTCGCTTCATCATCAGCTCGGCATTAATACTACCACAAGCGCAAACCCGCGATGGCTTGCCGGTAAAATGAGCAGCAGCACGCCGGAATAGATGGCCACGGAAATAGGCGAATGTGTGCGTCAATGTGAGGCGAACGATGATTAGATACGCATGTTCAATTTGTCTAACCGTCTATTTTTGGTGTGACGTAATACAGTGCCGGACAAACTCTGTTCCACATTAGGAGGGAACTCAGATTTTTTATTCATTAGAACAGAGTTATGCAGAAAGGGAAAACTTTTAATATTTTATTTCCAATCATTAAACATACATTAAAAGCCAAATTAATTTATTGTACTTTCCCGCACCATTAGCCCAAGAAATGTGGCTCATTGTTATTAATCTAATGAAGCAAATATTGATCACTTGAGTTGCCCAAATGTTGCAGTATTCTGTCTGGTGTGCAGGGCGATCCCAACGGTATAAACTTCCGGGGTGCACCCGCGTCCAATCGAGCCGCATTGATAGCATACCGCAATGCGAACAGCACCACAATACCCATATTAACAGCCGGTTCCCCCGTAGCTTTCGAACGTTGCACACCAGTCGGGTTGATGGTGTTCCGTAGCAGTTTAATGCGAAAATCAACCGGTATGTCTTTAGCACCCGGTGGACGATAGTTCCAGGAGCGATTGGTTACCAGCGCACCTGTGTTGCGATCGTATACGAGCGCTTCCGTAAGGTAGAGTCCTACACCCATCATGAATGCGCCCTCTATTTGTCCAATTTCGATCTCGGGATTAAGTGTTTGTCCGGCATCCTCAAGAATATCGATGCGATGTAGCAGCACGTTACCGGTGAGTACGTCTAGCTCGATTTCGGCGCAACTTAACGCCCATACGTTGTACGACGGAAGTGTGACACCGTTGTACATAGCTGTGGCACAGAGGTCCACTCCTTGGCGGTGGCATAGCTGAGTCAGCTTTTCCCACGAGACATCCGGATGTTGTTGTCTAATCGGTTGAATTCTTTCGAGCAGTAGCTCACATGCGGTCAACACCGACTGAAAGTAGATGCCGAGAGTTAGTAAATGAAGAACGTAAGGACACGACGTCCCGAGACATCATTGTACTTACATACGCGACGGCTTCACTGGTTAAACTGGCTTGAGTGCAAAAATCGTTAGGCGCTGTTAGGTTGCTGGTTGGTTTGATCGCAATCTTCTCTACCGGAATGCCAAGTACTTTGGCTGCAATTTGGGCCGCACGTGTGTTAATGCCCTGTCCCATCTCGATACCACCATGCGTGATCGCAACTGTTCCGTCGGTGTGATAGATCGAGACGAGCGCGTGCAGTGTTCCAAAGTAATCCACGGGATACTTCATCGGAGCAATCGCGATGCCCCGTTTTCACCAGCGGTTTTCTAAATTAAACTGTTCGATTTCAAGCCGCCTTCGGTCGTACTCGGTGTCGATACGGAATGTTTGCAGCAAAAGTCGCATTGGCGAATCGTGTGGCATGTTCACAAGCCGCACTTCCAGTGGATCGCGCTCCGTTACGAACGCAATGTGTTCGATAATTGATTCCACCATGGCGTACGCTTCTGTGGAGCTGGGAGCACGACACCAGGTATTGCTAGCAGAATCGGTTATTGCTGTCCTGGACACCACGGAAAATGCGTCCGTGATGTAGCAATTCCCGTGGTATTTTTGCATATAATCAGGCGCTTCATTCGTATTGCATCCCGCATCGTGCAGGAATTCGTTCCGAAGACGAAGAATTTGTCCTTCGTTAGTCACATTCGTGGAATAGTTGGAAACCACTCCGTAGCGTTTGCCAACGGCGGCCATGTTTGATTCGATCGTCATTATTAACCGCACTGGACGTTTCGTCAAATGACAGGCAAGTGCGCAGGCACAAGCTATCTGAACGGCACGTGAAGCCTTTCCACCGTAACTACCACCGACTCGACGCACAATCACGTTAAGACTGTTCTCAGCAACACCCAGCATTTGGGCTATCGCAATTTGGGTGAACGTTATCGAGTACGTTGCAGAGTGCACTTCCATGCCGTCTTCTAGTGGTAGACAGATGCATGTCTGTGTTTCCATCGTATAATGATACTGGCCAGCGGATTCATGCGTTCCGGAAACATGGATGGAAGGCTCCGTAACCGATTCACTATATGCTCGTCCGGTAAAACCGTAATCGATATTTACTACACGATCATACCGCTTAGCATCAGCTACATCCTTGACGGTCGGGAAGATCGGTTCCTGTACCTTCCTGGTGGAATAGTTGATACGGACTTTTTTTGCTGCTTTTTGAGCGATTTCAAACGTGTTGGCGACGATTAATCCTACAGGTTGACCGTGGAACTGTATACGACCACTGCAGAAGATTTCTTCCCGATTGGGACTAAACTCAGATTTTACGGGCATAAAATCATTGTTGCCAGGAATGTCCTTTGCTGTGTAAAACGCGACCACACCTGGAATGTGCTATGGAAGAGAGTTTACATATATCCTCTGCATGCTTAAGAGGGAGCAAGCATACTTACTAAGGATTCTTTTACATCAAATGAAAGTATTTCAGCGTGCACTACTGTACCATGTACGAAAGCAGCATATAGTTCCCTTGGTAAGCTTGGAAGATCATTGATGTATTTGGCTTCACCGGAGGTTTGGTACAATCCTTCGATTTTTGGTATCTTGTTAGTGAGCGACCATAGCTGCCCCCGTTGATCGCTACCGTATTGCTGAATGCCTGAAGAAATAGCACGACTTAGGATGGATCCACCGGATTTGTATTCTTTCTTCACAGTAGCATTCATGATAGTGTCAACGCTTAGTGCAAACTTGTAGAACAATGATAATGCCAAATTCTTGCGATACTCCGGAGCAGCATCAGGAAGCAACCAGTCGGGATTCAGCTCACTTGCCAAGATCTTCAGTGCTCCTTGAATGGTTTCATTGGTTAGAAGGTTCTTTCCCTTGAGGAACTCTTCCGTTTTGAGCGCATGCGTGAAGTGAGGATCGATCCCACCGAAGCAAATGTTACTCGAGACGATGTTTGATCCTTCCAGCTTGATCAAGAATGCACCGTTTACGTAGGCGTGAGCATTCTGGGCACGTGGCATGATCTTGAACGAACGGTAGACGTAGAGTCTAGCGGAGGAAGGATGACGTTGAGCAGCAGCTTTTTCTTCATATCCAGATTAACGTACTCGGAAGGTCGTACGGTCTTTGTTTTGCCTTGGGACTCCACTGAAATAGATTGATGATGGATTAGAAGGACTGTGGTGTACGAAAATCGATACTATTTAAAGTACTTACGAATGGTCAACGTAGCGTCAGCAGCCTCCAAAATAAGATACAGGTCGGAGGGGAACTCGTTATGTTGGTTTTTGATGCTAAGATTACCAGCGATCGTTCCAGTATTACGGACAGGCACGTTGGCAATCAGATCGATGTGGTTGACCAAGTGTTCGAAGTAGGAGAAGCTTTTGTTTTGCTTCGCAGCAAAAGTCAGCAGGTTCATCAGCTCGGTCAAAGAGGTTCCAGCTCCGACAGTTAAGGAACTTCCTACTGAGCTAGCTCGCAGCTCTTGCACAGCATTGATGTCGATAAAGACTTGGATTGTATCACTTCGACGGTACACGCCGTGAGCGGTATTACCTCCAATGAGCGTGTAGGGTTTGTCTCCAATGCTCTCGAAGATGGCAAAGATATCACTTACGTTGTAGACCTTATGCCATTCCTTCTGCTCCTCGAAGCTCAGGTGAAGTCCCTTGTTTGGATTGATTTTTCCAGCAGCGGCACACTTGCCAGCGCAGGCCGATCCAGTCTTGGGACAAATCTTGGTAAGATCCTCAATATCCTGACACTTCTCCTTGATCTTGGGGTCGGCATCGACGGCCAGAGCCTTGAAAGCATCCAGAATAGGTCGATAACCCGTACAGCGGCAAATGTTACCACCGAACGAGTTCTCGATCTCCTCCATGGTGACCTTTCCCTTCTTAGTCTCCAGCAGGCTGTACATGTTCATGACCATGCCGGGAGAGCAGTANCGGACAGGCACGTTGGCAATCAGATCGATGTGGTTGACCAAATGTTCGAAGTAGGAGAAGCTTTTGTTTTGCTTCGCAGCAAAAGTCAGCAGGTTCATCAGCTCGGTCAAAGAGGTTCCAGCTCCGACAGTTAAGGAACTTCCTACTGAGCTAGCTCGCAGCTCTTGCACAGCATTGATGTCGATAAAGACTTGGATTGCATCACTTCGACGGTACACGCCGTGAGCGGTATTACCTCCAATGAGCGTGTAGGGTTTGTCTCCAATGCTCTCGAAGATGGCAAAGATATCACTTACGTTGTAGACCTTATGCCATTCCTTCTGCTCCTCGAAGCTCAGGTGAAGTCCCTTGTTTGGATTGATTTTTCCAGCAGCGGCACACTTGCCAGCGCAGGCCGATCCAGTCTTGGGACAAATCTTGGTAAGATCCTCAATATCCTGACATTTCTCCTTGATCTTGGGGTCGGCATCGACGGCCAGAGCCTTGAAAGCATCCAGAATAGGTCGATAACCCGTACAGCGGCAAATGTTACCACCGAACGAGTTCTCGATCTCCTCCATGGTGACCTTTCCCTTCTTAGTCTCCAGCAGGCTGTACATGTTCATGACCATGCCGGGAGAGCAGTAGCCGCACTGGGTACCGTTGAAGTGAGCCAATACCTTTTGGGTGGCATGATATCCTCGTTGCTTGTCACCGATTCCCTCGACCGTAGTGATGTCCATTCCATGACATGCGAGCACAGGAAATAGACACTAGTAGGGAGAAGTTTAGAGATGTATTTAGATTTGTAACTGAATCCAGAATATAGTTAGGATAGACTTACCGAATTGACAGCGTACGAAAAGACCTCTCTAGAGACCGGATGTACGCCGCTAAGGTTGACCACACAAGCGCCACAGCCTCCCTCGAGGCACATAAACTTGGTTCCACTCAGATGGGCATGGTTCCGGATAAAGGTGTTCAAAGACGTGTGTACATCGATTTCAGTTGTTTGAACTAAATAAAGTTTGATGTTATGATGATATATAAGCTCTAATTTGTACGGTAACTTACCAGTCAATTCATTTCCGTTCACTCTTAACACGACATTCATTTTGTTTCACAATAATGTTTCACTTTCGGACTAGGTAACTTGTACGGACTATAAGCAGACGCTGCACAACTAGCCCGAACAATCGTCACTGTTGAACTGGCGAATGATCGGTGCATCAAGTATACCAGTGTTCATATTTAGTATGGCGTACGTTTTGCACTGTTTCACACGCCTAACTGTTGGCGTTTTTCGTTCTGTGCATCGAGTATGCTGCAACTGCATCGAACGGATAGGGTGGAGGAGATTGATGTGGTGCGCACGGTGCTCATGAACGATTTGTTTATATCGGTTCACAACGACTGACCGGGCAGGTTGCTCGTGAAAAGAATGCAAAACGTAGAAAATGGTCGGAGAGAGGAAAGTGGAAGAGGAATGGGGGTATCTAGAACGCTCTTCAAAACGACCGGTAGGGGATCTGGTGCGTGTCGAATTTGCGAGTTGGGGGACTTATTCATTCGAGTTTTGCTTTGAGTGCACTACTTCCAATCTTACGCGTGCGCTCTTTTTGGATTATGTTGTAGATCATGCGCATTTCAAACACTGTTCGTATCGAGATGCGACAGAGAATATTTGAGCGTCTTGTCTGAGAGAAAATAATTATCGTCGGCATTATTCATTATGCTTGCGCTCGGTTAAAAGGCAGAATGTCACTAAATAAGTCATCATTGTAAAGTTGTTAAGGAGCTGCTGGAGTATTTAGATATAAAACATAATTTTTTTTTGTAGTTTTTTTTTCATTTATTATTGAATACTTACAAAATTTATTGATTTGTTGTTTATAAGAGATATCTTTTCCATTTAATGTAGATTGTATTGTTCAAACGTGTTGGAAGCTTTGAGAAATATTTGCTCCGGAGTTGAAGAAGATCCTAACGAAATCCAATCATCCGGACGTCCTGCATCCTTCTGTGCCGATCGTAAGGCATACCTCAGTGCAAGCACAACAACCACACCCATAGACATGGCAGGTTCCCCGGTTGCCTTCGACCGCAACACTCCAGATGGATTGTCACCGGTCTGTATGAGCCGAACGCGGAAGTCCACCGGGATGTCCTTCGCTCCCGGTGGCTTATAGTTCCAGGAACGGTTTGTCAGCAGTGCACCGTTGATCATATCATAGACCAGCGACTCCGTTAACCAGTATCCGATTCCCATCACAAACGCCCCTTCTATCTGGCCAACATCGATTCCTGGACTTAGGCTCTCGCCAGTATCCTCGAGAATATCAACGCGGGTAAGTTGTATGTTACCGGTAAGTACATCGATCTCGATCTCAGCACAACTCAATCCCCAAATGCTGTAAGGTTTCAGGTCAGTCTTTTTGAACTGATACAGAACACTCAGATCAATGTCACGGGTGTAGCAAGTTTGAGTCACCTTTTCCCATGTGGCGTTTTTAAGCTCGTCCTTGATGGGTTGTAGACGAGTGTTTAGAATTTCGCACGCCTTTATCACGGCCTGTAAAGAAGATGATCATTAGCACTGATACGAAAAAATGACTAATATCCACTTACAAAGCACACGGCTTCACTGGTCATACTTCCTCCGGTTAACCCGGCATTAGGGGATGTCATGCTCGTTGTGGGTTTGATTGAGATTTTCTCGAGCGGAATGCCCAATGTGAAAGCAGCAACCTGAGCCGCCTTGGTGTTAATACCCTGTCCAACTTCAATACCTCCATGACTGATCGAAACCGTACCGTCCTTTGCATAGATGGACACCTGTGCATGTAAAGGACCGAAGTAAATCAAAGGATATTGCATCGGGACCATGGCGATGCCTCGTTTACGCCACCGGTTTTTCCCATTAAAGTCATCGATTAATTGTTTTCGCTTGTCGTACTGCACATCTTGACGGAACTGTGGCATAAGGATTTGAAATTTGCTTCCACTGTGCATATTTTTTAGCCGCACCTGCATCGGATCAACACCCGTAACCCAGGCAATGTGCTCCATGATCGTTTCAACCATGCCAATGCCTTCCGTCATGCCAGGGGCACGTGTCCAGGTGTTTGACGGAGCGTCCGTCAGTATGGGTTTTCCCGTAAATGTCCATGTGCTAGAATTGTACGACAAATTGAAAGCTTCGTTCGTGAACATCAACGCATCATCGTTAAGGCTCGATCCGTAGTCTTGCAGGAAGTTGTTGGAAAGTTGCTTAATGTTGCCCTCATNACACCCGTAACCCAGGCAATGTGCTCCATGATCGTTTCAACCATGCCAATGCCTTCCGTCATGCCAGGGGCACGTGTCCAGGTGTTTGACGGAGCGTCCGTCAGTATGGGTTTTCCCGTAAATGTCCATGTGCTAGAATTGTACGACAAATTGAAAGCTTCGTTCGTGAACATCAACGCATCATCGTTAAGGCTCGATCCGTAGTCTTGCAGGAAGTTGTTGGAAAGTTGCTTAATGTTGCCCTCATTGTCCACTTTCACTTGATAACTGCTGAAGCAACCGCATCGCTTGCCGATTGTACCCATGTTTGCCTCAATTGACATGACGAATCGTACTGGCCGTTTCGTTAGATGTGCTGCTAAAGCACTGGCACAAGCAATGTGACCAGCACGCGTAAGCTTTCCTCCGTAACTTCCTCCTAAACGTCGAATTGTAAAATTAAGGCTGTTCTGTGGCACTTTCAGAGCAGCAGCAATTACTACCTGACACAAATCTATCCACTGTGTAGCCGCGTAGATGTCCATACCATCTTCAATCGGAACGCACAGACATGTTTGAGGTTCTAAGGCATAATGATATTGCCCGTACATTTCAATCGTCCCTTGAATTTGCTGTACCGATTGTTCTTCAATTATGGGAGCGATCATCATGTGTTTTAGATGATCATCAATGCATTTCTTGGTTTTGTTCTTTAAAACGGCTTTGACCGTTGGGCAAACAGGCTCATCCGCGATTCGTTCATAGATAATTTTCACTTGCTTGGCCGCTCGTACTGCCTGATCGGAATGCTCTGCCACAATTACACCGACCGGTTGCCCGTGATATAGTACACGTCCACTACAAAATATCTCCTCCACATCCGGGAAGGGTAAAAGCATGTCGTTGGCAACAAAGTTGTTTGTACCGGGAATGTCACTAGCGGAATAAAAGGCAACTACACCAGGAAGGCGCTGAAAGGAAATTAGTTTCCAATGAAGTACGAGTAAGTAGAATATTATTATGTTTCTATGTAAAAAAATTGTACCATTGCATCTGTAGGATCAATCTTTCCGATCGTCGTGTTTGGTTGCGTTGCAATGACGAACGCCGCTTGCAGCTCTCCCGGAAATGGTGGAAAATCGTTTGTATACTTTGCCTCGCCAGACGCCTGCGTCAAGCCTTCTAGTTTTGGGACGTATTTTGTGACGGGCCAATTTTTCTTGATGGTCTCGTAGTACTGCTGACCGGATGATAGCGGTCGCTCGATCATGGTAGATCCGGATTTAAAGCGAGGATCAAGAGGCACATTGTTGTCGCTCGCCACACTAAGAATGAATTTATAGAAGAGGGAAATGGCAAGATTTCTACGATATTCGGCCGAAGCGTCTGGGAGGATCCAGTCGGGTTGAATCTCCGACGCAAGACTGTTGATCGCTTGTTGGATGGTGGTGTTATCGAAGAGTCTTTTCCCGACAAGAAGCTTTTCCGTACGGGAAGCGTGTGTGAACTGAAAGGAGATGATAACGTGTCAGTAAAGCATTAAGATTGGCTTCAGATAAGTCGACTTACTGTAGGATTGATGCCACCGAAACACAGCGTAGCTGATTGAAGCGTTTCATTATCGTTGGCAAATTGCAACAGGAAGGCAGCATTAACGTAAGCGTGGGCATTTTGAGCACGTTGGGCCACTCTATACGTTCGGAAAACATTTGTTTGGTTTACGATGGCTGGGAGTGATACGCTTTTAAGAAGCTTTTTCGTCATATCCATCTGCATGTATTCCAGTGGTGTTACCTCTGATTTTGTTGTAAGAGATTCGGCTATAAAGAAGAGATAAAATTGAATTCCTTACGAGACATCCATAAAATATGCGAAACACATCACTTTTACTGAAAGTACGATTGAAACAGGAACATACCTACTGTTAACTTTGCACCAATCGCTTCCAGCAGAACGTAGAGATCTGATGGAAATTCTGGGTGTTGATTTTTGATGCTAAGATTTCCCGCAATCGTACCGACATTACGTACTGCCGGGTTTGCAACAAGCTGCAAATGTTTCTCTATTTCTTCACAGTATCTGAAATCAGATAGCTTTTTAGCGGTTGTACGAAGTATTTCTATTAACTCGGTCAATGTAACACTTCCACCAATTATCAAATGATCGGAATTTTGATAATGACTGCGCAGTTCCTCAACCGAATTGACATCGATAAAGATTTGAATGGACTCATCTCGACGGTAGACTCCTGCGGTTAGGTAGAAAAGATATTCTAATCAAAACAGTTTGAGTAAGGCAGCATCTAGGCAGCAATTACCATGGGCAGTGTTTCCCCCAAGAAACATGTACGGTTTTGATCCGATAGCGGTTAGTGTGGCAAAAATGTCACGAACTGAGAACACCTTATGCCATTCCTTATCAAGTTCAAAAACGATACGCACAGCACGAGTATTATCAACACTGCAAGCAACCACAGGACACTGGGCCGAGCAGACGGTGTTCGTTTTCGGACAAATTTGTAGCTCCTCAATGTCTGGCAGCTCCTGATCCGATACCGAGGCAAGGGACTTAAAGGCGTCGAGTATTGGTCGGTAACCGGTGCAGCGACAAATATTGCCACCGAGCTGGTTCTCAACCTCTTCCATCGAGACTTTTCCCTGCTTTGATTCCATCAAGCTGTACATGGTCATCACCATGCCGGGTGAGCAATAGCCACACTGGCTACCGTTCATGTGAGCCAAGCGCTCCTGTATCGGATGATATCCGTCCTTTCGATTACCGAGAGCTTCGACGGTTTTGATGTCCAATCCATGGCAAGCAAACACAGGAAAGAGACACTTGAACAGATGACATCCGGACATTAAGATCAATTTTTTGCTGAAGATGAGGTCAGTTCTCACGGATAACTTACCGAATTGACGGACCAAGATTTAGTTTCCTTTGTAACAGGATGAAGCCCGGACACGTTTACCACACAAGCACCGCAACCACCTTCCAGACACATGAACTTAGTACCGGAAAGATGGGCATAGTTTCGAATGAACTTGTTCAAGGATGTATCCACCGGCACATTATTCGCATTGGCTGTCGTTTTGAAAAATTATATATTATTCTCAAATGATTTATTAAGCTTTCCACTTTACCTGTGTAAACTCTGCCATTAATGCTAAACGTTACTTCCGTTACAGGCCTTGAGCAGAAAAAGTACAAAACAAATAAGGAAGATTTTAGATCTTAAGTCAAATTTCAAAGCGATCAAACCTTTGCCTTATAAATCCATTCTAGGAGAATGAAATTAACATGTTTGTCTTTTGATTTCTTTAAGTAAAGCTAAAATGTAGCTGATTTCTTTACTTGTGTAAGCAACAAGCATTTAATACTCTTTCTATTCTATCGTTCCATTTTCTTATATAAATTTCACAACACTAAACTTGTTATACCCTGCCTCAATGTCACAATTCCAGTTCCACAAACGTTTCACTGATTCCATCTTTTCCAAATTTTCACTGAACAGCGAACTGATCACTTCAAGTGTCCGGAGTAAATTAAATGAAGTTGCGTCGTAGCATGTCGTAGTAGAGCATAGGGGATTTCTAGGCCGACATTGTGTTATGTCTACGTTGAATTTGTGCAGTGCGTTCAGTTTCGCTATGTGATGCAACAGCGCTTTGTTTGCGTAGTAAGCATTTTACCCAATTATTACTTTTACAATCGGTACAGGTTCTGCGTATTGATTTGTTTTGCTAATAAATAGCCTTGAGGTTTGGTGGTAAATTATTTTTTATTTACACATTGCTTTATACACAATTGCAGCTGGCCGATGTAAATGCTCAGCCTGTTTATTTGCAAAATATCTCATATGACCAGGTGATACATGGGAAGCATAATGAACATATATCCGTAAAGGTAGTAATTGTGTTTAATTTTCATCGGAATTAATTTTGTTTCATTGTCAAACACATCCATTGTACGCATTTTCTGCCCAACGTGCATTGCCACTGTTCGCGTGTAAGTTCTATGTTTGATGCATGATTGTTTAATTTCTCTTTTTTGCGCTAATTTGCTTGGCGTTTCGTCGAAATAGCTTGTTAAAAAGCTTCTTAATGGCTAGCCTAATCAGCAATACGATCCCCACAACAACTCCGCACACAAACGCGTACACGTCCAAATTGTTGTACTGTACGAAGTTAAGATCTTGCGCCGAGGATATAAGATGCTTTGCGCCATCGTGCCGAAGCACATACTCGACCCAGAACTTGGCCGTATCCATAGGGGCGAGCGGTTGATCCCTTAGTCGTCGGGAGATTGATTTTACGTTTGTAGCGTAACTGTGGGCAACAGACATAATTGGCAAAAGTTAATATAGCGTAAGTTATGACCTTTCCAATGAAACATACCTTTTATCACTGAGCACATCGTTGATTGCCTTGCTGAACGTTTGCTCGTTCAGTTTCGTGTAAGCCACTCCGATGCCCCATCCAGCTTGTTCTGCACGTGCCATGTTTAACAGCTGATCACCAAAGATCGGAATGCCGACAACGGGTACACCGTGGTAGATCGATTCAGTACAGCTCAGCAGTCCGCCGTGTGTGATGAACAGCTTAACGTTCGGGTGAGCGAGAATATCGTCCTGAGGGAACCATTTGCCGATCAAAAATTTCTTCTTATCCACAACGAGCGTATCGTCGTCCCACTTCCAGATGATGTTTTGCTTAAGGCTCGATAGCACTCGGATGACAGCGTTACGCTTTTGCTGGTCCATTTTCGATGGTTTGAGATTGGATCCCATCGAGAAGTAGATCACACCGTGTTCGGATTGTTCGATGAATGTTTTTATGTCCTAACGAAACGAAAACGTGGTTAGAAACCGAATGACTAAAGAAGGATCTACCTTTTCCACTTACCTCTGGAAGTGGATTTGTTTTACGGTTGACATGAAACCCTCCAACCTCGATCAGATTGGGCAGATATGGCCGTGGGAAGCTCAGGCTAAAGTGACTGTTGATCAGCGCTAGCGAAATGCCATTTCGGCGCATCTGGTCCAGCGACCGGGTAGCGTTGGGGAAGAATTGTTTGTAATAGTGCTGCTGTATTGGATCACACATGGCCCTGATCACTGTTTCATCGAATGCTGTGAACAGCACGTTGCCGAGCCGTTGCCAAAAGTTCATCTTATCAGTAAAGGCCGACATTGGATGCGGTACGTAAGATAGCGGTTGTGGCGAACCGGTGAGCGAATTCACCCACGATGAGGCACCAAAGGTAGACATCCCAATTACTGGACAGTTGAAGCGATCGGCAAACCCAAGAAACGCATCGTTGAGGAATATTTCCAACACGAGAAGATCAAACGTTTCTTCCGATTGGAGCAGCGTTTGAACATCTGGTGACGTCAGAGTAGTGTTGGTAATCTCATGCATAAACCGTCCCAGTTCCATCATTTTTTCCATGATGGTATTGTCGATTTTATCAAACACTTCGTTCATAATTTCTGCAAACAAAACCATACTTGTGAATTATTGCACGATTGGATTTGAACGTACAAATACTACCAAACACATACCATCGAACAATTGCGTTCTGTAGAGGATATTCACATGTCGGTAGGTTTTGGGAGCATTTTTCAATGGGAACGGACTTATCACTGTTACCTGATGGTGAGAAGATAAATAAAACACTGTAGCGGGTGAAGGTCATCCCAAAGCGTACGTCTACCGTCTTACCTCGTGCCCATCCTGCGCCAACTCTTTCATGAGGGAGGAACCAAGTATCCAGTGTGATTTGGACATGGTTGGGAAGATGCTTAGAATTTTGGCCGGTTCCACCGTACCGTGCGCCATCATAAACACCAACCCTAAGAGGGCGACCCCACCAACACTGCTCTTGATATGCTTCATGTTATATTCCAAAAGCAAAAACGGACTCACACTTCAATTTATCTTAATCATAGCACGGTCATCGCTAGACTGAAACAGAACCGATTCGTCTGTCATATGGCAACCCATTCAGACTCGGTTTTGCTTCGTAACGATGACACTGTGTTGGTGAAGTGGGAACCAAATATTGCAATCTCATCGCTGAGTACATCCCACGTTTATCGCTGGGACCACGCGTCGATCGGACCAAGCGTTGATTACGATTCGATTATCATTTGATGTTAAAGACACAACAAAGGTAGATAGCAAAAATGGAATTGTAGGCACATTTTTGTATTTTTTTTTTGTTTAAAATTTGCTTTTATTGTGGATAAAACAAAAATGATTTAATTGAATAATATATTTTATCAACCCGATAATATAGTATTGCCAAATCCCATGCACCAATATAGAAGACAGTAGCATATAAATCGCAAAAAAACTATTTGAGTTTATACTGCTCAAAGGCGTTGGAAGCTTTCAGGAAAATTTGATCCGGCGTTGAAGCCGATGCTAACGGAATCCAATTATCTGGACGTCCTGCATCCTTTTGTGCCGATCGTAGTGCATACCTCAGCGCAAACACTACCCCGATAGCCATCGTGAATGCTGGTTCACCGGTTGCCTTCGACCGTAACACTCCAGATGGATTGTCACCGGTCTGTATGAGTCGAATGCGAAAGTCCACCGGGATGTCCTTCGCTCCCGGTGGCTTATAGTTCCAGGAACGGTTCGTCAGCAATGCACCGCTGGTCATATCGTAGACCAGTGACTCCGTTAACCAGTATCCGATTCCCATTACATACGCTCCCTCGATCTGACCAATGTCCACTCCCGGGCTAAGACTCTCTCCAGTATCCTCGAGAATATCAACGCGGGTAAGTTGTATGTTACCGGTAAGTACATCGATCTCGATCTCAGCACAACTCAATCCCCAAATGCTGTAAGGTTTCAGGTCCGCTTTCTTGTATTGATACAGCACACTCAGATCAATGTCACGGGTGTAGCAGGTTTGTGTAACCTTTTCCCATGTGG
Source organism: Anopheles rivulorum (assembly GCA_018908115.1). NCBI lineage: Eukaryota > Metazoa > Arthropoda > Insecta > Diptera > Culicidae > Anopheles > Anopheles rivulorum. The sequence goes on from CM032178.1 coordinate 25,850,043, forward strand.
CGTTTTTAAGCTCATTTTTAATGGGTTGTAGACGAGTGTTTAGAATTTCGCACGCCTTTATCACGGCCTGTAAAGAAGAAAGGGCTTAAGCCAAGTTGTGAGGAAAAAAGACGAACCCAAGATGTACTCACCAAGCATACAACCTCGCTGGTCATACTACCTCCAGTCATTACGGCATTAGGAGATGTCATGCTAGTCGACGGTTTGATTGAAATTTTCTCCAGCGGAATGCCCAATGTGAAAGCAGCAACCTGAGCCGCCTTGGTATTAATACCCTGTCCAACTTCAATTCCTCCGTGACTGATCGAAACCGTACCGTCCTTCGCATAGATTGACACCTGTGCATGTAAAGCACCAAAATGCACCAAAGGATATTGCATCGGGACCATGGCGATTCCCCGTTTACGCCAACGGTTTTTGACGTTAAAGTCATCAATGGTTTTCTTCCTCTTATCAAACTCCACGTCCTGACGGAATTGTGGCATCAGCTTTTGAAATACGCTTGCCGTTGGCATATTGCTCAGTCGCACCTGCATCGGATCGACACCGGTAACCCAGGCAATGTGGTCCATGATCGTTTCGACCATGGATATACCTTCGGTAGTAGCCGGTGCTCGCATCCAAGTATTCGAAGGTGAGTCTGTAAGCACGGCTTTTCCTTCCACTTTCCACGTGCTAGCATTATACGAAAGGCCAAACACTACCTTCGCATCGTCGACTACGTTTTCGTTCAGATTTGATCCATAGTCTTGCATGAAGTTGTTGGTGAGCTTTAGTATCTTTCCCTTTGCATCCACATCCACCTGGTAGTTACTGATGCAACCGTATCGCTTGCCGAGTGTACCCATGTTTGCCTCAATCGTCATAACGAACCGTACTGGGCGTCTTGAGAGATGGGCAGCTAGAGCACAAGCGCAGGCAATCTGATTTACGCGCGTTAGCTTGCAGCCGAATCCTCCTCCCAGGCGACGGACGGTAAGATTAAGACTGTTCTGTGGCACCTTCAGAGCGGCGGCGACCACCACCTGACACAGATCTATCCACTGTGTAGCCGCATATATGTCCATACCATCTTCAATCGGAACACACAGACATGTTTGGGGTTCCATCGTGTAGTGGAATTGTCCAGCCAGTTCCAGTGTACCCACAATTTTTTTTGACACTTCGGCATCCACCTCGGGACCGTCTCGGCTGTTGATCGGTTGATCGAAAATGCGCTCCTTTGTTTGATTCATTAGCACTGCTTTAATTGTAGGGCAGATAGGTTCGTCGGAGACTTTCTCGTAAATGATCTTCACCTGTCTGGCCGCTCGTATTGCTTGATCGAGCTGTTCGGCCACAATCATGCCGAC
>CM032178.1:25853072-25872217 GCA_018908115.1 Anopheles rivulorum
CTGGAAGCTCCTGATCCGATACCGAGGCAAGGGACTTAAAAGCGTCGAGTATTGGTCGGTAACCGGTGCAGCGACAAATATTGCCACCGAGCTGGTTCTCAACCTCTTCCATCGAGACTTTTCCCTGCTTTGATTCCATCAAGCTGTACATGGTCATCACCATGCCGGGTGAGCAATAGCCACACTGGCTACCGTTCATGTGAGCCAAGCGCTCCTGTATCGGATGATATCCGTCCTTTCGATTACCGAGAGCTTCGACGGTTTTGATGTCCAATCCATGGCAAGCAAACACGGGAAAGAGACACTTGAATAGGTGACATCCGGACATTAAGATCAATTTTTTGCAGTAGATGAGGGCAGTTCTCACGGATAACTTACCGAATTGACGGACCAAGATTTAGTTTCCTTTGTAACAGGATGAAGCCCGGACACGTTTACCACACAAGCACCGCAGCCACCTTCCAGACACATGAACTTAGTGCCGGAAAGATGGGCATAGTTCCGAATGAACTTGTTCAAGGATGTATCCACCGGCACATTATTCGCATTGGCTGTCAGTTTAGGTATACAGTTTGTTAATTTTAATTAGTTAAATTTAATTAATAGTAATCAATTAGCTTCTCTTACCTGTGTAGGCCTTTCCATTGATGGTGAAGGTAACTTCGGAAAGAGGACTTGAAATAGATGTAAACAATTTAAATTCAATATTGTGTTTAATCAACCATGTTTTATTAATTGATCAACTTATCAAACATAAAAATGATCTCGATTGGCGGCTAAAGTCGTTGACCTGTTTTGAAAAAAAAAATCTTCTACGATAGTCTGTTCTTTAGCTGAATTTCAACCCAACGGAAATCCCACAAAGCACCAGCAAATACTAGTTGCAGCTCAGCCAAAGATTCATAGTCAAATGCTCGAATCGCTCTTGGTTTTCGGTTTTACAATAGTAAGCGGTATAAAAGCAGGAAAACGAATGGAAGAGATAGGAAAGACGAACGAAATTATGAATATTGATCATAATTAGGCAATAAATAACCAGTTCCTAAGAATAGCGTACCAGAACATGTAAGGTGACGCGAAGCGGTGAATACGTTTGTCAAAGTGTAAGGATGCTAGTTTAAAAATAAGATTATGCAAACGAAAGCCGAAAAAATAATCTCCATGAATAAAATTTATCGATAGCTAAAAAAAGAAAAAGAAAGCAATTTTTTTTATTTATAAAAGTAAAAAAATTTATTCAAAATTTATTAAGATTTCTTTTTAAACGATAATAACTAAACAAGTAGGTGAAATGGAAGCGATGAATGTATTGTATTAAAACAATTATAAAACGTTTAAACAAGCAGAATTGGTAAAAAAAATTAATTTGATGTGAATTATTGAACAAATTTTGACTTATTCAACATTCAGCTAAGAAAGGGAACAAAGTAAAAGACACATTTTCACATTTCAAGTTTTAAACGTTCGACGGGTTCACTAGAGGTCAAGCATGATTTCTTTGCCGTGCGTTTGATGACAGGGCAATCTCTATCTTTTCCTCATTTTATTCATTCTGCTGTACTTCTGCAGCTACACATTCCGTCATTTTTAATGGTCGTAAAACTTTTACAATCACATATTGATGAGACGTTCAGAACTGGTTTTTGTTTTAGCGAAATCCGGCTGCCTATTCCTAATCGCATGTTAATCCATCCTCGGTATATCTCATTACCTTTCAACTGAACTCGGGCTGTTCCACAGGTACGTTCCAATTGAGGAAAGCATCTTTTGGTGCTACTTTTCAAAAATGATGGCCTTTGTAATATTTAACTTTAGTACCAAAAAAGAACACCCACAGCAACGTGGCACACAGAAACTCTGGCACTGATGAAGACAAACAACCTGCTCACGTCCAACGATCGATACCAAATGTCGCAGATTTGGGCAACACGTTGCCAGTGATCGTTGGCGTTGGTGTAGAAGATCCTTTATTGCCAAATTAACCCTTATGTTTAGGTCGGTTCAAACGAATGCGTTGTGCGGTTTAGTGATTATTTTTCGTTTTAAAAAGTTTTGTGTTGATTTGTTTCTAAATAAAATTCTGTATTACAAATCAATGTGCAAGTTTTGAATATTTTAATATTTAATCAACATTGAGGATTGAGAAGTTGATCACACTTTGGTCCAACCTATGTCAGGCATGTCAAACCCATATTTTCCTCAGCGATCTTTTGATCGCATGCATTAATTTTTAATGCATTTGTAAGAAAACATTTTGAAGTTTTTTAATAAGGAACAATTGACTTAATATGGTTAAAAAATAAATTAAAATGCAAAGCTTACGATTCTCTAGTTGCAAAACTAGATAAGAATAAATTAGCAGCAACATACAAACCACATTTTACATCATAAGGCATTGATTTTCACGACGGAAGCCGAATGTGTCACAACAATTATGTACCCATGATAATAACTCAATATAATTGAGTACATTGTAATTAACGGTGATCACCAAGCTAAATTATCACATTATGATCAGAATATTGTTCGGATATTTCGTGCATGCTTCTGGCTACCATTCTGACCTCTTCTCCTACACTCGTATACCAGAAATGGCTTCAGGGAAAAATTTGCTTTTCCGTACAAGTTAGAGGATTATAGAATTTGTTAGAAAAATGTTAAAGGCAGAAAAAGGAAACCTTGAAGGTTGATAAGTTGGGTCCTTTTAAAAAAAATTGCATTCAGCAGCATCCTGTGCGTTTCTGTGCGTAAGTATCTACCATAGTCAACCATGTCCTCATCGTATCAGTGGCTTCTGCTCTATTGTGCACGAATCATAAATCAGAATATCAGAAGAAAAATAACTCCCATTTTCAGAAAAAAACTGTATTTTTGCCTGAAGGAAAATTATAAAAATATTCGTATTCTTAGTCTATTGTACCAGCACCAAGTCATGTGAAATAATAATGCATTCCTTAAAAGGTGTCCTTTTCGAAGGATATCAATTCAGCTTGTACTGTTCGATCGAATTTCCAGCCAACAGATAAACCTGATCCGGGGTGGATGCGGTACCCATCGGAATCCAATCGTCTGGCAGTCCGGCATCCTTCCGTGCCGAACGGAGAGCATTGCGCAGCGCAAAGAGTACAACAATCGACATATTTAAGGCCGGTTCCCCGGTGGCCTTTGATCGTAGCACACCGGCAGGGTTGGAGCTATTCTGCAGGAAGCGCACCCGGAAATCAACCGGAATATCTTTCGCTCCCGGCGGTTTGTACGTCCAGGTACGGTTGGTCAGCAGTGCGCCATCCTCCGCGTTGTAAACTAATGCCTCCGTCAGCCAATAGCCGACACCCATAACGAACGCACCCTCAATTTGTCCCACATCAATGCCAGGGCTCAAGCTTTCACCGGTGTCTTCCAGGATGTCTACGCGACGCAACTGAACATTGCCAGTCAATACGTCTACCTCCGTTTCGGCACAACTTAATCCCCAGATGATATACGGTTTCAGCTCCGTAGCACGATACTGATAGGTGGCACACAGATCAACATTACTCGCGTAACACAGCTGTGTGATAGATTCCCACGGTACGTCCTTATGCGCATCGCGTACCGGTTTGATGCGTTCCAGGAGAATCTCGCACGCTTTCTTTACGGCCTGTAGGGAAGTAAAACATAGCACAATGTGAGAAGTTGCTTAGAGAATTAATTGTTCCTTTACACTTACATAGCACACTGCCTCGCTGGTCATACTGCCACCCGTGACGATGGCGTTAGGCGATGTCAAACTGTTTGTTGGTTTGATGCTTATCTTCTCGAGTGGCAATCCAAGTACGAATGCGGCCACCTGTGCCGCCTTGGTATTCATGCCCTGACCCATTTCGATACCACCGTGTGTAATTGAAACCGTTCCATCGCCAGCATGGATCGCTACCAGCGCGTGCAATGCTCCAAAGTATCCGAGCGGATAGCGCATCAGTGAGATGGCAATGCCTCGCTTACGCCAACGGTTGTCCACGTTGAACTGATCAATTTCCGCCTTACGCTGGTTGTACTCTACATCCGTGCGGAACTGGGGCAGTAGCTCGCGCATCTTGCTACCTTCCGGCATGTTGGCTAACCGCAGCTCCAGTGGATCTAATCCCAACTCCCAAGCAATGTGCTCCATAATATTTTCGATCATTGCAGTACCTTCCGTTGTGCCCGGTGCCCGACACCACGTGTTGCTGGGTGCATCCGTTTTAGCCGCCTTACCGACCACCTTCCACGTCTTGGTGTCGTAGCAATTGTTGAAAAACTCCGTCGTTGCCTCACCCACCGATTCGTTTAGCGATGCACCGTAGTCCTGCATATAGTTGTTCGTGAGCTTTACGATGCGTCCGTTGCTTTCCACGTCCACTTCGTAGTCGGTAATGCAACCGTACCGCTTACCGATCGAGTTCATGTTCGATTCGATCGTCAGCACGAATCGAACCGGGCGGTTCTGTAGATGGGCTGCCAACGCGCAAGCACATGCGATTTGGCCAGCACGCGAGATTTTCGCACCATAACCACCGCCCAGCCGGCGTACGCTAAAGTTGAGGCTGTTTTCCGGCACCTTTAGCATCGATGCTATCGCCACCTGGCACAGATCGACCCATTGCGTCGAGCTGTGCACATCCATACCGTCCTCGATCGGTACGCACACGCAACTTTGCGTCTCCATGGTGTAGTGGTACTGGCCAGCCATTTCGAACCGTCCGGTTACTTTGCGAGCGGCCGATACCTTGACGCGATAGTTCGAACCACGGCGTGTTGTTGTTATTGGTTCATCGAAGATGCGCATCTTCGCCTGATTGTCAACAAGCGATTTTAACGTCGGATAGACCGGTTGCGGTTGGGACGACACACGCTCGTAAAGAATGTTAACGAGCGTGGCAGCATGATTTGCTTGGTTGAACGTTTCCGCCAAGATGATACCGACCGGTTGACCATGGTATAGTACCTCGCCGCTACAAAACACTTCTTCCACCTCCTGATTGCCCAGACTGGCTGGCATGAAGTTGTTTGTACCGGGGATATCTTTCGCCGAGTAGAAAGCCACAACACCGGGATATTTCTAAGGATGAACAAAATGAACCAGAACTAGGATGTGAGGTCTCAGTACACACTCAGTACAAACGTCTAATTTCACTCACCAGCGCATCGGTAGCATCAATTTTCCCGATGCGTGTATGCGGTTTGGTAGCAATAACGAAGGCCGCATACAGTTCCCCGGGCAGCGGAGGTAAATCGTTCGTAAACTTAGCCTCCCCAGACGTTTGGGCGAGTGCCTCAATCTTCGGAATGTTTTTCGTCAGTGGCCAGTTGCGCTCGTACGTATCGAACGTCTGTTGGCCGGATGACAGGGTACGCTCCAGTACGGTACCACCGGAACGGTAGGATGGTTTCACCAGCACCGTACCATCCGGAGCTACATTCAGCAGATACTTGTAGTACAAGGCCATTGCCAGATTTTTACGATACTCGCCGGACGCATCGGGTAGTACCCAATCGGGACGGATCTCGTTCGCTAGCTGGTTCATCGTGCCTTGAATGGTTTCCGCGTCGAACATATTTTTGCCAACCAAGAATAGTTCCGTCGCTGAGGCATGGGTAAACTGGAAAAGAAAATTATAAACCATGAGAGACTTAATCACACTTATTAGAGATCATTAAAGCTTTCGTACATCTGGATTGATTCCTCCAAAGCAAATCTTGATCGATTCCACCGTCACACCGTCCTCGGCAAATTTAGTCAGAAAGGCACCATTGACGTAGGCGTGCGCATTTTGCGATCGTGGCATCACTTTGAACGATCGGAACTGGTAGTGCGTGGAATCCAGCGCTGGAAGTGTAACCGATTTCAGCACCTTCTTCTGCATGTCTAGCTGAACAAACTCGGCCGGTGTAACGAGACTGGTTTTGCCTCCGGCTTCAACTAGAATGGAGTATTAAGGGGGAAAATTATTTAACAAATCGGATATCGGATTTGCTTTTGTTTAACAAACTATACTTGCCAACTGTCAGCTTCGCACCAACCGTTTCCAATATCAGGTACATATCGGATGGGAACTCATGATGCTGGTTTTTAATGTTCAGATTGCCCGCGATCGTTCCGGCACTGCGTACCGGTACGTTCGCAATCAGATCGATGTGTTGCTCAAGCTGTTTGAAGTGCGTAAAGTGTGGCGATTTGTTTGCAGTTGCATCCAGTATTTGCATGAACTCGGTTAGGGAAACGTTCGCTCCAACCACGAGCTCGTTATTGTCTGAGGAGTGCGTATGGAGCTCCTCAACGGCATTGATGTCGATGAATACCTGAAGCGTTGGACTTCGTCGGTAAACACCTGCGAAAGCATAGAACATGAGAATTTTACTAACAAAGATTATTTTGTTTGTGGATCATTCCTACCGTGAGCGGTATTGCCAGCGACCAGCATGTACGGTTTGCTACCGATCTGTTCGAAAATTGCAAAAATATCCGCCACTTGCGTGACGCGATGCCACTCCTTATCGTCCGCAAACGTTAGCTTCACCGGACGCTTCGGATCGATGCGATCCTTCGCCGAGCTGCAGCTGCCCGCACAAGGGCTGCCCGTTTTCGGGCACGTCTTCGTGAGATCCTCAATGTCCTGGCAGGCATCGAGCAGCTTTTCATCCGCATCGACCGTCAGCGATTTGAACGCGTCCAGTATGGGCCGGTAACCGGTGCAGCGGCAAATGTTACCACCGAAGGCATTTTCCACGTCTTCCATCGAGATCGCACCATGGTTCGCTTCCATCAGGCTGTACATGTTCATGACCATGCCCGGTGAGCAGTAGCCACACTGCGTACCATTTAGATGGGCCAAACGTTGCTGGATCGGATGGTAACCATCCTTCCGGTTGCCGATTCCTTCCACCGTTTTCACATCTAGCCCGTGGCACGCGTAGACCGGATACAGGCACTGAAAAAAATGTATGTGGAAAAACAATTCGCTATATTTGGCACTGTACAGATGGAAAGCATCAGTTTGCCTACCGAATTGACTGCCCATGATTTTTTCTCCTTCGTCACCGGATGGACACCGTTTACGTTTACAATGCAAGCGCCACAGCCACCCTCCAGGCACATGAACTTGGTACCGGTCAGATGAGCATGATTGCGGATAAACGTATTCAAAGAGGTATCGACCGAAACCGTTTGAGGATCAACTGCAAAAAATTAAAATGGAAATGAGGAGATCGTTAGACGCACTGCAGTCTCGTAAGCAGAAACTATTTCCGTGGCACTAATTATAAAACAGCACTCACCAGTATACGGTTTCCCATTAATTGTAAAGGTGACTTCCGATAGAGGACTGCACAAATAAAAAAAAGCGAAATACAATAAGAACGTATCATTAAATACTCATTGCGATGTTTGCTCGTTGATAAGGGCTAAGGGTGCAGCAGGCGTGATGCACTTTGGTGGAATTTATTTACATGATCAATGTTACATACTTGTTGAATGGGAGAAAAAAATGTTTCTCGTGGACGTATGATCACGAGAAATATATCGCACCCTTACCATAGCAACGGATCGTCAAGGTGTTTTGAGAAAATTGCATCGCATCTATTGCTTGCATGTTTTACTTTTACATGGTCGCCTTTACTGCCGTTACCGGACGCTAAACGACGTCTTGGACAAGATTTACGGCCAGCGAATACGCGATCGGTAACAAAAAGATGCGAAAAAAGCACACAACAATGGCGAGCAAGCCAGCGGAACGGCTTGATGTGATGGTTTTTTTTTGCTTCTGTCCAAATCTGCAATAGCATTGAGAAAATTGCTCGAAAAAGAGAACACGAAGAACCATTACAAACCACAATAAAAAAAAAATGTTGTCATGCAAAGTTCAACATTGAACAACGCGTTAATCATGTTTGTGTGAAACGGTTGAATCCAGCGCGCTGGAAACCGGTCTGTAGAGAATAATGCTTCTTGTTTGCTTTTATCTGCGTTGTTATGGAAGAAGGATAAAAACAAGTCATGATGGATTGCTCGATACCAAAACGAGCTGTCAGTAATTTTAGGGGAAACAAATACACGCACACGCTCACAGATACGCAGTCGCAAAAATGTACGCACAACAACTTTTGATCACAGCATCCCAGCAAACACTGACTTACCTATCAACTTCCGTGCTGCCCCAAATGTAGCTGCCGAGCGTGGAAAGCATGACTAACGAACTGGTTCAACAAACGCAGCGTTTAGAATGCAGTAAAAAGTGTGCAGAAAGTTGAAATATTAAAATGTTGTGAAATGTATCCTCAGTGCCGGTGCGTTCAAGGACAAACAGCGGCGGATGGAGGCTGGAACTCAGACACAAGCACCACGCCGAAGCTGGGCAAACACGAACTCGGCGTCAAAACAGCAGCGCAACAAACACCAAAACGTTCCGCTCACTACGACTGATCGTGAGCGAGTGGTGATCTCAACGTTTGCGGGCCTGCGTTGCCGTCCGGCGTCGTACGCGGCCACGATTGTTGGCAGGTCCAAGATTGGCGAGCCGGTTCTTACACACGCGAGAGCTATAATTCTAGCTTATCTGTCTCGTCAAGTACTTGCGCACTAAAGGGAACGCAAAAAGAAACATTGGTCATATATGTATGATGTGCATTTGCGCAAACATTTGCGCAACTAACGTAAGATCATGTGTAGGATCAAATTCACACATCAACGAAGGTCCTTTGACACCTCTTTAAGATAAATTAAATTTTCGTGTGTGTCGAATTGAATATTAAATATAGCAGTTATTAAATATTAAATATTCATCAGTGTCAAGGAGAATGTTTCAAATTAATATTCATATGACATTATATTCGCAACTCACATTGAGAAACACTGAACAGAAAACCAAGTAGGCAAACGATTGCAGTCTCTCCATCTTTCTCTCTTTGTCTCCCTCTCTCTTACAATCGAAAACCAAATGCATTTCTCACCTTTGCTGGTGTGTTGACTGTCGTTGATTCCAGTGTTTTTTTATACGTAATAACCGGTTACAACAGCTGAGACGATGTAATTTTCTTAACGAGCTTATCAGCTGATAGAGCAAAACAAAAAACGTAAACACTCACTGATTCCACTTTATGTGGATTCGTTCGCTACTTCGATCGGTTTCGATCGGTCTGTAATTGCTTACTCAGCACATTACAAAAATGCCGGTAGGATTCGAATTTAATTGTCGTTTGATTGATTTAGGGATATCAGTTACAATGTCGCTGTGTTATGTCGGGGGACTATGATTAACTTCAGTATGTAAGTCAATATGATTACTTTCCGAGTAATTATGTTTTGGCAGTCATCATTCTTAATGAAGCAAAGCGACATTGTATCTTAGCTTTTCCCTTTGCCTTTCGATCATTGGGAACTCTAGTGAAAGCGGTTTGCAGAATTGAGAGAATGCGAAATAAAACATTTCAACGTAGATGAATTAATATATTTTACTACACGTTGCTTAGTGTTCACATTGTTTGCGACAAACCGATTGGTGGTTGTTGTTGTTGCTTGTTAAATCCAAGCCCAACAAAGTCTTTTATCTAGCAAATGTTGGTCATCTGGTTTGGTAGAGTAATGCAATATGAAATGTTCCCTTAATGAAAGCTATAAATCCCCCAATAAATCCAAGTTAAGCATCAAAACCACGCAGTGAACGATCGCGAGATCATGATCGAGTAAGATGGAAAAATATACATGATTTGCAATAATTTTACTATAAAGGAAGGAAGTAGAATGATAAAAGTTGTAACTTGATGAGTGTAAATTCCTTGTTCGATAGTAGCTCTTTCAACGCGAGCATTGGCCCGTCCATAAGTACGATTCTACGGAAGCAATCCCTCATGGTGTGATCTTCGATGATCAGGTTTGAATTCGGCACTGGTTGCTCAGGGGATGTCGTGTTGCTGTAGCTTACAGACAAGCTAGACAAGTACGCCTTCGAACGTACAATAGCTAAAGTCCTCCAACAAGAACGATTCACAAAACAAGTGCTCTACGGGAGCCTTACGGCGAAAGTAAAATGCAATTTTCTGAAAAACGGAAAACCATTTAGTAGAACTTTGAACATGAACTTAATTAAGCTGAAAAAGCAACAAACATACGCTAATTTCTTTACATCCATACAAAATATCACACACGTTTGCATTATTTTTCCGACAAATTTTGTTCCATTCGGTATCTTCCATTCCGAGAATGTCTGTTTGTGTATGTTTGGTTTGTTTGTTTGCCGTTGTATTTATTTTTTGTCACATGCAAAAAAGATCTTTCTTACTATTATTATTACACGGTTTTGGTTTTATTTTCCTTTTGTCATGCACTTCATAAAAATGTCACAAAATGTGACTTGCGGTTCCTGCTGGCGAAGGAAAACCCACAAATTGAGGTGTGGCCGATTGGCGATTCCGTCGTACTGACGTACTTACCGCACATAGCACCAACGCGCGAAAACAGAAAACGATCATCCATCCCTCAACCTCACCGAGATGAAGAGAGATTAATTTGGGCGCTTTCTGCGTGTGTTTTCTTTATACTTTCCCTTATACATTAAACGTCTTGCATCTTATCATGCTATAGTTAAATTATGTGTTTCTTTATGTGCCTTTCCTCCCTGCTGCCATTCTTTATACTCGATCTGCATATTGCCACACTGCACACAATGCAAATAGTCTCATGGTTCTCTGTTTTGTAACGCTTTCGCTTCTACTACGTCCCACTGTTACGGCTACACAATAGATACATAGGATGGTACGGAATCATCGATGACTTGGTTTGGTTGGCTGTGTTTTGTGACTGTTTGCGCTTGACGGAACTCCGCTAAAATCGCTTCCGGTTGTGTGGTCCGCAACCACATAAAATGCAACAACAAAAAAAAAGCACAGTTGGGGCGTTGGGCGCTTTATATACGGTTTAAAAATTCCATCCAGCATCGCCCTAGCGGCGGTGGCTGAGCAGTTGCACTTGGAATGAGAACACGGATAGTTCGACACGGTAGTTTCAGTTTTTGTTTCGGTTGTCGCTGCGAGACTTAAGATGTAACAGAAGACGTTAATAAATTCCAGTCCAAAGTAAATGCTAGAGTAGAGTGTAATGAGATATTATGGGTTTATCTATGACTTTTCTTCAAACCTGCTATACGGCAGCACTTCTTTAGTACCCTAAAAACGGTGAATTAATTTATCTATGCTCAGTTCTAAAATGGGGAACATTAAAGTTTGTTTCCTGTAGCGTAGCAATAGCTACACGCGTTGCTAGTCTATGGAACGGGATAGAGATTGATGAGTTCGGAGCAAGATTAGTCTCACGCTACGCATCGGACACACATTTCCGTGCAGCAGGAGAGCTTTGATGAGGGAACGGACAAATTAAAATGAAACTTTAATGGAACGTGAATACAAACAACGCCGCAGTAAGGTAAACGGTGTTCCTAACGCTAATTACTATGCACTAGCAGTCCAATATTGAGATCGCAACATGGCACATCATCCTTGTACGGGATGCTGTTTGTTTGAGCTGTTTGTTTGTGTGATGAATTGAAATGAAACCGAACGATCCAGGCTCCCTCGTCCCGGTCGTTTCCCCGGGTTCTCTGTTCTGCGGGGACTGTTTTTTTTTTCTCTCCTTAATCTATGCTAAACTAGTATGCTAAAACGGATGAAAAAGCAAAAAAAAAAAACGTTTGCCTTATCCTTCGTGGTAGGACGATTGCATTAATGCGCTCTGCGGTAGGATTGGGTCACCGCCACCGGCGACACCATTACCAACGGCCTGTACGGTCGGCGAAGGTGAACTGAAACCGGGCTGAAAGGAACTGACGCCTCCACCACCGCCAACTGCCCCACACTGTTCGCTCGTACTGCTGGCCACGCTGAGGATGCTTCCGCTATGGCTGGGTTTGCGCCCCATTGGTGGCATGCCTGGGTTGGGCTGCGGCACCATCATGGGTTGGTTGCCGGTCACCAGCGACTGTGTGCTATTCTTTGGTATGTGCTGTGCTTGACGGTCGAGCTCGGACGCTAGGTCACTGCTACCAGGCAGCGACGATATGGAACTTCCGACTGCTGCGACCGCATCAATGCGGTTCCGACTGTTACGCCCCGAACCATGGTGATGGTGATGATGATGGTGCCGATGTGGATCTTTTGGCGGGCGTGCTTTCATTTCTGCTCTCCCAGCGCCTGGATATCCGGGACTGCTCGTTACCACACCCGAGAAATCAGCCTCCATCCCATATTCCAGACCACTGTCGATGCTTTTCCGGGGCAGGCTGAAATTTTTGTACCCTTGCGCGTGTGCACCCATCGCTGGCTGTGGCTGCTGCTGCCCATGCGAATGATGCTGATGGGCATGTGCATGATGGTTTGCGTGATGCTGTGCCGGTTCCTGCATCGAGTGGATGCTTTTGTTGCTTCGGCTGGCGCTCGCATTGTGGTAGAAGCTACGGTTGCTCTGCGTTTCGTACTGATCACCGGCGGAACTGGCCGACTCATCCATCCGACCACCTCCATTGTTGCTACGATCGAGCGAATGGTGATGCTGATGATGCTGGTGATGTGGACGCGATGTGGCCGAATGTGGTGGCCCAACCTGGGACGTTTGTTGCAGCTGTTGCTGCTGCTGCTGCTGTTGATGCTGCAATTGGTTCGTGCGTAGAATTTTCTCACGTTCCAACGAATGATGATGATGTTTTCGCTGCTGTGGTTGAGGAAGAAGCGGCTGTTGCTGTTGCAGTGGTTGTTGCTGCTGCTGCTGCTGCAAAAGCTGTTGATCCGATCGTCCTTCACCATTTCGCTCCCGGCTTAGTGAATGATGGCTGGATGAGGACGATGGTGTCGCAATGTTTAGATTACCCTGCGAGGACATGCGATTCGTATTGACGCTTAGCATAGAGCCCTTGCGATTGAAACCTCCTTGCTCGTTTTGTTCACCTAAGAAAAAGGAAACCAAAAAACCAACCGAAAGTTAGTGTCACTGAGCAGCAATTCAACCTGGAACGGCTATTTCACTTACTTCTCTTCTGTGCCTGATACCATATCTTCAACCGATGGCCAATCTCCGGGAACGTTGGTCGTCGTACGGCTTGCTCATGCCAACATTCTACCATCAGCGAGTAAACCGCGCTGGGGCAAGATTCGGGACAGGGCAATAGCTGCCTGGCACGCACCATATTGATAACTTCCTGGTTGCTGTACCCGTAGTATGGCTGCAGCCCGTAGCTATAAATTTCCCACAACACTACGCCGAAAGACCAAACGTCACTCTCGGTTGTGAACTTGCCGTAAAGGATCGACTCGGACGGCATCCAGCGTACGGGCAGGAGAGACTTTGATTGAACGCTGGAAGTAATGAGTAAGAACAAGTAAATGTAAGTGAGTTGATCGAGATCGCGGAGCCAACACAAACTCAAAAACCTACCGATAGTAATCCGAGCTGTAGATATCACGCGACAGACCAAAGTCAGAAATCTTCACCGTCAAATTGTCGCCCACCAGACAGTTCCGTGCGGCTAGATCGCGATGCACGTAATGGTGGCTAGCCAGATACTCCATGCCGTCGCAAATCTGCTGCGCGATCAGCAAAAACTGCAGCTGGCTCAGCGATTTGCCCTCGTTTGGCGAGTTGGCGATCAGGAACTCGTGCAGATCGCCCTGCGCCATGTACTCGAACAGCATGCAGAGCGGTTCCTCCTTGAGCACCACGCCCAGTATGCAGACGATGTTGTCGTGCTTCAGGTCGGATATCAACTCGATCTCGCGCTTGAAGTCGGCTTGCGTTTTCGCGCTCGCATTTTCCTTCAGTGCCTTCACCGCGACGAAGATCCGCTCGCCGTTCTTCTGCGTCAGTTCGCCCTTGTACACCTTGCCGAACGCGCCCTCGCCCAGCTCCTCGACGAAGCGCACGTCCTGCAGCGTGTACTGGGGAACGCGCGAGATACCATTGTTACGCGACTGTGACGACTGGCCGGCACTGCCACCGTTACCGGGCTGGCCGGTCGTTAAGCCCTGGATGCCACCATTCTCCGCGTTCCGGCTAGCGGCACCGGCTGACGATTGGTTCGCTATCAGGGACGTCATTTCGATCGGAGAGTTGAGCCGTGAATTACCGTAGATGTTCTTGTCCGCATTTGGCAGGTTGATCTGCAATTGGAGAGAAGCAAAAGGATGTTACAACACACAACTCGGTCTCGGGGACGGTGGGACCGATATTTACATTTTGAATGTTGGATACACCATGCTTCCGATATTTGCGACAGCAAAAGACGGCCACACCGATAAACAGTGGAGAGATGACAGCTATAAAGCCGATGATGATGTACATCCACATTCGCTCGGAACACTTCGGAATGTCGCAGTACTCGATGGTTTTCTGCATGTCCACGTAGCACCAGGGAGCATCCATCGGGCCGGCATGGGGTGGATTTCTAATGCAAACAAAAGAACCAAGAGATACATTATTTGAAGGAAGCCAAAGCCTCCCAGCAATTGAATACATCCCACACGACCTACCGGCAATAGTTGTGACCGGCCAGATGTGGAAACTCCGACATCGTGTGCATTAGCTTCGACCAGCGCATACAAATTTTCGAAGATTTGGTCCGATCCATAATGCCCCGGTAGCTCGCCCCATTCTCCCAGTAGCAATCGTCGTCCGGCTTGATGTCCAAATCGATACCGAGCCGCATACACTCCATATCGCCCGAACTTCCCAGCCCACCGATCCCGTTCAGTATCGTCCCGTCGACACTCTTCTGCAGTGGCAAATCGTCACACTCCTCCAGTGGCAGCTTTTGGCCAATGGTTGGATGGCGTTTCGCAATCGCGTACTCCTTCTGGCAGAGTTCGTTTTCCAGCAGCTCACAATCGTTGCGGCAGATGCGTCGCAAATTTTCGGTGTTCCGTGTCGGTGGGTATGATTTTTTCGGACCCGTCGACGTCGTGTACGACAGGACGGACACTTCATCGCTTCCCGGTTGCCCGTACCGATAGTCTGGCTGGGCGGCCCGTCGTCCTCGTCTGGCACCATCGTACCGGGGCGGTGGCGCGTCATTCTCCGTCACGATGTCACCGTCGAAAAAACGTCCCCCAAGGTCCGGTGTCACACCGCCCCGGAAGTATATGCGAAGCCGTTCCGTCGTGGTGGGCGTATCGTTGCCGAACAGTGCCGCCGACCCACCGCCGAGGGTGCTACTGTCGTAGGGGATGGGCGTTGAAAGGGGAGCCGCTTTCAGCAACGGTTGTTTGCGGTTGTTCTTCTTCTCGTGCGCTTTAAACTTCCCCCGACCGATGGTGGCTGCACGGCGGGCTGCCTCGGCCGCGGCACGGTTTGCAAAGTACTGGTGGTTGGTCAGCTCGGGCGTACGGCACACCGGCAGTATGCTGTAGCACAAGCTGGGCAGTGCATACACGCGACAGTTGGCGTTCATGTCCTTCGACTCACGGATCACACCGTACGCCGCCTTCAGCCGCTCCTCCAGCGTCTCCATCGTGATGTCCGGCGTCACGAAGACGGTCTGGTTGCGCAGGTACTGTTCGCAGGTGGCACCGGTGTACACCTGACACACGCCCGGCTCGATCGTGTCCTCCTCGTCACGGTACGACGGCGTGTTCCCATCCTGGTGCAGCTTTTCCGTCTTCTTCCGCCGGCTAAACTTGACATTTGCTGTGTAGCCACCGCCGTTCCCTCCTGTGCGTGCGTATCCGGCCCCTGTACCGGTCGGCGTAAATGTCAACCTGCAAACGGAAAGCGAGACAATGGCGCAGGGTAACAATTAGAACGATTGTATGGAAAGTTAGCTCCAAACCCTCCCCCAAAAGACACACGGGTACGAAACGGATCCACGTGACGGTACAGTGGTAAAAGAAAAACGTTCCATCAAAATGGCACGGGTCGCATTTACCAGTTTTGCAAGATGTTGGAAACTTTACACGCTCGCTTGACGTGGGTTGGCTTCACAACAAGGAACGTAAGGAAAATATAGGTGTGGAAAATGTGAATCTTAAGTGAATCACTTTTCAGTCGTCTTTGTGCGTTTCTGTGTCGACTGTGTGCTTACGACGGAGCTTCCCTTCGCTAAGATCACACACAAAGTCAGTACAAACCTCGGGCGGTCGGGTCTGGTTTCCGTAGTCGGTAAAGTGCTCCCATTATGCAGCCGATACGGCTCGATTATTAAAAAGTCGAGCACCGCACACACCATCTGGCTTTTATTTAGTCATTCAACAACCGGTGCGTACTTAACGTGTTTGATGACGAGTTTGGCCGGGACGGAACAGGACGGGACTGATTTTAATGCTTGGGCAACGAGCTGGGGAGCGAGGTGGCGCCAGCAGCTCGGGCACGGGTAAGGGCAAAGTATGCTCGAAAGACAAACAAACGCACATACTCAGTAAAAAGCGTGGCCCGTGGGGTAACCCCGCTCCTTTTTTTCTCTTTTTGTTGCTGTAAATCAAGTTTCATAGATAAAATGAGTAGTGAGCAAACAGAACTCGATACGGGCCGGGTGTGCTTTAGTCTTGGTAATGTTTCCCCGTCGGCGGAATGGTATATAATTGCGTGTTTATTTTCTCTGGAACCATTTGCAGTCAATAGTGGGTGAAATGTTATTTGTTTTTCAATGTAATAATGCTACGTTGGGGAAAGCTAAAATATAGTTTAAAAAAATCGTCGTTTTTATCAATAAAATCAAAGAAATAATCAAAAGTGGAAGGCATGTTATAACAAGCACCACATTTCCAAAACGCTGAAGATTGACCATAAAACATTTATACAACATTTGCACAAAATTAGATATAAAAGAAGGACAAAACAATTTGAGTTCCACAACAATCAACACGAAACTAAAGTAATTAAAACGGTATCCAATCCAGGGCAATAACCGCGAGGAAAATTCTACAGTATGTTTGGTGGGACTAAATGGAAATTAATTATTATGAGTTGCTTCCGTATGAGCAAACACTTTATTGACATATTTACTGTCAACAATGGAAACATTTCATCTAGGGTAGTTATTTAGCTAGAAAAATATTAGAATTGACCAACAAAAAAAGTCATTAATATTATGCAACTCAAATGCATTCTCTAACTTAATATAATCAAATGAGTTTTTTTATTTTTATGTAATAATAATTTCAAATGTATATGGTAACGAACATTTAAAGGCTTAACATTTAAAGGAAGCCTTCGGATACATTTTCCATTTTCCATAGTTTTAGTAGCCAGTAGTGAAACAAAATGTCGCTTTATTATAGCTTCACTTAGTGTGATTATTACTCACTTCCAGCTTGTTGATGTTTTATTGATAAAGCCTTTTTTAATGAAATCGTAACGAGTTACATCAATATGTACCCATGCATGGGCAAAAAACAAAACAAAACAACCAAAGGAGAATCTTTAATTCAACAAACACTTAACACATTTCCATCAATGAGCCCACAGTGGATGAAATATGCAAAGCACTAGGCGGAAACCGGGCGACTCAATAAGCTCTAAATGACACGAAAGGACATTAGAAGCCGCTGTAATGAAAATGCTTTCTATGCATTAATGCTTTATTTTTTTTTTGTCGTACATTGTTAAAAGCCTGTCCCAACACATTGTGTGTCAACGATGGGGATGGGCCACCCCCGTCCCCCTCGGTTCCCATCCAGCCGAATCTGGACGAATCTCCTAGAGAACAATCAATCTCCTCAGCTGGCAGGGTCGGTCGATCCAACCAAACCAACCCACCCACCCCGACCGCATCCTTGCCGGTGGGTTGTAAATTCACGTCCCAAGCCAACAAACGGCAGCCTAGCAGTGTGACACGGAACGTTCGTAAAATGGAATGGCAAATGAAACTGGAACGACCAGACACCGGTCGTTCTGCGCCGAGCGCATCTGAATGATTGAGAAGTCGTGTCGCCTGACACACACACACACACACACACACACACAGCAGCGCTTCGGGTCCGTCAGGGTGGTTTTAGCCGCCGTTGGTCCCCTGTTGGAGGACACGGGATAGCCGTTTTCATCACATTAATTATCCAGTGTCCGTGCTTCGTCTTCACCCGAACGGTGCTAACTGGGTCCGCTTACAGAGAGCCGGTGCTGGTTCCGTGCTTAGCCGGCTCGGCGCGCGCTTGTGTAAACAGAATGCAACTGGATCTAGATCAGTGGCATCGTAAATGTTTTGTCATCCGCGGTTGGCAATGGCGTGGAGACAAAATGGTCCGAACATTATTTCCCATTCGATTCGATGGACTCGAGAGTGGGCTGTCGCTGCAACGGTTGGCTCATTAAAAACTAAGATGACAAATTCATGTCCACTTTCGGTGTGGCGCAATTCAAGATCGCTCGACAAGGTGCGGGAGTGTGTGTGTTTGGATTGGTGGGGGGGGCAGAGCAGAACAGGATGCAGTAAATTTTGTTACCATGGAGCGGGAAATGGCCGATGCCAAGCAGTGGTAACATTATGGGACGATGGTCGTAAAGCGCATGATTGACTGATGGATGACTGTTTGATTGTGGCCGTGTTGGCCACCGCCATTTACTTCCCTGACGGAGCGATCCAGTGATTTTGGGCGGCGAAGAAATTGCGCCATTTCTTGAGATTATTTTGAGATAGAAGCTAGCGGCTATTTTGGAGGACTTTCGTGGTGGTTTAATCTGCCCATCACATTCTGTGACGATGTTTTATGGACTCGGGAGGGAACACATATAAGATTCTAAGCAGCAGCACAACATGTTGTGCGCCATACATCTTACTGCAGCAAACAATTAATCTGCTTTATGGGCATATTTTTAAAAGTATGTCATTGACAATGTAATAAGAAAACAATGAACTGATATGAGCGATAAAAGAAGTTTTACAGCGCCATTAAGCTTTTAGCTTTAAGGTGTTGTTTATGCTTTACTTAAAGTGATTTATTTTATGTTAGAATCGCGCAGCTGGTATTGTATGATAGGACACGTCAAGAGTTGTATGAAACAGTTCAAATAGCGTAGAAACTGATTTAGAAATGTGACAATAGAAAATGAAGCTAGGATTTTCTGGGAATAGAAACATATTTACAATCCCAGTACTCGCTCAGTACTCTCTTATCCTCCTGAGACAAGAACTCTGGATCCGAAGGATTTGTGGATCCCC
>CM032178.1:25895526-25934319 GCA_018908115.1 Anopheles rivulorum
TACGTGCTGGGGTTGAGCGTCGGCTATACGGTGCTGTCGTTGGTGCAGCTAAGCGTCTTTCCCGGCTCGAGCTCGTCCTGCGTGATCTCCGGCTACATCGTTTACTTCTCGTTCATGGTCAGCTTCTTCTGGCTGAACGTGATGTCGTTCGATATCTACTGGACGTTCAAGTAGGTTCCCTGCCGGTGCACTGGCGCATTTTGTTTGCGATTGCGATTTTGTTAATCTGTGGTAAACACTTTTCCACCCGCAGGGGCGTCACGGGTGTTCGCAGCTCGGAAACGAAGAAATTTCTGCTCTACTCACTGTACGCCTGGGGATGCCCGATCGTGCTGGTAGCGACGGCCATAACCGCAGACTACACCAACATCCTGCCGTACTATCTGCGGCCACAGTTCGGCACGACCAGGTGTCTTTTTGTTGGTAAGTAAACAAATTACAAACGGTCGGCAAATTCGAATTGATTTATTTGAAAACTTTTCTTTCATTTTAGAAAACAAATTCATCGAGTTTCTGTACCTGTACATGCCGTTGCTGATTCTGGTGTTCATGAATGTGGTGTTTTTCATCATAACTGCCCTGCGTATTTACAAAACACAATGCGAAACGTCGGTGGTTCGTCGAGGCGACTCAAAACGGCACACTAAGCTGGACAATGATCGTGATAGGTAATGAAAATGGTATTACATTTGCCATTGATGTTAGTACTAAGTTTATGGAGGAAAGAAATGAAGTGAACTACTAGTAGACTAGTAAGTAAGTAAAAGAGACTAATCGTCATAAAAGACTGTACAGAAAGGATTTATCAGATCAGGTCAGATGTTGAGCATGATAAAATAATTATAATAGTATTCGGTATACAGGAGATTTTTAGAAAATTTATTTGTTGATTTGAGTTGTTAATCTACACAATCATGTGATATTCTATTTTTGTTATACTTTGTGATCCTAAAACCAAAGACGAAGTGTTTTCGAAAGAAAACTACAGAAAGACGTAACAAATTAAGCACCGACGCTCCGATCAAAGTTTTGTATAGTCAAGTGGTTTGCAAAGTGTGGATAGAAAATAATACATCCCTTGATAGTCTGTTTTAGAAACGTTTCTACAAATTTCATCTGCTTATCTGCAAATGTGGTCCGATATTGCACATCCTATTCATAAGAATAGTCGTTTATGTCCTAAACTTAACTTAAATTTTCCTTATCAATAATGAGGCCGTGAGATGTATTTAAATTTATTGTGTTCAGCTGCCTCGACTACCTTAGACTTGTGCCCACTTTAAAAATTAAGGAAACTTGCTGAAAACCCCATAACGACTTATCAATTATAATTTGGTAACAATAAACTTGGTAGACAATTCAAACAATTATAACGCCTGTACATACTTTGGAATAAACTTGATCACTTAATTTAAATTTAATTTCTCAAATTGCATCTAAAAAAAAAAATCATTCTATGAGTAATTTTAGGATTTTTCATGATGTGCGTAAAATAAAGCAGGAATTATTGAAACAGTTGTTAAGGTTATTGAGACAGGGGTAGAGCAATAAAATAGAAAAAAAAGATTTATAATTTGACTCAATATATTTTACTAAATAAAATAGTAGGTATTCAAACTAAGATGAATAGGTTAGAGTGAATCAAACTGAAACTAAATTGAATAGGTTAGAGTGACTCAAACTGAAACATATACTGTCCAGTCGCTAATATTAATTCTATTATAAATTGTTATAAATGAAGGAAATTGTCCTAAATGTTTCATAATGTCCATGGTAACTACTTTAGCCGAAAGTCTCAAATTATTACCACAAAGTCATACGAAATAATACAATTATGGACCATATTATGAAGCGTCGGAAGCAATATTAACTGGTAATTTAATGCGAATGCGAAATTACAAGGTTCTCTTTATGATAAATAATATCTTTATTTATCTAGGGATCAGGCAATATAATTTATTAGTAATCATGTTCATATGTCTCATATATTGCAGCTAGTTTTCTGAGTTACATGCTGAGTTACAGAGTGTCCCTTTTTTCCTGGATTGTTAAAAAGTCGCGGGAATTGGAGTTTAAAAATAGCTGCCAATGAAATAAATACGCATCTCTGAAATAGTACAGTAAATAATGCTCACACTCAGTTTGGAATTAAATTTAATTGTATTTTATTCGATCGGAGCCCTGACCCATGTACAACATTTTACAGCAATTTTACAAAAAGCGTCAATTGTAATGAGGTATGATAGGAACAGTAGTTGAGCAATAGAAGAAACCTAAAAATGGAAGAAACATGATCCAAATATTATCATTTCGCTCCGTCAACGTTTGTATGGAATGGCATGAAATTAAGAAAAATAAATCCAAAATGGATCACACCCTAGCAGATGTGTACAGGTGAATTGCAGCATGTTTTATTAAACAGCTAAAGATAGCAGTAAATATAGCCTCTGCATGTGTGCATCCTGCTGAGCGGGTTAATAATTTATTGTGCGTAATAATTCATCTGTTGCAATTCGTGGTAGTGTTTATAACATCCAATGTTTGCGGGATAGTTTCGTTCGCGCCTGCTACTTGGAACAACGATTGTAGGGCTATGAGTAATGCCATTGTAAAAGGTTTCAAGGTCTTTTATAGTTTGAGGCGTCACTTAAATTCCATGAAGTAGATAAGTATAGAGTAATGAAATTCCATGGAATGTAAATGTTGTAAAGTGATCCGGCAGCATCAGGCACAAGTATCTATGCGATACACTATTTACAAAACGTTAAAATATTACAACAAACTACCTAAACCTCCCAGCATTTAACCGTGTGTGTTTCGTTTGATTTCTAGATTTGGACTCTACCTGCGACTGTTCATCGTGATGGGTGTCACCTGGTCGTTGGAAATCATCTCATGGGCCGTCGATAACAATGCCTGGATCTTTTACGTGTCGGACGTGTGCAACTGCATCCAAGGATTTCTCATCTTCGCACTGTTTGTGCTGAAGCAGAAAATTAAGCGATTAATCTACAAAAAGTAAGTATTGCTTCTGTTTAGCAGTTTGCAACCTCTCTCAAGGTATTTCAACGAAACTGTAGCAGCATTGTTCACGGATACATTGCGGATCCATGTTTGCTTTTGGTACATTACGATTACCGCGGTTGGTGAGCTTGTTTGTACATTGTTTGTTTTGGCGCCCATCGGCGATCGCGATCCAGAATGATCTGACATCTCTCTTCTCACTCTCTTTCTCTCTCTCTTTGTTTATCTCTTTCCTCATTCCTTTGCCTGTCCACCGTGTTGCATTCCGTGTGCGTACGTGTCTGTATATGTTTTGTCTGTATCTTAAGGAAAGGGGACAGTACTACGTGACCCGGGTGGTATGTTCGTGCTATCGATGTTCTCTTGTGATATTATGCTGTATCTCACTTCCGGGCGATTATTGTTCGTGGAAGTCGTGTCTCGTGTGGTCCGATGGCTGGTGTTGAGACATTGCGAGAGGTAAAGCGAAGCTGCGTTGTTTCGTATCGAATTGTTCTTTACTGACCTTCCTTTGGCTGGCTGGCTGGCGTAACTATGGTTGGTTTCGGTGGATGACCCTAGCGATAACCCTACTTCCGCTTTGGAATGTTACCAGCTGGTGTCAAGTAACACAACCACTTCCCTTTCGGTGACTACTGCAAAGATTATCTATACCCTAATGTTGATTAACACGCTTCCTGGTTTGTGGTTCACTTAAATTGGTATTGAGACTCGGGAATATGGTACACCCTAACAAACCCTAACCGGAATTTCCCGTTTCCCAATATGTTTACTGCGGGAATTCCCGCTCTGGAATCTTTGATATGCTATTCACAACGGTACGATTTGCACTCTTTGTCCAGGTTCGGTATTCGCGAGATGAAACAGGAGCAAAAGATGTCATCCTGCAGTACGAGAACAACGGCCACCATGGTTTCGTCCTACCAGGAGTCCAAATCGGAAAACCCGCTAGTCACACAATCGGCAAACGTGATGTAACGCGGCATGCCAGCAACACGACACGGTAATGGCGTTCAAGTACTTTTGCGAGCAAATCTCATATACAACGTCGGTCGGGCGCACTCACCGAAAAGTTGTCCCCCGTTTAAGGCACTGGCCATTTTGTTAACCAAAGAACCTGAACCCATGGGACGCACGTGTGACAGTTGTGTTGGAGCACTTTTCTGGAACTTTCCCTCCCCGAAGGTACTGGGGTTATTGTGAGACTTTGTACAAGCTCCATTCTCGGGTACGATCACCAGTGCAGTTTGGTGATCGTTTTTAGACCAGCACAAAATAACAGTATTTCTTCGTAGTTTTAGTACAAAGCAGAAGTGTTTGTGAATGTGAAGGCAACAGGGGCATCCTGGGCATTAACTCAAAATCTACCTCACAGCGGATGGTAAAAGAATGGAGATAAAGAAACTTTGTAACTGTTGCGCACATAATGAGCATAGCATTTATCTGGAATGAGTTAATAAGTCACCGTGGTGAAAAGTAAGGTGAAATGTAAGAGAATCAGCCAGAATATGACGTAGTTCGTAAATTTACTTAGACGTTATGACAAAAACGAGGACCATTTTACAATAAAAAACTAAATAAAAAGAAAGCATATGGATGTGAAACATAATCCCTACACGATTAGTGTGTCTCACTACAGATTATGTATTTGTTATACATGTATGTTATAAATGTGTATATTGCCATATATGAATAATGCTTCTTGCATAAACCCCAAACGAAATCCTGGTTAAAAATGGTTAGGTTTTGTACTAAAACGCACAAACAGGTCTGAATTGAGCAGTTTGAGTTTCCACGAACTGTTCGAAAGATGCATTGTTTAATTTTACGTCAATATTATTACTTCCCTGGAACTCGCTCGTTAGGGATATAAAGTGGTGTACTTTTCTATTTGAAACCTAAGTTCAAAGGAATTATTCAAAAATACGACCGACGTACTGTTTACCAGTCTGGGGAGATGTAGTCAAACGAACATCACAGTTCCAGCCGTAATGGGAACCACTCGCGTCGGTTTAACCGGTGGAGAGATGTTTCAACAATTGGCCTCGAATAGAAAGAAAGAAAGAAAAAAGAAACAACGTACGAAACAAAAACAAAACAAAAAAAAAAACGATGGGGATTTACAAACGGCTGACGTTGGTATTCTGTTGCACAAACAGCAGCATAAACAAACATTCATCACTTTCATTCCGGTGCGAGACAAAGATCGGTGCTTCTTATGTATTCGGTTGGATTGAGATTTTGAATAGTGTTTTTCTTTCACTGCGAACAAACTCTAGCACGGTTAAACGATCCATTCCGCATACCATTGCACACGCATGCCTAGCAGAGTAGAGCAAATGGAGCGAATTCAATGAATGTGTTCATAGATGATATACGTATATGAAAGTCATTATAAAATATAATATTACAAAACAATACAAATCCATTAAAATACGTAAACATATATATACACAATGAACATAAAACAGGATGAAAAAAGAAGGAAAACAAATGTAACTTTGTCACATAAAAAGTAAAAAAATGAGAAAACAACAACATGAAAATAGAAATGAATTATCAAGTATAAGACAAAACTAATTGAATCGTTGTTTGTAAATCATAAAACATACATTAAACAAATAAAAGCAAACATCTGTTCAATAAAATGCACAACACGAATCGTACAGATACACTCGCACATAACATCCCCCCCGCCAATACCGGATTGATAAGTCGCTGTCGTGAACAATCTTATCGCCGGTACACTACCACAAATTTTACATTTGAAGTGATACCATGTAAATACTCTACCATCGTGTGTGTTGACGTACATTTTCGTCATCACATTCACAGATACCGCAAAACACTTATTGCCGAACCGCTTGTTGGGCGTTGTTTTATTAGCAAGTAAGTATTAAAACAAACCACACGTGCACGATCGCGTTGATCGCGGTACCCAATAAACAGGCATCGTGTAAGGACCGTGAACCATGTGGTCGGAAACTTGTGTCTGTGGTGAAATTGTTTGTTGATGTTGAAAAGTGTGAAGCGTATTGGATTCCCGTAACATAAACACAGAGTCGGGAAGGATGTTAAAGGGCTGTACGCGTACATCCATATCCCGTACATTGGTATTTAATTAGACCTTCATTGTCCACCCCCCATCGCAGTGCGATGGTGGACAGGGAACTCATAAAAAAGCAAGAAGCAAGAGAGCAAATAACTAGAGGTCCCTGTTAGTTCGCACTTCGGTGTAATTATGACCGTGAAGGATGAAACATAAAAATAACCCCCCCCCCCCCCATCCCACCACAATCCAGGCCAGTGTTTTGGGAGTTGTTTCGCACTGTGGGGATAGAGAATGTGTGATTCACCCTGTTCAAGCGCCGTGTTGCTGTTGCGAGCCATGCGATACGGGGTGTGGAAAAGGGGCAGATTAGCGAGCAGAGGGTGCGATACAGAAAAAAAGGGAAAGAAACGATAAGAATTCCGCGGGAATTGAAATACATAGCACAGCTGGATGATCTGCGTTCCGCGAGCCACTTTTTCTTTGCAAACCCCGCGTGAAGTGTGTGCGTACGCGCGATATTGTTCAAAATAGCATCATCGTTGGACACGGCGGACACCATCGAACGGTGACTATCGGCGGCGATGGAGCAACAGTACGCGCTTGACCGTGGCCGCGAGCTGTTCTTTCTTGCAGATCATCTGCCTGCGGTAACGCTCTTGTTTTTGTAACGGGCTGCCATTGACGGGTGTGTGCACGCGTGTTGCAAGCGTTACTATGGTAGCGTGTCTAGTAGGCGGCAAAGGATCGCTCGTGTGAGTGTGGCCAGTGGTGATGATTGATTAGCAGTGTGATTAAACGAAAGCGCATTCCGTGTTAATTGTGTAATCTTTTGCCATCTTTTTGTTGAATGTTAAGCGTGTTTTGTGTTGCTTGACTGGGTTAGGGATATAAAACTTAGGAATTGACATAGCAAACAAAGCAAGCGCGATTTGTGTTTAGTGACGAATAGCTGTCGTAGATCGTAGCTATAACAGCAGAGTGATATGAGTTCCAAAATGACGCAACGTGCGTCTTATCGGTGTGTGATAAGACAACGTCCGGTTAAACGGTATTGGTGGCACACGGTTGGTGTTGGTGTAGTGTTGCTTTGTATCGGGACACTGTTCCGCATCGGTGACGTTGATGCGGCCACTCTTTGTCCACTGGCGGAATCGGTTGACATTACCAATGGCACGCAGGATGCGGATGGAACGATCGAACATGAGGGCATCCGGTACAGCCCCAAGCAGTACTTCCGGGACGATAGTACCGCTGTGCGGGGTTGCGTGTGTCTCATACGC
Source organism: Anopheles rivulorum (assembly GCA_018908115.1). Classification (NCBI taxonomy): domain Eukaryota; kingdom Metazoa; phylum Arthropoda; class Insecta; order Diptera; family Culicidae; genus Anopheles; species Anopheles rivulorum. The sequence continues at coordinate 25,902,883 of CM032178.1, forward strand.
CAGTGTCTTCATGTGTGCTGTCCGGATGGTACGCCCGATGGTGAACCGTGCCCATCGCATGATTTGACCGTTAACTTCACCATGTCCGTGGACGGGACAGTTCACGATACGCGCAACCTGCGCGATCATTCAAACTACCATTTTCTGTACTACCTACCACAATGTGCCGGATCGTTTCTGATGCTGTACGGGGATGAGTACATCTTGCGCTCGGTATGTGACAGTTAGCTAAAAGCAAGATACGAAACAATATTCCCCTAGATGTAGCACCGCTAGTGTTTTCTTTCCAGGATGGTATACTAGCGTACGGGGCCACGTTGTATGACCCACGGCACTACTGTTTGCAGTCGGCAGAACCGCTCGCTAATGCCGGATACTGTGAGTTGGTCGATTCTTACGCGATGCACCGCATGTACTCCATAGGTGAGTGAGAAATGGTTGTAGCTTGAAACCAATCCAAGTAAGCGATTTCGACACACGCGTTTGGAATTCCTGTCCGTTTCGAGCTTGCGTAGCGCGTTGTCCTTGGGCGTAAGGGAAATGTTTACATATCACGCTTCGGCACGTGAAACGCATTTGTAAATAAGTGTGTGTCGCTGCACTGGCTGCACTGGCTCCGGTGTATTTTCACGCGTGGGAAACCTAAATCGGGCTAGGTCAAAGTTGATAACGCATTTAGCAGACAGTGAAGGTGAACAAGATAAGCGTACAATGGATGGATGTAGATAACGCATTACTGTCTGCATTTCTGTCTTTGTTAACAATCTTTTTGTTGTAATTCTATACAAATTAATCGCAATCGAATTGCGTACAATATTTGTGGTTAAGGCGGAAATAGTAAAAGCAAGGTATAAAGTAAACCGTCCCATGTGCCATTACCAGTAATGGGTTATGTGCGGTAATGAACTTGCTGTTACGGCTTAACAGTGACTTGAAACATTAAATATTGACAACAGGGTAAATACCATTACTATCTCCCCGGAGCAAATATCGGATTGTTACAACATCCGATACGTGTCGGTACAAATGTGCAAGGGAAACTAAAATAGTTGTGTGGTTTGGTAACAGAATATCTGAATTCAGTGTAAGCTGTTTGAATCACAACCAATCAAAGATTTTGTTTATTTATTTATTTTGCGTAAAAAACACTTAACGTAAGAAATTTGGCTACTTTTGAGTCTGACATATCTTATATTCAAATATATCCTTAATTATATTCCAATATTCCAATTTACCTTTTATATATTTAATCACTTTCACCTGTTTTAAAATAGTTATTCTAGTGTTGATTGTCAGTGAAATAATTTCGTTTTCTTTACCATTTAATGTATCAATAAATTAAACGGCAAATCAAAGAAAAATTAGCAAGCTTTAAATCATCAACGTAAACATGCTTAAGTGTTCTTAGTATGCTTTTAAGTCTCTCGACAAATTAACGATGATTTAAGGGCAAAATTAATCAGATTTGACTGCCTCTACATGGTTCGTCGAGGTTTGACCAAGCATAATCGTTTTTGCATTCGAGCTCCATTTGTAAATGATATACTGGACACGCAAATAAACAAATAAATTTCGTGTCTAGAAATGTTTACTGACAGACAAAAAAAAGAATGATTTTCTAGGTAGTCTGATCAGAGTATGTGAAAACCAAAATTTTGCTTATTTCTTTAATTTAGTTTATAAAGCATTGCATACACGCATAAGTGATTTAAGTTTCTGCGAATGATTTCTAAAATAAACTCTTCGTAAGCAATACGTTCAAACCGATCTTTATGCATAAATAAAACTCTTCGTAGAAATTTGACGTAAGTCACTCTCTGGCAAGGTTTAATTTACTCGTTAATTCTTCAAAAGTAGTTTGCACACCATTGCACGGTACACTGAAGATAAAGAATTAACTAATTAATACCTTTCTTTTGTGTGTTGAAGAGTATTTTTACATATAACTTATAAAATAGCAAGTTCAAACTTAATCTTAACACGAAGAGTCTAAAAGGTGTGATTTGAATGGAAATTAGAGCAAATTTTCATGGTTGTAGTATTTTCCTAAATTCATGGGGTTTTACTTTGTGTTACGAATTTCTTCGGTTTTATCGGTTAACTCCTAATAAAACATGGCATAAGAAGAATTAAAACAGAAAAGCTGAAGAGTATCAAAAATTAATTTATCTCGCTCATAAAGTCAATATTTTAATGCAGAAAAGTGATCCGCTATCGTGCTAATGTAATACAAATCGAATCGATTAGCCACAGCCTTAAGTAACGATCAACGCCCCTTCGAAGTAGATTAGCATCTTGCCGGGGCTAGCGTTTTGGTGTGGATAAGTGAATTCACTAACGATGTTTGCAACACTGTTCTGTTTGCCCGTAGCGCGTAACTCGATACTAGACACTCCTCTCTAATTCCCAACAGGCATCCTCATATCGTTGCCATTTCTGGTCGCAACCTTCATCGTGTATGCGCTGCTGCCAGAGATGCAAAACATTCCCGGTAAGTCGCTGATGTGCTACGTGGCGGCACTTACCATTGGCTATCTGCTGATGGCCCTGATGCGTTTCAACGTGTTCACCTATCAGTCGGGCTGGTGCATCGGCTCCGGGTATGTGGTGTACGCGGCACTGTTGACCAGCTTCTTCTGGCTGAATGTGATGGCGTTTGATATCTTCTGGACGTTCGGCGGTAGCCGTGGTAGGTCGAGCGAGCGGCGAAAGTTTCTCTACTACAGTCTGTACGCTTGGGGAGTGCCACTCTTGATCGTGTCGTTCGTCGCACTGGTAGACAATACCGAGTTTGTGCACGAATCCATGCGACCCCAGATCGGTATCGACCGGTGCTTCGTGAGTGGTGAGTAGCGCCTGGGTAGACAATATGGGTTGATAAGGGATTCGCAGTAACGGCGAATGGTTTTCATTGTCGGTCCCAGTGGAAAAGCTGATTGGGTTCCTGTATATGTATCTGCCCATGCTGGTGCTCGTCACTGCCAATGTGGTGTTCTTCGCCGTGACGGCCATACGCATCTACCGTATGGAGCAGGCGACGGCTTCCGCCCTGTCCGGAGAATCCCGACGCCACACCAAACACGAAAAGGACCGCTACAGGTAAGGCGTGGCCCGACACGTCATCGGACCGACCGACCGACCGGAAGTGAATTGTATTTCCCTCCCCCACGTCTTTCAATTATACCTCCTCCTTCTGTACAGGTTCAGTCTGTACTTGCGACTGTTCATCATCATGGGTGTGACCTGGACGGTGGAGATCATTACCTTTCTGGTGGGTGAATCGACCTTGCTGATCTATCTGGTCGATATCTGCAACTGTTTGACGGGAATTTTCATATTCTTGCTGTTCGTGTGGAAGCAAAAGGTGAAGCAGCTGCTTCTGAAACGGTGAGCGTCAGCTTTCAGCCTGTCCCTTTCCTCCCCAAGGGTGCCCGCCCGCGAGAGAGACCCTCCTCCCCCACTGCCTCGCTTGGGCAGGTGATCGCCTGCATCGCCAGATTGCCGCGTGGCCGTGACAATGTTTACTCGATTGCAGATTCGGCTACAACCGGGCCGCCCCGGGTCGGAACGATCAGAACACCAACAGCACCATCAGCACAACGCGCTCAACGGACGTGAAGACGACGGTGAACGCAGAGACCCGCCTGACGGATATGACTCATGGGAATTGATAGGTGTTTACTTAATGGACGAGCGAAAAGGAGACACGGAATGGCTTTCAGTGCCGTCCGTATGCGGAGTGCCGAGAAACAGGGGAATAACTTTAAGCCGTCTTCAATTGGTGGCCATTGTCATGTAAGGATGATCGCCCATTTGCCGAACGAGCGTGACCATGACCATCGTTGACGTCTTTCGCACTTGAAGGGCGGTTGTTTCGCGATATCGATGTTGTACTTTGGCAATACAAACTTCCGGTACTGTTCGGCAGGTCCGGAGGGCAGGTAAATTGTGCACAGCTTAACTCTTGTGTCAACAACTTACTGCATAGCAAAATCGGATATCGCATTAAAATGATAATGTTTAAGTATTTTTTCTTCACACCTAGCGAGTCAACGAGAGCAACGCGCTTTGAAACGTATTCAAAGTTTAATGTGCAGTGCATTATTACACTACGATTAATAGTCTCACTTTATTATATAGTGACCTCAAAGAAGAATTCCTTAAATACTCTAAACCTCTACAAAAAAAAAACGTTAAAACAATACCAGTATTTAAATACGCGCGAAATATTTCGTAGTGTGTGAAATGTTTCACAGTTGCACATTCGAGCAGCTTTTGCTCGAGTAAAGTTTGAGTGAAATGTGTCATTTGAAATTGAAATCTATCCGTTCGTCAATACGCCTGCTGCGTTCGGAAACATGACACATGAATTAAATCGATTATTTGAAGTAATTTAAATGCAACACAAGAGTGAAATCACTTTATTCTTGTAACTAGTACTACCGATATATTTAATGAAAAGTATTAGTTCATCGGCAAGAAAAAAAAAATAACATCATAGCTTTACTTGTTTCCAGTACATCCAGCGGCGTAAAGGCATTTACCACAATCAGTGTAAATCCCCTGTACTGCTGTTCGAACCGTGTGCATTTAATATCTACCTCTCTGTGCAAATTAAACTATTCCAATCATACGTATATAAATAACACGCGAGCCATATTTATGACTCACCGAATGTCTGCTTTAAAGTGTTTCATAAATTTCCATGTTTCAACATTTGGTCAGAACAGGGCCGGTGAAGATAACAAACATCTGTTGTTGCTGTTATGGCATGTTGTGTATTTTTCTTTCCATCTTTTCCATGTTCAATGCCACGCTTGGTACTGTGAATAAGTGTGAATAGTTGGCTACCATTATTGTGTGTAAAATGTGCAAAGTATTTCAAACGTTACCCAACGGCATTACAAGTAAGATTCAATAAATAATTCCTTCAAAGTTGTTCACTGTAAAAGTGTTGTAGTAGTGTGATCGAATGTTTAAAAAAACAATTGAATCGTGCGTATGTGAGTGTTAACAGATTGCACTTTCCGGCGTTCTTTTTTCCTATTCGTAGTGTTGCGTAGGACTAAACAATGCGATTGGACATGCGTTCTCCGTTTTTTATTCACCTTGGAAAGAGCAAGACTCGATAACACGGTACACAATTGTAAGTATGTTTATCACTCCTATAGAGCAATCGATGGGCAGGTAGCCGTTGTACTCAAAATAGAACTCCTTGCCATTCACAGAGAGAGCGAGAGAATGAGAGAGGGAGAGAGATAGAGAGAAAAATCACGGTTACCTACTATCTCCGAACTTCTAGGTGTAAGCTGTTAAGTAATTCCTCCAGGGGTGGTGTCTGTCTGGAATAGGACCTTTTCCAATTTGTGTATAAACAAAGAATTCATCGATGATGGTTATGGATTTTTTTCTCAGCTTCTTACATTTACCAGCTTAAAACACAGACACACACACACACATGGGCATTTTACAGTGCTCCCACACTGCTCGTTAAGCTGCTGAATGGGGCGGGATGCGTTAAAGATGTGGTGAAGCGACCGGTCACGATCTTAACCAAAGCACACAAGTTATACAGGTGGCATTCGAATTTTAGTGTTGATCGAAACGTGGTACACTCGAGTCGCCGTGCTCTTTCGCCGTTCAATAAACTGTTGCCGGAGCTCTTTCCCCCGGTGCGATGTATGTCGGCCGTCGCTTGTACTCGGAAGTGATGTGTGGCTTTTTAGGAACGCTGATACTGATCCACATCGTTCGTGGTGACAACAAGGAAACAATCAACTGCCCATTATCCGAACGGATCGATCTGACCGAAGGTGTCCGTGAGCCGCAGGGTTCGGTACGGTTTGCGGGCAATGTTTATCCACCGGAAAGCTACACAACGTCCGTGGAAAACCGTAGCTACAGTTGCGTTTGTTCGCAGCGGGTGTGTGTGTACGTGTGCTGCTTTCACATCGAGCGATCGAAGTGTGAGGAATCATCGCTGCCGCTAAATCGAACCACTGCGAGCCGGGCCAGCTGGTCGGCCAGCATGCTCGAGGAGGTCGATCTACGGGTGAGCAGTGAGTTCTGGCTGATCTATGCAACGCCACCGGCCTGGACCTATATGCCCGGCTATTCGCTACAGATCTCCGGCCACGAAGGTGAACTGATCAATGTGCGTATGCTGTTGTAAGCGTTAGGTTGGGCAGTGTTTGCGTAATGTTATGGTTATGATTGTTGCAGGATGGTAGCTTTGCGTACGGTGCGAAGGTGTACGAGAGCAAAACGTATTGCATAAATCCTGCCGAAGATTCAATGCCGCACGTGTGGATAAAGGAAACGGACGAACATTTGGAGGTGCACCGTTGGCATTCGTTGGGTGAGTACGAGGTGATTTAGGAAAGCGCAGGAGACTCTTTTGGGCACTTATTTCGTCGAAAATATCGTTGTAATTTGAATATGAATATTTTACATTAGGATCTAAGTTTAACAGGAGAAAAATCAAAATAATATTTATAAAGAGAACCAGATCCTTAAACTAGAAGAATTCCTAATAATTCACTTTCATTCATTCCATTGATTGATTAGCCTGATTGGAGCATTAAGCTTAAAAGTCGTAAAGTATGCAAGAACTTAAAGTTAGATCACTTTTAATAGTTACTTCCAGTTCTGTTTATTATCGTGAATAATTAAGTAAAGAAAATCTTTCTCAGCTAGAAGAACAAAGCAATGAGATGAAACAAACCAAATTTCAATATTTTTAGGCATGATCATTTCTATACCATTCCTCGTCGCAACGCTGATCGTGTACGCGCTCATACCGGATCTACGCAACATCCCGGGTAAATCGTTGATGTGCTACGTGTTTGCGTTGACCGTCAGCTATTTAGTGTTAATTCTGATCAAGCGCAGCGTATTCGACAGCTCACCTGAATGGTGTACAGCAATCGGGTATGCGTACTACTTCTCGGTAATGTCGAGCTTCTTCTGGCTGAATGTGATGGCATTCGACATCTTCTGGACGTTCGGAGGACGCCGGAGAAGAACGACCGATCAGGGCAAGTTTTTATTGTACTGCTGCTACGGATTTGGATGTCCGCTCGTCTTTTTGGCGCTCGCACTGGTCGCCGACCATACGGAATTGATGTACACGAGCCTGCGGCCAGGATTTGGAGATGGACAATGTTTGTTTAAGGGTGAGCACGCTGTTCACTTTTACAAAACCAACCATGTTTGAACGTTAAGAAGCTTTCCATCGTTTTAGGAGAACAATTTGTGTCCTTTCTCTATCTTTACCTTCCGTTGGTGCTGTTGGTGAGCGCAAACTTGTTCTTCTTCATCAGCACCGCTGTTAAGATAAACAGCATTGAACGGACCACGGCTGCCGCACTTCAGGGTGAATCGGGACGCCATAGCAAGTACACGAACGAACGAAACAGGTGAGCTTTACGGTGTTGGCTTAAGCTTTTCTATTTTCATAATGCTCCTTCGATCTTCCCCCTTACAAGATACGGCCTGTACGTACGACTGTTTGTAGTAATGGGTGTAACCTGGACGTTTGAGTTCATCACCTGGCTTGCAGACTCGCAGCACTGGTTGGCGCATGTGACCGATGTTTGTAACTGCATCACGGGAGTGTTTATATTCTTCCTATTCGTGTGGAAGCGTAAAGTGTGGAAGTTGCTGCAGCTGAGGTTAAGTAGCGCGAAGTTTTACACGATAAACCATCCAAAGCTTAATGTGTGTGTGTGTTGTTTTTCTTTCTTGCAGGCTTAGCGGTAAGCCAGTTCAACGCCACAATCAGCAGCCGTTCTCTGTGAGCGGTACCAGAACGACTAGCTTGGCACCGGGTCGCAAACTGTCCGCTTTGAAGTTAGATACTTCAAGCTTTTAGATGCTGTTGCAGTTGATGATAACCGTTTTATGAAACCATGACAAAGCTATTAGAAGTGTTCACTTATACATGAGAATAATCGTATTATTCGTTTATACTTATAAATGTTATCATTTTTATGCTTGCATTTAATTATAATTCATTTTAAGAACGAGAAACAGATAACGATTATNTGTTGGTGAGCGCAAACTTGTTCTTCTTCATCAGCACCGCTGTTAAGATAAACAGCATTGAACGGACCACGGCTGCCGCACTTCAGGGTGAATCGGGACGCCATAGCAAGTACACGAACGAACGAAACAGGTGAGCTTTACGGTGTTGGCTTAAGCTTTTCTATTTTCATAATGCTCCTTCGATCTTCCCCCTTACAAGATACGGCCTGTACGTACGACTGTTTGTAGTAATGGGTGTAACCTGGACGTTTGAGTTCATCACCTGGCTTGCAGACTCGCAGCACTGGTTGGCGCATGTGACCGATGTTTGTAACTGCATCACGGGAGTGTTTATATTCTTCCTATTCGTGTGGAAGCGTAAAGTGTGGAAGTTGCTGCAGCTGAGGTTAAGTAGCGCGAAGTTTTACACGATAAACCATCCAAAGCTTATTGTGTGTGTGTGTGTGTGTGTGTGTGTGTGTGTTTTTCTTTCTTGCAGGCTTAGCGGTAAGCCAGTTCAACGCCACCATCAGCAGCCGTTCTCTGTGAGCGGTACCAGAACGACTAGCTTGGCACCGGGTCGCAAGCTGTCCGCTTTGAAGTTAGATACTTCAAGCTTTTAGATGCTGTTGCAGTTGATAATAACCGTTTTATGGAACCATGACAAAGCTATTAGATGTGTTCACTTATACATGAGAATAATCGTATTATTCGTATATACTTATAAATGTTATCATTTTTATGCTTGCATTTAATTATAATTCATTTTAAGAACGAGAAACAGATAACGATTGTTATGTTCATATTAGGATGCAGTTAAGCATCTTACGTCATCTTTACAGACATCAGTAGCTAGCATTAGCATTTATTTAGTTTCATTGCACTGCTAATATCCTAAACCAATTACTAGCCAAGCCAAAGTAGAGTCGATTTAAAAACTAAATAAAAATACTATAATTTAAAAAAATGCTCCTCTTTGCGTTTTTAAAAGAAATTGTATTAATCTAGTGCAACTATTTTCTGGATAAAATTGATAAATTAAATTAAACAATGTCGTGAATGGATTCTCTGTTCGTGTTTAGAGAACGTTTCAATCGTTGTGATCATCTAAATTCATGTATGATTTTAGTTTTATCGTAATTTTCATATTACATTCAACAACTATCAACAACAAAACTAAGAAATAACATGTTAAAATTACATACATATTCTGATAACCATTCAATATTCGAATTAATTAGATGGTTTTGCCTACTTTCCGCTAGAGGCCGCTAGTGTATCGCACGTGTTGCGACAAGGAACAGTGGTCGAGCACCAGCTGTATATAGGACAAATGGAATTTAATAAATATTGTAAAACAAACAATACGAAAATAAAACAAATAATTACATAAAAGTAGAAAAAATCCATATTAAGTAAAGAAAAAATGTTAACATAAGCATTATATTGTAACAATATCATCAGTGTGCCAGTTGATTTCGAAGGGCAATTTTCTAAATACAACACATGTATGAGATGATGATAATGATAAGCTGATAATAGACTATACTTGTTTACATTACATGAGTGTACATGCATGAAAAGCAAATGTCATGAAAGCAAAACGAAATATACCAGTAATTATATTCCACATAACTAATCACCTTTAATTTGCAAAGCATAAAACAAAATGGCTCCAGCAAGAAGCAAACATTTCCATCCTTCATACAGTTTCAACCGTGCACGGTAATATAAATCATTTGTCGCTTGGTAATTCTTCGCTTGTCCCACAAATTACGGACATTAAAGGATGGATGTCCATCTGCACCATTCACCGGGCACATAAAACTTCAGTTCTATGTGCCATCATAAAACCGGTTGCGCGGTGCGCGAATTACCGAGTCCAGGGGGTAGAATAATTTCTAACCTAGCTCCAAGGGGCGAAAAAACCGGGTGTAGAATACATGAATGATTTCTTCTTGAAACAAAACCGAACCACGTTTGGTGCTGTGACTGTCGGGCGAATCTCATAAATGTTGTGCGAAAATGCAGCATAAATCATGCAAGGGAAAGAAAATGTGTGTTGTGCGCGAAAAATCGAAAGACACAAAATGCCACGAGCGGATGGTGTTTTGTTGTTTGGTGTGTTCCATTCAAGTGGTTCCATTTTTTTGGCCGTCCCATTTTTGTGCCACCGGCACCGTGAAACGGTCCGTTTGACGAAGATGTATTCCGCTTGATTAGATTATGGGGGACCGATTGGGACACATTTTTCCACCCGTTGCGTGGATCGGTAAGTGATATGGTGGTCACGGATCCTTACCCAGCAGACGGAGCATCCATATTCATCAACGTTCAAGCGCGTTGCGAAACTATTCGTTTGAATTATACTGATTAAGATTTTTCCTACCGACGAGCTGAATGTGGTGTGATCGAGCCGGGAACAGATATCAGCCGACTACCGTGCTTTACTTTCCATCCTTTTACCAGTACACATTAGGTTGGGTTCACTTTATCGTTCAAGCAAGGCAGGATTTTTGTCCCCGTCACGTTGCAATATGTCTCCGATGGCGTATTGTGGAAGCGCTAAAGGTAAAAGTCACCCATGTGGCTAATTAAATTCTATTACGAAGCGAAAACCACGGAACAGCACCGTCTGCGTTTTGTATGCATTTCCTTTTGTAGTTGCCTTTTTTTTTGGGGGTTGGTTGGGGTATTGCCATTGTTGTAAGGCCGTATGTACCAATGTGTGTGTGTGGAGCTGTTTATGCACCAAGTTTTCAACTTCTTTAAAGCACTATGCACAATCGTTGTTGAAAAGCGTTGCCCACTAACCTTTGTGGAGTGGCAACGCGGTAAGGATGTCTGTGGCAATGTCCTCAACCACACATTACACCCATACTACACAAATGCACACTGTTTCTTGCAATTGTCGACACATACAGTGGAGCATTTTCTTGCATTATTGTTCCTGTTTTTCCTTCCATTTTTCTTCCCGTTTTGGATGGGAATGGAACAACACAGCACGGATGAAACTTTGCCACGAGCAGTGGAAAAACCACTTACATACCAGATTTTATGTTACTAGCACCCATGTACAAGCGTGTACGTTGTTGCATTCCAAGCTTTGCTGCTGTTTGTTCTGTCCTGTGTGTGGGTCGGTACGAAATCTGGCTGCTGCCGGTAGCAGTAGCCGAAAATGGTGCTGTGCTTAATTTGTCGCGTACTGCATTAAGCAACATTAAAGAATGACTTGAAAACAGGGACCTTCCCCAACAGGGAGGTGCGAAAACGTATTTGTTAATCCAGTTACGTGTGACTTTGCGGCAAGCGAAACATTATAACATTGGGAACTCTCTGCCTGCCTGGGCCGACCGGGGTGGCATTATCGCTAATGTTTGCCCGGAACCTGCGGGGTTAGGTTTTGTTTGTGAAGGCACGAATGCAACAAATTACGATTATTTGCTGAGTCAAGTGTTGTGTGAATTTAATGTTTTAATACCAGCACTGCAGCACAGTTGGGAGCGGGGATTGACTGGTTCTGTGTTACACGGTATCGTGACTTTGAAGTGCAGTTTTTGTGGGCTTTGAACAGTTTGTGCATTTTATGGTAAAAAAGACATTTATTTCTTGCGGAACTGCACGGAACTAAGCAAAAGGGATGCAAAACAAGTTCAGCTTTAAAGACATTTTTACAATGTGTGTAACTCAAGAATTTGTTCTATTTGATGGCAGAGGGATATAAGAAATATTTGGTGCGGTGGGACCAGCTGAATATTGTATACTCTGAGTGGAGTAATGCATTGAAATTCTTTCTTAACCCTTTTTGTTTGAAGGTTTATAACCCTCATTGATTTATGATTAATGTAATATTTATTAAACATTTTATAATAGTCGTAGTTTATAATAGTCATTTTTTAAGTTTTTTTCTTACTTATTATATAACTTTTTTTTCAACATTTATTTAAAAGCTTTGTTATTTTTTCGAAAATGTCGCCAAAATAACAAAATTAGGTAAAAAATCAAGAAATAAAAAATACAAAAAAATTAAGGTACCACTCTTTTGTTATTAAATAAAGTTTAATTATCAATAAACAAAATTGTAAACCTATAGGAAAGGAAAACTGGAGCTTTATATAAATTCTTACAGCGAATTTCCTTACAAAAATTTAAATTACTTGGTTGTAGGAAGGTGAAATCGATTTTATTGTTGTCGTCAACTATTTACTTTGCACAGCGAATTGAGAATCGTTCGTTTGAGCAGGAAACGTTCAGCATGGAAAATTGAAAATCATTTTTAATGTACACGAGAGGATTTTCACATTTGATTGCCTTTTAATTTTTTTTCTTCAAAGTTTACCCCCTTTAAAGAATCGCACCGATAACCTTCAACAGATTCGTTAGAAACTATAGAAGTTTCCCAAGTGCCATTGAAAAAAAACCATACCACCAAAGGGCCTTGAGCAGAAAAGGTTCCCCAACCACACCAGAACAGACGTGAACGTTTTCGGCTGGTGCGTTCCGTTGCCGATTAAATAAAAAAAACACGTTGTCAATTGTAAATAATGTGCGAAAACCCCCAAAACTAAGAAATTTACAAAAATCCGTCATGCATCTAAGTGATGCTGGGGAGTGCGCACGTCTCGCAGGGTTTAGAAAAGCAAAGGCGAGACAGAGAGGGAGAGAGAGAGAGAGAGAGGGAGAAAAGGCGTTGAGGCGTGAAGTCGCGAAGGCAAATCAAAAGCCCGCCCGATTAACCGTCGCATAAGCTTTTCGGTCGCATTCGATTAGGCACGGGTTAAGTTAAATAGTATAAGAAATGGTGCTACCGTCCGTCCGAGTTGTAGTCTATTCTGATCGATCGTGCAGGTGTGATCGTACGAGCAGGGTGTGTTTTTTTTTTGTGTTGAATGTGGTGTTTTTTTCGGTGTGATTTTTGAAACAAGCTCCACGTGCAGCAAGATGCAATTACGTGAGATTTGGTGGTTTTGTGGCTGCTTGGTGGTGGTGGTGGTGGTTGGTTTGGCACACGCTGCACCACGCGTCCAGCGATCGACGGACGAAGCAGCGTCCAGCTATTTCTACTTCAGCCGTTCGCCGGATCATTCCATACATCTTGGGACACCGTTCGATGGGCTGCCGGTGATTTCGCCAGCCCTTACGGAGACGAAATATTTTCCCTCGGTGCACGTGCATCACGACGCAGACGGTGGAAAGCAGCTGGGCAAGGGTTTGTTCGAGAGCGGCGAAGATGAGGATGATCATGCGGCGGCGTACCGTGTGGTGGAACATGATCATGAAGAGGAAGGAGGTTCGTCGTACGATGAGGATCATCACGCCAAGAAGGGTGGCAAGTCGGACGTCGGGTACGATAAGAAGCACGCGCTAGATCATGCCAGCAAGGGCAGCTATGGAAAGGAAGACCACAAGCAGCACTACGCACACGGCGGTGACCGGAAGCAGGCGCATCACGATGAAGGTTCACACTACCACGATCACCATGCGGAAGCGAAGCGTACCAAGGGTGGGAAGCATCACGAGAAGAAACACCACAAGAAGGGTTCGAAGACGACCGGCTACCACAACGTGTACCACAAGGATGAGTACAAGAAGGAGCACGTCTTCTACGACACAAGCGACCACAGTGGACAGTTTAAGAAGTATGGTTCGTCGCACGAGCAGCACGCGAACGAGGCCGGCCAGCATGCCAAGGGTGGGCACGAGGATCGGGCACACCAGGAAAGTTCGCACAAGAAGGCTGGCAGCAAGCAGCACGGTTCGTACGACGAACATCACGGCGCATTCCAGAACGGGCACGGTCAGGAGGAACATCATTACGATGTTGCTGGGTACGGCCACAAGCATGGGCACACCGGGCTGGGCGAACGTGGTTACAAGATTATTCACCCTTAGGTAGCGCTACGCAAGCCATTCTGCCATTACGAGACGAGAAGCATAGCAATGAAACAAAAGCAACATAACATAAACCCCCTGGAATGGGGGCTGCCCGGCAAATTGCACTTTGCGTAAAGAAATGAGGCTTGTGCATTTTTGCGTAATAAATTATTTGTCCCACAGAACCACCACCACCGTTGCTCGGCTTATCCAATGGAATGTGTCGGAAGAAAATTAAACTTTTGTACGATTCGGTGTTTTTTTTGTGTTGTTTGTTTGGTTCGCCGTTGAGTCGCCCCGAAGCAGCCAAACAACAGTTCGGTCGGTTTGGGCTTTGGGCTTTGGTGCGTCAAGGTAGCGGGTGCTTTCGGTGGGAGATTAGGGCCTTTTCTCGGCACGGTGGAATTGAGTTGAGTGCGAACGGTAATAAACAAATTTCAATATTTCATTGGACGGAGGAAATATTTCCTAATCATAATAATTTATGATTTATTGATGGTTTGGGGGTGTACTGCGGCGCCAATGCACCTTCAGCGGCCGGTGGGTTAGTAGGTGGGTGGGTAGGTTGGGATGGGGTAGATTTTGTAGTATATATTTTCATTAGGGTTCGAACCTGGTGTTGGTTAGGGCTATGCGTTGCTCCTGTGAGCCAGATCATCTTTAGCCATTGAACAGAGGTAATGGCCTTCCGGTAGTAGAAGTAACGCAGTTGAAGGTTTGTGTGGTTGTTTTTTTTTTCTAAGAAACGAATGCATTTTGCAAGACGTTGAGAAAGTAACGTAAATTATAGACAGCAATTAGTGGTTAACAAATAAAAAGAAGTATCTTATACAGCTGTATCTTTGTATATTGGTATTCAATCTTATTATTATACCATTGACAATACCGTCATCCATTTAGATTTGTTTTTATGTTGTCTATTTTTTTATATTTTTTTAATAGTTTGTTAAATATGATTATTTTTGTTTAATGTCACTCCTATAAATTTTCAAAATATTATATTCATTTTGTGCTTGAGAAGAATAGTATATCTTGGTACCGTCGACGCTTAATAATGGATTAAAAATAATACAGCTGTGTAAACGCCTAGATGTATGCAATTTGATCAGGCACCATCAGGGAGGATTGAAAAGTCGTTGAATTAAACCTGTTGTCATAAAATAAGTTCCAAACGGGTACAGGTCTTCAACACAATAAATTCCTAGATTTTTTTTTATTTAATTATATTATAAGCTTTGGGATGAGAAATATACATTTATCTATGGTATTAATTATTGATTCAATTTATATCTTTTACTTAAGATGAAACGTGTCTTTGTTTTGCACTCTTTTACTCTACTAAAATGAGCATTATTAAACTACCTATAGCCATGGCAACTAAATTATCACTTGCAGTACAAAGGCTGCCACTTGTGGTACTGCAGTTCCATAGCAAGCCGGCATCATCAAATATGACAGATTCAATTATCATAAGATATTACATAACTTTACCACTGATTGATGTATGCATAACATTAAATATCGTGCCTCCGCATGCCAGTGCAACCGGGATGGTTGCATTCCTTAAGCAACGGTGCACCGTAATCCTGATTAGTGGGAGAAAATCGCCACATCACTGCCGTGCACTGTTTGATCGATTCGATGCGGAAACATGAGAGAGTGGAGCCCGGTGACAGTAGCGAATCGGACAACTTCCACTCGAGGCCGTGCCCGTGCAGTGACTAGTGCTTTCATAATTAATCGCTCGATTTACGGGGTACGGTCAAATTGAGCAAATTATTAAAAGCCACCCAGCAGCTTTCTAGTCGCCTGTGCAACAACCGTGGGCCTCGTTTTTCCCAGAAGGAGTTTAAATTAAAATTAAACATTTATCACACCAGGAATATCCATTTTCTGGGAGGTACTCCGGTCCGGGGAATGGGGATCTTCCGGAATGTCCCGGCCCGTGCCAACCGGGAAGCAAAGTGTCAACCGGGATGAGATAGAATTGGGGAATACTTTTCACCGTTGACGGTAGTTGTGGCCACACTGCGCACTGCAGCACTGGTCAGTGGTGTAAGTGTCCCGAGTAGGATGTGTGTGTGTGTGTTTGTCTTTTTGGTGTGATTTCGGTGATCCTTTAGGGACGTTTTTAACCTCCCAAGCCCAAAGTCAACTGTCCATTTTGGCAGAAAGGACTGGTTTATCTCGTGCCGGTGCAGTTTCTGGAGTTTTCCTGCTCCTGTAAAAGCGTCTGTGTATTATCGTATGTAAGGATGAGGAAATATGATTATAAATTCAACACTGCAGCAATGCGTTGGTCTGTTTCTGGGCATACTGTTGGTCGTGAAAGTGTAATACCTCAGGAACAGCTTGAGAGCTTAATACGAGGAAATATCTATTACCTGAGCATCGTCCATCAAAATGACATAAACGTTTGGGGTTATATGTCTAACGGAGGCATAACAGTTCTAAAATAAGAGAAAAAAAAACCATGCGCCAAACACGATCCCCTGTCAAATGATAAGCTATTTTTCGGCAGCCACCATCATGCTCCAAGCATTAAACGATCTGTCAATTAAGGATGGGACGTTGGATATGTTCCACTACCGCATCCGCATTCGGACATTTCTCGGGCGTGTGTTTGTCCACCGGCGCACGTGTTACGGCGAAATTAAATTTGTGCTTCATTCGGCCAAAAATCATTCTCCCAGGCATGACCAAATTGAAACTGCATCCGTCCGAGCCGACCGGGTCTAGCCGGTTGCCAAGGAACGAACCCGAACCCGGTTCGAGACGTTAGAAAATTAGCACAAACGTCACAGCGCTCCAGTGTCCTTACCGGATGTGGAGTGAGTTAGATTTTAGACCACCACTCTTTCAATTATCGCAATTATGTTTATGTCTTTTCCGAGCGGCCCTGGTACGTGGTGGTTCGCCTTTCCAGCATGGAAGCGTATGGGAATTTTTATTTTCATCCCGTGTGTGTGTGTGTGAGCATGTTTCCGTTTTCTTAATTACATTCCTCTTGTGGGATGCGGCCATAATCGTGTTGCGTTTTGGGTTAGCAGGACAACTGCTACCACCGTGCGATAAAAGCGTTATCATTGTCGGACATTTAATATGCTTCGCTACAGAGTTGTGGTAGGTCAGAAGGCTAGAACGTTTGCTTGTTTATAATGCTGGAATACCACACGAAAGCAGCCGTAGTTTATCTTCGAGCTCAGTGGATTAATTTTATTGCGGTCGTGTGTTACGTGTTACCGGCCACTGGCAAAGATCTATTTCCGTATAGTGGCACAATTGCGTTAAGATGTGTGATCGTTTCAATTATCGGCGGATGATACGATTCAGGTTAGGTTGTTATTTTAGACGATTGACGATATTGCGTATAATTGTATCATCAAATTGGGTTTTGTGGCTCACCATAGAGTTGCCCACGATTATAGAATCTTAGTACAGTTTAATATCGTAACCAACAGTTAGCAACAAAGATGATGGAATCATCCACACCGAAGGGTTCGCATGATTCTGCTGAAATTACAATTGTTGGGCTACCAAGACTATTGCTCTTTATTACTATTCTTAGAAATATCTAGTCTTTCATTGATCAGTAAAATCGTCTTGGGAAATTGATAAGGTTTCAGTAGCTCACACGGGAATTAGTGAAGTAAATAACAGTGTAGCCATCTTTGCGTAATTCCCAAGTTACCGATGGCTATTATTATGATTGAAGTATATAGACCAGTTAAGGAATTATCAGTTGGCAACTTAAAGCTTGATTTGTTCAAACAGTACCATAATTACTTGCATGGTTTGGTGTGTTCCAGTATCCGCCAAAAAAGGTGCGTCAGGTGTTTTATGTTGAAACATGCTTTTACTTCCACCTGCTATTTGTTGTGTGCAAACACGAAAGATAACGCTCCCTTTGCGGTTGGCAAGACAATGGTGCTGTGTGTTAAACGATGCGAATGACTAAACCAGCGCACGCACACCGCTTGATGTTATCGAACGGAATTGAACGGTTCAAAATTTTGTCCATAGCGAAACGCACACCGTTGCTATAGTGCGTGATCGCTAGACCGAAAACCGGTTTACTCGGCTTTTATTTTGATCGTTTCATTCTTTTGCGGTGCGTTTTGCGAGTTTACATTTGGGACTTCTATGGTAGTAGTGGTTGCATCACCCGCACAGACTACGCTCAAGATCAACCGCGCGATCTCTTGTGAATGCGTAATGCAAGGAAACAAAAGCACAACTCGCACACGCTCGTGTCTCTGTGTAGGTGTTTTGTTTACGTTCCGGTCACGGGGCATCATCAGACCTGCTTTGCAAGAGCAGCGCAAAAACAAAAAAAAAATGAACATGAACCTTGAAACAGAAACAGTGGTTCGTTTGATCAGCTAAATGCAGGAGTTACCACCGACAAAGAATCGTGTGCCGCAGGTCAACGATGCTTGGTGGTGGATCAATTTAGATAACGACGCAGTTTGGCGTGAGTCAGTTCGGGTCAGCTCCCAAACAGCGGACTTGGAAGCCGCTTGTCCACACCGCAAAAATGCTCACGTACACAAGTGCTAAAAAGTGAGCACAGTCGGGCACGTTAAACACACACATACACACACACACATACACACACACACGTTTGTGCTTTTTTTTTCTTTGGTATGTTTTGGAAGAGAAGGGGAATTGTGGATTTTGAAGTTTCTGTGTTGTTCGCATAAAAATATGCTCAGTTTCTCTTCCGATTTGGTCACGTCAAGATGGCTTCGTTTTTGGTAAAGTGTTCGCTGGTGCTCGTGAGCGTCTCGTTGGTGATCGCTTCGATGAATGCCGCAGCAGGTTTGTTGTTACATCCAGATAATGCCGAGTTGTTTGATGAGCAGTGTTTCATGCATGCGTCTCGTTACATACAGATGATCTTCCGAGTGACATCAACCGAGGCAGCCTGGTGCGAGTGGCAAGAAATCCACAGCAACCTCAAGGCTTTCCGAATTTTCCACCGTAAGCACAAGAGAGAGAAAGATAGAGAGAGAGAAAGAAACAGAGAGATACAAAAAGAATGAGCCAAAAACAAACGCTGAACTATAATAATTAACATGCGTCCCATCACGGGCGCTCTCCATTCCTGCAGGCCACAGTTTCCCTTCGGCAATCCGGAAATAGTCTCGCAAGATACGCAGCACGACAAGAATGGTTACGCGCAGACGACGATCTACAAGTACCCGAACGGGATGGGTTCGTCATCCGTTTCGACAAGTTACTCGGTATGGTATTAAGAAATTAACGCCCGCGTGCATGACGTCCATGGGATGGACGGATGGGTGCTTTTTTCTTCTATCTATTTCTACCTGCCTTTATTGACATGCCGCTGGTTTTAGGGTTCGTCCAAGCTGAACGGCGTCGTCACCTGGAGCATGATGGGAGCGATCGCTTTGCTGCTACTGAAAATGGTGTACTAGTGTGCCGCAGCTATGGAATATGGGTGAATCACCAAGAAGTGTAGCCGTTAAGCTAGTGGTTTAGCAGTTGAAAAAGGTTTTATCAAGTGAAACGATTTACTTGGAGTGTATTTTTTGGTACAGTGGTGCAGTTTTCGAATCAATTTTAATGCAGAGTATTAAGCATGAGGCAAATTTAAATGATCTTTTAAATGGTGCGAAAGCTGTATGGGAAAGCCGTTGCAGCAGCATATAAATTGAGGAAATAAATTTTAATTTCGAATATTGTACGATGTTTCATGAGTTTGCAAATATTTTGAATTGAAAACAGACATTTGACATAATAATAATTTGACATAATAATCCTTAAAGAAAGGTTATTTTTCATAACATGAATTGCTCCTTGGCTGCATTACAAAATTATCTTTATTGTTTTATTGTTTGCATTAACAGTTGATCATCTATAAACTTATTATAGAGAACGTTAACATAGCTGTGTATAATCCTTAAAGTAGGACAATCTTCAAGGACAAGGATAAGTTATCATTAGATACGTCCTCTGCATGTTTGACTAGGAAGTGACTTAATTTCTTTCAAGGATTTTAGTCTTTAATTTAACGCTTCATTAATCATTATGCTATTTTTAACCACATTTGGCTCTTGCTTACAATAACTCTACTTGAAAAACATGAAGGATATTCCTAGGTGGCATACATTTGCCATTGGCCATGTACTTAACCTTCTGCTTAGTTCATGTTTCACTGGTTTTTCAGGTTGTTTTATAAATTCTTTTGTTTTTGTTTTGTTGATGACTTTATGGATTTTTAAAGTTGATTTGAATTACTGGATAATTAATATGCTCTAAATAGCTTTCTTACTATTCTATTACTGAAAGATCACATTTTTTATAAGGGATTTTTAAAGTTTTTGTCACTTTCCAATTTCAATTAGTTGATCCATAATGTAGTTTCTTTATCAAGGTTCTTTACCAACAATCGTTTTAACTAAAATGTCTACTAAAACCTGGTGCAGTAATAGTAATCTGCGTTGTTCGAAGCTAACACGCTAAACTTTTCCCTTTAAGAGCCAAATATCATGTTCCGCAAACAGGACCAGCATACCAGGATACACATCTACGAAGCAACCTGAACGAAGCAACAGTTTGCATGAAACGGAAAACTCACATTAAACGCCACCATCAACCCCCTAACCGGTGTGTGGATGGGTGCGCTTTATAAGAAAAGTTGTACTTCCCCTTCGTGTGCACGGATGCACCGGAAGGGTAGTGCATTCTAGCAAAGCTGCAAACTGCACCGTAACCGTAGCCAAAGGTGTGGCACAGAAGATCGCATCAAATTTCAAAGACACATCCCCGCGCAAAGATTAAGCCTGAAGGTGGCAGAGATTGTGGGTGGGTGGCTTGTTTCGTGTGGTGACGTTTTCCAGTTTCCGGTGTCGGTGAAGCATCCACAGCATCCATGGCAAAACAGACTAGAAGCAAACTGGTGCAACTACGTGCGGGAAACAAAAACATTCCATGTGGAAAATTTATGACGCAATTTGAATATCAGGAAACAAAGTATTTATGGAGTGGTTCGGTTTTTGGTGCTGGTGATAGCTGTTTCCGTACCCAGGGATTCCCAGAACAATTGGTCGCTCAATGCAAACAATCGATGCTTGTTTTCGGGGGTGCAGTAGAAGTTGTGTGTAAGTTTTGCAATTAATGTGACAAAAATCGTAAATTACAGCACAGTGCAGTTAATAAAGCGCCATTAGGAATGGAAAAGTCAGAACAGACTTCAGTGCTGAACAGAATTTATTGGGATGGAAGAAACGTTGGAGCAAGCGTAAGATCCCCGGTACGTATATTTGTTCTTATATCTTAGTACATAATCCTTTTTCTGCTTGTACTATGCCCTGGTTTTATAGCTTTAAGCATATCACAATGAACCAGTGCTCATCTGAGGTGAGATCTTCTCTCGCGTGCGATAGCGCACAGCACTGCACCGTACCGGCGGGACTACGGTGTGAAATTGATTTTCATTGCAATTGTTTATGACAAGTGCAAAACGTGAACGGTCTTATCGAAAGTGACAGGCATTATAATGCAATTTTCTGCTATATTTACTCCGTTCCCTTTTCGTGCCGCAACCGTGGTATTTGGTGAAGAAATCAATTCTCATATTCGTTTTGTCATTTCGACCGTTTGGTGCAGAACGGAACAGTTCCACCAGCGCGCGGCAGATTGTGGTGACTAAACCCACTAATGGTAAGATATTTCGCTTGAAACAATTTACCATCGGCAGGAAGTAGACGAGCAGTGTGATGGAGCAATGGTCTCCGGTGAGTTGTCACTAAGGGTCGTTGGGTTGTTGGGTACGTGGATGCAATTATGGTGTCACCAGTGAGCTTTGTGGACGTTCCGTAGGTACTTGGATTGTATCTACGATGTGTGAAAGGTAAGGAAGATTGACTATTTTGCTCCACATATGTGAATTATGAGGGAAAGGGGAGAGGACGAAGAAGAAGACGGGGAAGCATGATGACGCGATGGAATGGACATTTCTGCTAGGAGCGATGAGCAATAAACCCCTTTCCGAATTGCGATAGCTGTTATCGTACAGATACAGTAGATGTCTAACAAATTTAACACATGGAGTGGTTCTACAAATCGTAAAAATCCCTTAAAATATTATTTGAAATATGTAGCACCTAAAAACCAAAAAATAAAATTAAAAAATTATGGCTACATGGTATAACGAAATAATTAAAAATATAACATAATAAAATTAACAATAAGACAATACGTCGCTAAACCCTCATCCTTAATGTTAAAATAAATATATTTTTTAAGTATATAAGTGGGATGTTTCTATTCATTTTCGTAGTTGAATAACTCAGATACATGTACAACTATCATCAAAAAATCAATTTAAATTGATTTTAAATTGCCTGAAGCTGTTCAAGAAAAAAATGAATTGATCCCTAAGATGCATTTTAATTGCATACTTTTAGGCGTGTTGTGTTAGTTTAATATTGAGTTTCTCTAATATTGAGTTTTTAATATTTTATTCTCTCTCGTATGACTACAAAATTATTGATTGTATTGGATATTGAAGTTTTAATGGAAATGAAGTATAGCTTATTATAAAAAAAATAATTCTTTAGCAAAAATATAATTTCCAATTTTTACCCTAAATACTTTAAGAGATTTAGCAAATCGAAGCAAAACGATTGCAGTACATCACTGTATCCCAGTGGCTGCAAGTGAATTGCATATTTCTCTCACATGCGACCTAAATCTAGTGGGAATTGGTTACATGCTTGCTGCTTCGATGTGACTGTGTATCGCACACGTTGCCACGGTTGCACGGAATTCGGAACCATTCACCACAACCGGCGGACTGCTGGTGCCAGTGCTGTTTTTGATGTTACCATGATTTAGCGACCCATAAATAACGGGGCAACAAATCGGGTGGCTAACCAGTCGTGGGTTACGGCAACAATCATAGTATCCACCAGTCGACCCACTGTTCAATACTTAACGGATGCTCGAAAAACAATGTCCAACAGTCGGGCAAAAGGAAACCGTACCACGAACTGGCTTCTGTGGAGAAGGAAGGTCTTTAGTACTTCGTATGTGAAGAATAATTTGCTAGCCTGTTTTTGCATAAATTACCATGCATCTTGAGTTAAAAATGCGCGGTAACTAAATCAGCCGAACCGGAAAAGATGTTCCCACAAATACAGATACCGAAGTGGCCGAATGGTTAGGCTCGGTATGGCGTAATTTATAGGCACGAAATGAACGCTAAATTATGCTTATTTTCTTGCGTGTTCGGTGGCAACATATTCTCGCTATGTCATGGCGAACTTTGTTTCCGGTCAATCGGACGCTACAACCGCTGCCGGGTTTTTTTGTATGCAAACTATAACGTCCGGGGCGATGTATTTAGTCGTCGTCGACGGACACTGTTCTTGCATACTGCAAGAGTCGTCTCACCTTCATACTGACTACAAACAGAAACGGTTCGGGAAGGACATACAGAACGTCACGGGAAATGTACAGTTTTAGCTGCACCGAAAGCAACAATAATTAAAGACGGGAAGGTGTCCATCAAGAGCACGTTTCGCGTTTGAATTCAAACTCCCGGATACTACTGCTTTTCGAAAGGCAGATCCGCAAAGAAGGTAAAAAAAGGAGTTAATGTTAAACAGCTACCGATGGAATAAATTAGCTCACGACGATGCAAGGAAGTTGGAACTCGAAATATCGGACCAATGGTCGGAAAAGGATTGCAGTGCCCAGGCGGTGCCGGAAATGGTACCGGCTACAAATCACGCTCCCAACCGGAGTCCTTTAATCGACCGTTCGAGGAGCTGTACACGAAGATTTCCCGGCCTTTCGGGGAAAGCATTCCAGCAGGAAGTTGAACCGATGCGCAGGAATCGGAATACGTGAGAATTTTGAAGAAAGCTGGCCAGGCTGTTGTGATTTGCTTTGTGATTTCCTGCCGACTCATGGCAGCCGAGGTTAGTATTATTAAGCGAGGTCTGGTTAGTAATGGGTTGTTGGGTAGTAAATTAAACGGTTGAATCGTGGAATGAATTTGCTAGGGCTATTTAAGAAACACGTTTGTAGTATCTGTAGTGGGATTTTTATTCGAAATGCTTCGATAAATTATTGTTAATGGTTTAAAACATAATTCTTATGTCTTTAATTTTTCTTGTTAAGCGTATCCAGATGTCTAATTTTTTAAAAACAAATAATAAAACATTTAAATTAATCTATGAAGGTTATTAAAAAACTAACAATTATGACAGTTTTTATTAAAGTAATAACATAAAATAATGATTCACAAAAAAGTAAACCTCTAAAAAGTAAGGAAGTACATTATTTGTAAAGAATATGCGTACCTAAAATAGATAGAACGAAGAGAAAAAGAACCAATCTCCTAACATAAATCAGTATCATCATTCCTCGATGGTTTGTGATGTGTGCTCGTCGCTCTATTAGGTTTGATGGCATGACCACGACAATGATGGGATTTAATGGAAAATTCGTCTCCTCACACAATGTACTCCCACCGTTAATGGCCCCAGAATGACGAAGGACATTTAAGTTCGCGTAGCGAGACACACAGAACTGTACGCTGGGATGGGCCGGAAGCCCGAAGCCATGTCACAAACATTGGCCACGCAAGCGAGCGATGAGCGAGTGGGAAAAAAGAATCTGCGGCCAGGACTTGTCAAATGCGGACAAATTGAAAGTGGATTAGGGACCGGGATGAATGAAAAGCGGGAATGGAGAGATACCGAGAGTGGCCCTGGTCTAGGATCCCAAGCTTGTGGTAAATCAGTGACGTTAAGCTGCTGGCGGAAGGCTAGTCTAATCCATCCGTTCCAAAGCTAAGCGTCATCTGAACATCAACACGACGGTATGCTTTTATTCCAGCCTGGGTTCGGAAGATTATGGCATATCGTGAGCGCCACCCAACGATTTCGGCCGCCCCCTATCATGCTTCGTCTAATGCGAGGCACGTGTTGGAACGTTGGCCACCCTGGGAAAAAGCGCTAGAAGAAGGAAAATTTAATCTTTATTTAAAAACATAAAAAAGCAACTACAGACATGGGCCCATCGGTCGGTTACGTAGTGCGTTGGGCAGAGGAGAAGCTATCCCGCTGGGATGTCAAGTTCACGTTTGGCGAATCGTCGCGAGTGGAGTTTGCGAGATCTCGCCTCCAGGGGTCTGGGCCTGCTGTGGCGTAATTTATCTTCATCAACGCCGGACCTAATTCTAATGGAGAATGTCTGTTGAAGATACAACGGTGGCGACAACGGTTGTCCGGAAGTCGCGGAAGACGCCACCTTGCCAGTGTGGAGGAGTTCGATCGGACTAGATTAAACGCGAACACGCTGCTGTTGCTGGGAACTGACGGAAATTTGACAATTCTTCATCCTTTTATGCTTTTTATTTTCGATAAAGGAAACATTAAAGAAAGGAAATAAACAATGATATATAGCGCTGAGCAGGAACTCCGTGAAATTGTGTGACATTGATGGTTAAAACTTTCCGATCAGCACTAACTGCTCTGCAGAACTGTGATGAACTAGTTTTACCATCATGATTAACAGATAGGCTGCATAATGGCAGAGCTTGTTAATCGTGACTGCAAACATTAGTTACTCTAGTTTTGCTCCAGCAAGAACCCAGAAGGTTCGTCCTATTGCCTTAGGTACTGGGGTATGCCCCCGAAATGCCAGAGTGCAATAGTTGTGCGAATTTATAAATAATCGTCTCCGGCTGGAAGGATGTTGGAAGGAAGTTCAAAGGCATACCGGAACTTGGCCATCAATCAGTGCGATTCCGAGGAGGGAAGGCACTATAAACGGGAGCCATGTTTCTCGGCTAGCACCCAAAAACCCACCGGGTCCGTGTACAAGCAAAACTTGGAAGAACCGATACGGAACGGACCACCTCGGAGGGTCTTGCACGGTACAAACTTGTTCCCTTGAAACATGGCTGTTGGCTGCCGAAAGGGTGCGAGTAGTTTTTGGTGCTATGTAGCTGTTCGTGTAACCCCACTGCCGGAGGTCTGCCGGAGGTACAAACTTTGTAAAACATGTCCGTTAACCATTTTACCAGCGAACGAACTCTCGGTCCGGNTCGGCTAGCACCCAAAAACCCACCGGGTCCGTGTACAAGCAAAACTTGGAAGAACCGATACGGAACGGACCACCTCGGAGGGTCTTGCACGGTACAAACTTGTTCCCTTGAAACATGGCTGTTGGCTGCCGAAAGGGTGCGAGTAGTTTTTGGTGCTATGTAGCTGTTCGTGTAACCCCACTGCCGGAGGTCTGCCGGAGGTACAAACTTTGTAAAACATGTCCGTTAACTATTTTACCAGCGGACGAACTCTCGGTCCGGCGTTCCATTTCGCGCGCGCATCCCTGCATTACCATTGAAAGTGGGAGTTGGCCGGGGAGTTTCGTGGTAGCCCTGATTAAGATTACCAATATTACGATAATAATAAACTTATAATAAGCTGCCGTAGGAAGCGAACGAACGGCTCGCTGGTGCCATGGTGCAATGGATCAAGGGTGTGCGCCAAGCATTTAGCTGTGTTCGTTTCTGTTCACCAGTTGGTAAAATGAATAGAGTGGATGGAAAGCGATACTATCGCAAAACAACATCCATAAAACAACTGTAATTGATACAGGGTGCTGTTGAGCCATTAGCCTGCGCAAAGGGCGGCAAAAGGGCAACCGTTTGGTGGCAAAGAGTGCAACCAAACGAATGTTTGAGGGAAGAGAAAAAGAAAAAAGGGATGATAAGTGTACTAGAATGTTAAAACTTGCTCGTACCAAATAAGTTAAGCTCAGCCCTGCCAGGATGGATATCATATTAAATTTGAAACTATTAATATAAGAAAAAAAACAAGGAATGAAAATATGTTTCCGTCGCTTAAATTCGGCGTTCAGAGTGGAAAGTGGCGAAAACCGTTTTCGGTGGCAGATAAAGTTCCAAAGCCCGAAAAACATTTTGTCCCTTTCCCGATCATTGCTGCCTCATCTGCTGCTGCTGCTGCTGCTGCTGCTGGTGGATGAGCTTACCGAGGCTTTTTTTATGTTGCACGAACGTGCGATCGTTTCACGGGTGCTGATATGAAATCAGTCCGTCCGTTTGGGCGATGAAACGGAAAATATTTTATAATGAAAATGTTACCATGTTACACCATGTCGCTTAGCTTCGCCCATTCCCCTTTAGCTTTAGTTAGTTTCTTCTACTTGGGTAGCAAAACAAGCGAAGAAAAAAGGAAATCGTTGTTTGATGTTCGTACCCAAACTTTGAATGCATGACTGGTGGTAATTAAATTATGCCTTCCTTCCATACGAAAAACCCGAAAGCCATAGGATCGCTTGTAGGTTTTGGGCTCTCGCTCCACTATCCGCAAACCATTTGCATAGTAATTTTTATTTCTACAGCATTTTTGTCACGGTTTGGTAGGGGTTTGTTTTTTGTTGGTTATTTTGGTACATTTTACCCAACCCACACTGCCCTGTGATGGGCTCCCGCGGTTGGGAGCTAATGACAAATGGGCTGGAATGACAAATCATGGCCGAACGTGCCCGTGGATGACATCAAGATAGTGTGCGGCAGTGGCGTTTTCGATCAAACTTTCGCGGGATTTTTTTTTCTCGGAAAAAGTTTTTCCCCTGATCTGTTTAATCAATGTGGCTGGTTGGTTAGTTCTGCAAATTAACCGGATTGGATGTCAGTTTGGATTTCGTTTCTTTTTTTAGCCCCTATCTTTTAACCTTTTTATTGTTGCGTAATTGAGAATGAGAAGTTTATTAGCATATCTTTTTCATCGCAAACATTGCAATAAATTATAAGACGGTTACCGGTTTGGTGACAATTTAGAATGGCAATGACATTTATGTTGAACATTTTATCTATTTAATATCTTTAACTGTATTTCATGGTCAACTGTTTACATTTGTTTTGTTTGTGTTGTATCGTAATGTTTTCTAAAATGTTGTGTCATGTTTGGTAAGTTTTGTTCATACTATGGTAAACTAAATATGGTCATTTTGAATAGCTATGTTATAGTCGAGTTTAGTTGTTTATTTTTTCGTTTTTATTTACATTTATAGCAAATAGGGAATTAAAAATTTATTAAACCATTTTAGCAAGTTTTAAACCACTCAATTATTACTTCAATCAATCGGTTTTGAAGTATTAATCCATTTCTTAACACTTTAATATTTCATTTATGAACAAGTTGTCAATAAATTAATTACTTTACTCAAAATAAGGATTATTTTAAATTTTTACGTATTTTTAAAAACTGAAATATGCTCATTTCATCACGAAAATATATTTTTTTATTTTATTTCATTATGACGGCTTGGCGCCAACACAATATATAATAACAATAAATTTATAAAGCAAATCTCAGGTTTTTTCTAATTTTTCCTATTTCTTAACGATGTTCGTACAACTATCCTCCATTCATAAGCAAATTTTTGTCGTTTTCTATCAAGTAGTACGAATTTGATATGCTATCGTATGTGCCACGTGAAAGATTTCCTAAATATCATCGAACAAACAGATTGGTTTCTGTTTTTTTAAACATCATTTAACATGATTTTTAAATTTGATATATTTTCACAAATATATTTTATTAGAAATACTTTTTACCTTCTAGAAAACAGATAACCTTCCACATGATACTTCAAACCAACACCAATAAGGGAAAACGGTGTAAGAAATTATCAGTCAGCCTTGTTTATGGTGCCCAAGACCAAACGGTCACAACGACAAACGCGATCTTCTGTATAAAATTTATTGAAACACAAAACTGCCGTCGTTAAGTACGGTGTGCCAGGGTGCATTTTCATCTTCCTCTCCATAGCAAAACTAAAGAAACGACATTCCGAAACCCGTACAGCGGAGCAAGCAGGAAACTAGTGCAAATCTAACAATTTATGGGCGCGAAGATAAATCGGCTAACAGCCGTCCACGGACGGACACACAAGTGGAAAGGGCTGAACATGTGTTTTCGAATTTTCCAATCGAAAGCGTGTGCTGCAAATGGTACCAATTCGCGGCTAGTTGTTAACACCAGCTCGTGATCGTTTGTGCTGTTGTGGCTGAAACGACTACAATGGAATCGAATGGTACGAATAGCGCATGGAATCGAACGGTTAGAGGAACCATATTTTTCACCACGTTTTTGGCCGTGGTAATGGTTAGCGTTTTCCCCACACGGACGGCAAAACGGTCGCGGTCGGGTACCGTGTGTTGCCCGGTTTGAGGTTAAGATTAAATCCCTCTGTGGGTACTGAACAACTGATTACTGACCGTGCACATAAAACATGCCGCTGGTGATGATCGCACTGCTGCCACTAGTCATGGCCGACCGTAACGGACTGCTAGCGACCGGTAGCGAGGTAATTAAATTAAAAACCAATCTAAAAATAAGTACCCTATAACTTTAAAAATAGTGTGCCCGTTTGTAACGATGATTGGGTTTTCATCCTGCAGTTCTGGTAAGCGTGGCATGGTTATGGTTATGGCAAATATCATTGGGATTCTCACTTATTCATGTGTTCTCTTTCTCTTTCTCTCTCTCTCTCTGTCTCTCTACAGCTGGTTTATTTGTTTTCTTTTACGTCCGTCGGGCCATATCGGCCATTGTTTTGCTGCGGGATTGGTTGTTTGCGGGCCACGCTGTCACTGTGACATGTAGATATTTCATCTCGGTGTGATTAATTAGCAGCGGACGTTGATTTAGATAGGATCTGGTTTGAAGAGTGCCTGAGAAATGACACAAAACAAACAAATCTGGATGACTAAAAATTAAAACGAGAAACAATCGGTTTCTGCTACTTAAAGGCGCCTACATTAGCCGATAGTGTCGTCGGGATATAGCATCTTCACGCAGATGCCACTAGACATTAGTACCAGACCGTGTGTAACAGGTGTTGGAGGTGAAATCACAGTAGAAAGGGCAAGGGAAAAGGTCGCAAACGACAATAAGTAAAGATAGTTTCGTACGGATTTGGGAGGATGTAAATCCGGACGTGTTGACTGTAAACTAAACTAGCAGCGCTTCATTAGGACCGTGGACCGAGAATGGGAACTCATCATCCGACACTTGGTGGCACTTAATTAAAAGTGAGCTCGAGGTGTGTGGTTTTTTTTTGCTCGAGCAATGTTCGAGCGATGGGACAACGCGATCAAAAAAATGCTCGCCAACATTGTTGCGCCCTAATGGCCGTGGAATGCTATTAAGGGTGTACTAGGGATTTTTGATGCGAAGCAATGTTAGGAGAGTGTATTTTTTTAATTGTTTTGTTCTAATGACCTATTAAAAGTGGTTTAATGAGTGCTTTAGGAAGCTGTTAGCCAGTTAAAAAGTAGTAAAATATATAAATGAATAACTATTGCTCTGCTTCAATAGTTAATCTTGAGCTTAAGATTCATACTTTAAGTGACAGACAATGTAAAAAATAAAAGAATAAATAATTTTTTTGTAGAGTAGCTTAACGAATTGATTAAGTGCTCGCCTTCTCAATGCTGGCACACAATCATTAGACTCCTCATTCAATTGCATCACCTAGAACGCACACTAAACCCACCCCAACAGTCGATAATGGTGTGGAAAAATGTGCTATTCCGGGGTGTTGTTTTTTTGCTTCTTTTTAAATATTAATCAGCTAATTAAAAGTTTTCTCATTAGCGACTCGTCAAACGGGTCACAAACCATATAAACTGGGACGGCAGAGTTGAAAACTAAAGAAATTAAAGGAATTTGTCAACCTAATGCGGGTCAACGGCATGGCCCTCTGCGGCGCGGTGGGTTGAAGTTGCATTCCGCATCGGATGATTGATGAACGTTGTTCCTATCCAGGCTAAAATAAGGAGATTATTTTTAATGATTTAATGAATGGATCAGCACGCTGGCCCGGTGCTTATTGGAGATCGGGTTTATTCATTAGCGAACAGTTTTCGGAATGATTAGATTTAAGATAATGGTAAATGTTAAAAATAGATCAAATTTGTACTACCGGTGATGCTATTAATGAAGCATACATATTGTTTAAATAATATTCTGTTTTGATATCGCTTGTAAAATAAATGATAATTGAAAACGTATAAACAAATAATTAATTAATAATATCCAAAAAAAGCTATAACTGTCACTTAAAACTTTGTAAGGAGAAAATTAATTTGTTTATCTACTAATCTAATTCACTATTTTACGAGATTATCATGTTTTGGTTTAATTGATTGGAAGCTTTTTTATTACTATTTACTATTTATTTTTGTAATTTATTTATTGATAAGAACTTTGATTCATATAAAATTAATAGTACTCAATGAAAGGACTTGATTACATATCATCAACAACTAATCAGTCCTGTCGAATGCACTATTGCACTCGGCACTAAAACCATCCTACAATCACCGGCACAGTGAACCAATGCACCGAAGGTAGCATAAATTATTCATCATTTTCATAAATTAATGTAAAAACCTCCACGCCGGGCGACAATCGGCTGATCGGATGAAAATATATGACAAAGCCATAGATTTTTAACGGTGCA
>CM032178.1:25934326-25991826 GCA_018908115.1 Anopheles rivulorum
AAAATCGGAACACGTGGTGGCTCATCGAGCGCTCATCATCGACGATGGCGTGAAGAATCGATGGTTGACAAAAAAGGACGGTTGGCACACTGTTGACATGCTTTCAGCACACGAGCCGCACACCGGGTGGAACGGAATTCATTTCCATGCCCGATGCCTGATGCGCTCTGATTCGTGGTCAATGTGTTTCAATTTTGCGTTCTCCACGCGCGTGTGTGTGTGTGTGGGCTTTTTTTAATATTTCGACCTCCCATCGTCCATCATTTTACGGCAAGTGACCGTGCAAGTGCAGTGGCAGTGAGTGATTCCGTCGTAGGCAAAATTAAATTAATCCATAAATCATTAAAATTATCGACGACCGGTGGCCGATCGGTGGCAAACGGCTGGGGGAGAAAAATGAATGCGAAACAACGGCGGAACTGTTGTTGTTGTTAGAGAAATATAATAATTTCATGCTCGAATTACTCTATACGCTTCTGTGAGTGTGTGTGTGTGTGCGTGTGATTCCGTGGCCAAATGTGTGTCTCTGTGTCGCGGAAAATCGCATCATGCAAATCGTCGGTGGGACGTTGATTCGGGCAAGCAGCGAGGGCTGATGATGAAAAATCCTGACCTCATCAGATGCACGTAAATGAAAAATCCAAACCGCTACGGATATTTAAGCTGATTCGCACAATAAATAAAGCAACATTCATAATTATCTATAAATCACTACCGTTCGGGGTAGGGCACAGATGGGCCGAGCGACATAGAGTGCCAGTGTGCATTCGTGATACGAAAGTCAATTGTAGTGTTTAGGTTCACAGATTAACTAAAGAGCCGGTTTGCCTGGCAGCTTTGCATATCTATCAACATGTTACCGGTGGGTGATTGTATTTTGTAACCCATATCCTGCAAACGTGGAGGGATTTTCCGTGTAACAATTTGTGCATTTGGGGAAATGGCTGAAAACACGCAACACAGTAAAGGATCTATTTCCCGGACGCTAGTGAATAATTTAGATATAGCCGTTGTTTGCTATTTTCAACGATCAGTAAAATATTTAAACTGATAAACATAATACATAAAATATGGTATAAGCGGTAAATGCACAATTTGATATGAGAAAATAAAGAATTCATGGTTGAAACATCCTCATCACGTTGCAAATTGTACATAAAAATAAGTCATTATTAAAGAACATAATTAAATACATAACTAATATATTTTAAATCTTCATGATGCTACCAGTACGTCGAATAGAAGTAACTTTAAGTTATAAAACAAAAAATTTTAAAATAAAAACATTTTACGTTACAAGTAAATCGTCTTTTTTGCACGAAAATATTTGTTTAAAATAAATTTTATCAAAAAATCATAAAACACGCTAAGGGCACAACAGCTATGATAAAACAAGTAGTTTTTGATGTACTATTGAATGCACATAAAGTGCCCTCTTAAAAATATTGAACGTTTGAATATAGTTGACATTTTTCTTGTTGAAAACGATCGGAGTCTATAGTAAAGTTTCCTATCGGATAGAATGCACGCTTGATTCGGTCTCACATCTCACCTTAAACCGACAGCGGCATATTCCTTAAATGCCACCCCACGGGCAAAATGTCTTCTCACGTGCCATTCTTACCCGGTGTAACCTACCAAACACCAGCCACCCTTGGTATGTTGTGCTCTTTCGTGCCCTTTCGCTTGTCTTTGTACACGACAGCAGCCGAAAGTAGCATCAGCAACCCGAAGGTGGAATGACTTTTTTCCGTCATCTGGTCCTCTCCCGTTTTGCTGGTTGAGAAGACACCCTTCCCAGAAACAGACAGCGCACGTGGGAATAACGATGTGCGTCTTTAAAGGTTTCGCGCCTTTCAGTCGAGGGGCATCCTTTTGGGGGATAGACATCGCAACAACAACACGACACCCAGGCAAAGGGGCAGAGCGCTTAAATAGCACACTCGAAAAGGTCGCTGAAATTCGTGTCTGCAACTGTACGGCGATGGTGTGTGCCCGCCACTCTCGAAGGGCAATAAAGCGAAATATTTATTTAGCGTAAATTGGTATTTATAACGCAATGAATATGTTCGAGCGAATAAAAAGAAAGAAATTATGGCGGGCTTTGCGGGCACTTACGGAACCGATGTGCGGCGAGGGATGCGGATCCGGATGTGTATCCATGAGAGCACGGGATGAAAGTTCCTCGTGTGCTATGGGTTGTGGTTTTTTTTGTTGTTGCTCGTGATTCGGAGGGAGATGTGCGAAGAAATGTGCGTTAAGATGATGATGGGCCGGAAAATCCTACCATCCTAAATATACTACAAACCACTTGAATGTGTGGCAGCCTTGCTTTGGATGGGGTTTGTTTGGAAAGGAAGTTGTTGGGGTGTTACGGTGTTGGGAAAGAATAGGACGTTTATCATCGATGCGAGTAGAGAGCTGGTAGTAAATTTTGCACTTAGCAGAGCAATCATTTGTCACGCGGTTTTGTATTGCTTTTTGATGAACAACCGGGTTATTAGAGAGTAATTGTCGGTAGAATCATACGTAAATTAGAGTTATTTCGTTGTTTTGATGGTTTCGAACTGAACCGAATACAGTATATATGGAACTTATGAAGAAATCTTGGAGTAAACAACTAAGGGAAGTCATTATTATATTTAAAAACATAAGAAGAAAAGAATAAATAAATACACGAGCAATTAAATAAATGAAGACAAAAAAACAAATCGAAAAATGAATATCAAAAAATAAGCAAAACACAAAAAAAAGGATACATTACTGAACAAATAAATTGATGAATGAAAAATGAAAAAATGAATGGATAAGTAATTCATTAAATTAATAAGGAAATAAGTACACAAGTGAAAAAAAAATAAATAAATTGGTAAATAATTTAAATAACACATAAACCAACAAATGGACAAATTAAAAAAAAAACAAGTAAATAAATAAATATTCAAACAAGCAAACAAACATGTAACTTAACGCATGTTGAACCCGTAGCAAAGAAGTGAATTAATAAATCAATTAATCAAATTAATTAAGAAATAAAAACGTAATATTACCAGTAAATAAACGCATATTTCAGCACATAAAGCTTTATTCAAATCAGTTTTAAACCTGTTGACTATGAAATACACATGTTTTCGTACCATTCATACTGCCCTTTGTTGCTGCTGTTGCGGTAAACAATTTTCATTGCCATCCCAACAAAACCTCCAATAACACTTTATCTCTTTATCGGTTTTTGTGCTAGTTTCCTCGAGGGGCCAGGACAAAACCACAACAACACACAAACACCCCAACAAATGGTAACCGCAGCCCGATTTACAACGATCTCGCCACAAGTGGCTGGAAAGGTATCCACAGCGTGTGGGACTCACAAGCATAAATGGTATAATATTAACATTACGGAAAACCCCACAACTCGGAGTCGGTGAAAAACGTGACCGAAAATCTTGCCAACCGAACCCTTTCCGGTGGAGAAGGAGTCGCCGCTATGGTTTTTGTAGTCGTAAAACGTTTAACTCCATCATTTAACCATCCGGATGATGCCATTCCGAGCTGGGTTACCGATGTGAACGAAGGGCCAATTGGTCAGCATTTGGGTGATTAAATATTTTGCTGGTTTGTAAACCGCTCTATCAATGATCGCCATCGGTAATTACAGTTTAACTCCTTTGGGGTGGTTTTTGAAAAATATTGTGCGAGAAAAGGTAGAAAGTACGCGACCCTAACAAGCAATAAAACCATCCATCTTTAGGAAATTTGTTGCGATATACTTTATTTTTCACATAACCATTTTGCTACCGCCTTTTTGCTTTTGCTCCCTATGCTACTCGTGAAAGTCGTTCGATAGCATTAATCCACCACCAGCCCACTCGGGGCGACAAATAAGTGACCAGTGTCGTACAGCCATCATTCATGTTGAACATCATCGTACCTCGGTACCTTACCGTGCCATACTGAACGTGGATATATTTCATAACTGTCAGCGACAGTCGGAAGATTTCATCAATCATGTGTCGTTTCGTTTTTGGGGGTCGTTCATATGCTGTTTTTTTTCTCCTCCCATTTCACTATTGCCATCATATACTCGGAAGGGTCGTCAGGGCAGTTGTATTTTTTTTTGTTTCTGTGTTGCGTATTGTGGTCTTGTGACGCCATTACTCATGTTTTTCATGTAGTTTTTCGTTACTTTTCTATTTTTTTTTATTTTTAAGACGAGGTCAGATTGGTACGTTCCAATGGGGATGGTGTCAGATGACACAGGCTAACAAGCGAATGACGGAGTAATTAGTAAAGGGAGATCATGTATCATATATGGAAGGAGACGCCAAATATTGACAAGTATTTATGTTGTTGAATCGGAATTATCTGGGTCGTTACTAAAGACAGGTTTGGGGCAAGAATTTTAACTAAGTAAAAATTTTATGAACAGAAAAGAAAGAATAAACAAAAGACAATAATATAACGAAAAGAACCTAAAATGAACTTTGTGGTAAGATCATCTTGTGATCTTGAAGATCACAAATTAATTTCCGGAAGATGTGTCTGCTCCGGTGAATTGATAAGTGCCTCCAATTACAGCGTCAGTAATTTAGTTGGCCTGTATATGACAGCTGAAGTAGCATATTTACTAATTGAAACTAATCAAAATTGTTGTAAACATCTTCAAAAGGTCTAGAAAATATAAAAAAATATAAGACAATTTCACAACTGCTTAAAGATTTTCCTGGATTGCAAGACGATCGATCTCAAGCTGATCGTGGTAGATGCTATTCTGAACTCATAAAAGGCATCCTTTTTGGAGTAGTCCAAATATCCAAATATTGGGAATTTAACTGGATTTAAGATGATATAAACAACACAATGTCCTTATACGTAGGAATCTATAGGTATCTAGCCTTCAATATCTGAAGAGCGTCCTTATTAATATTAATACCTTTCTTGTGACATGGCTATGATACTCTAATAGTAAGATTTTTATTGTATTTTGTTATCTTACGATATGTACTTGTCTTGTTAAGGTGTACTAACAGATCATCCTATATAATCTTTCCCTGTGGATTTACCCTTAAACCAACAAAGGAAAAGAAAAACAAAGTATGAACAGTTCACCGGTTGGAACAGTTCCACGCATCCACCCCAAAACAAGCACCGGCCAGTGACAGTTTAATTGAATTCAAGTTCAATTTAGAGGAAGAAATTCCATCTCTTCCCAAAAAAAAGCCACCCACCACCGGATGAGAGTGGCCCCCGTAATGCGTTGTGCCGCGAAAGACGTTAGGCNTAAATTATTCATGCCAAATTATAGGCTGATGGATATTTAAGAAAATACTGGTTTCCGCTGCTATTGAACGCTAACATGATACGCCTGCCTGTGCATCGAACCAGTATTTTCTTAAACAAAAACAACAGTAGATGATATACCGGATTCTCGCCAGCCACCAGCAAACATATATAAGTTTTATGTTATATATGTACATACATGGCGCCAATCATACATCGCAGTTAAAACTCTTGTTCATTCCAGAATCTGGAGTAAAAAACTTACATTTTGGTTCGAAAAGCACAAAATAGTTCTACACTCTCTCAGACACTATCACCTTTCCGTGACGAAAAGCTAACGGAAAGCTGTTTGACAGATTTGGCTTTCCGCGGAAACGCGGAAACGGAACGCGTTTGTGTGTGGTGATCCCAATCTTGGCTGCATGTTTGCAAGCCTACTTTTCGTTAAGTTTGATTTCCCAGTTTGAGAAACCAAACACGACTGGCATGATCCAAACCATCCGTTTTTGACAATTTGTCTAGACAATTGTGTGTAATGATTGGTCCTAATTTGTGTGTAATGATTGGTCCTTATATCACCCTTTTTCAGCGGATTCGACTCAGAGAACCATTTTGATCTGATGTTTAATGACAGTACATATTCTTTTTTCCATCTTTGCCATAACTGCCCTACATATAACTGGGATCGTTGATATTTATCACGAAGGGCGTCTGCTGTATGGGGGGGTTGCGGGAACTAGTTGTGGTTCATTCGGCGACACTCCTTGCAAAAAATTGTTCGGGCTCAGCGCGTCCGAAATTTCATCCGCTACGTAAGTTAAGGGTCGTGAGTTCACCAGGTCTTCGGCTTCCGTGATTGATGTGAGAAGGGTTTCATCCGTCAGTCGCGTTCCTTCTTGCAGGATCTCTAGTGCTGCCTTAACCGTCCTCACCATTCGTTCCCATGAGCCACCCATGTGCGGCGTGCCTGGAGGGATGAAACGCCAAGACGTTCGCGCGTTTGTCTGCTTGTTGGCGCATTCCTCGTGGATCCCACGCATCTTCTTCACAAGCTCTTTGCTAGCAGCCTTCAAATTAGTCCTATCATCTGAAATAAATTCTGAAGGAGGGCCTCGACGGCAGATGAATCTTCGTATGGCCATTAAACATGATGCTGTACTTAGATCGTACGCTACTTCTAGATGTACCGCGCGTACTACTAAGCAGGTAAATAATACAATCCATCTCTTTTGACGACCTCGATCTACCGTCACCTCGATTGGGCCGAAATAATCCACCCCCACACTGCTGAACGGACGCTACATTTTGCTGATTCTTTCGGGAGGTAGAGGTGCCATTCTGGGTACAGCGGGACGGCTTCGGTTAACCTTACACCAAGGGCAACAGCTTGCCACTTTCTTTACCGCTGCGGCAAACACATTTGCAATGAAAAAGCGTTGTTTAAGGGCGTTCTTCACTGCTTCTCGAAAAGCATGTCCATACTTTTCATGGTACCACTGAATGATCTTTACGGTGATTGCGTGATCTCTTGGTAGAATGAAGGGGAATCTTAGATCAAACGGAAACGCTTCTTCATTCGATGTGCGCCCTTCCATGCGAATGATTCCATCATTGTCAATCAAGGGCGTTAAGCGATACAACATGCTTGATTTTTCTAGAGGAACCCACTCTTCTGCTGGCAAATTCATGTTGCGTCACAACACCTTCAATTCGTCACCAAAGCACTCTGCCTGAGCCATTCTTATCAAAACGCACTCAGCTTCGCGTTGCTCTCCTTGCGTTAACGGAACAATAACCTTTTTCCGTTCGACGTTAATTATATTTTTTTGCTGTATTTTTGTCGCTGTTAGTGTTTCTATCTCCCTTTTATCCCGAATGCGTTTACAGTTGGAGATAAATCTCAGCACACACGCAGTAGTGCGAACTAATATCGTCCACTTAGAAATGCGCGTTACATCAATTAAGGGGTTTTGCAGTTCTATTTCATGGTATAAATGCATTGTTCTTAACCCTTCCTCTGTGTTTGCGCCAATGTTAGGTTGCTGTGGCCACTCATGTTCGCTTTTGTATAAAAAGTCTGGTCCTTTTATCCATGTCGCCTCAGGATCAAAATCCCATTCTTTACTTCTTTTCGTCAGTTTGTCTGCAACATTTTCTTTTGACGGGACCCAGCGCCACTCCATCACGCTCGATGATTCCAGGATTTCACCAATTCGGAAAGCAACTGTGGAATATTCCCGAAACTGGTTGTGATATGAGTGCTATGAAAGCGTCTAATGTTCCCGCCATCCGGTTTGCAACTGTGTATTCATCTGTCCCTTTTAATTCATTTACAATGGATTCTTAATCCTATAATTCATTATTTTTGCTCTAGATCGATTGTCAAGGTTGTTAGTGTTGTCCTATCCAAAAGTGTGTAATTCATGCAATGTTCTTGTATTCCGTGTAATTTGTCATTATTGTAATTCTTCATTATTATTTTCTATTTAATTCTTACATTTCCGGCCACCAAAGAACGAACTTCTTTTAATTTTAATGCATGAAACCTAAATCCGTATTCCGCTTTGAGTGTTGAATCTATCCTTATCATTCTTATCGTTCCGTATGGGTTCACTGTCAACATCTGACCCGATCGGACGCACATCAGATCGTGTGATCGATCTTCCTTCGTTGATATAAGTGAAAAAAAAATAATAAAAACAATAAGTACCGTTATCTCTCGCAAGAGAATCAGTGTTCGGCCCATAGAGATGGGCCGTAGTAAGCGTAGTATGCCAAAACGTGGCACCAATACATTGTCGCTGGCTCAATATCCAACGAACCAGCCGAAAAAACCTACGCAACTGGATGCTGTGATGGTGAGCAATTCATTCGACCTTCTCAGCGACGAAGATGAATCTCCTACCGGCTCGAACATCACTGTTATCAAGAAAAAAAATCTCCACATCCCGCCTATTATGGTTACGGGTACATCAGTTGGCGTTGTTCACCAGAAAATAATTGCCTCAGGTGTTGTAAAATACACCACAAATACAACTGCAAAAGGCATAACTGTGAAGGTTGCCAATACTGAGGATTTCAAAAAGGTCCTGGAGACATTTAAAAACCAAAAACTTCAATTTTACACACACCAATTGCCGGCTAATGGGAAGATACCTCATGGAGAGCTCTACGGTAGATGGAACGGAACCAGCACACCAAATTGCGAGACATGTCTGGCTCAACCAGAAACTCTTGAGCACAAGTTTGCGTTGTGTCAGAGAGTTAATGTCGCCTGGGCAACCCTTTTGCAACAGCTGAAAGAGCATGTTCCGGAACTCGCTACCCCATCCTTCAATGTGCTGCGCTTTCCTGCCCTAACGCATATTAGAGCCAGC
The DNA here is from genome assembly GCA_018908115.1 of Anopheles rivulorum. NCBI lineage: Eukaryota > Metazoa > Arthropoda > Insecta > Diptera > Culicidae > Anopheles > Anopheles rivulorum. The sequence continues at coordinate 25,942,981 of CM032178.1, forward strand.
AAACGCGACATTGTTTGTAAATTGTTTGCAAATTATATCATCCACATCATTAGCAATAATGATGCTGCGATTGATATAAACGTCCTCAACGAGGTTTTGTCAAAGTTGTAAATTTTTCATGTCACACACTCTTGTATTCTTGTTTTAAATATTATGTTAATATTAATGTCTTCTTGTATATATGCTAAATAAATTGTTTTTATAAAAAAAAATTGCCGGAAGACCGAACAACAAAGATCGTTCTCTTCGGCCTTCCAGATTTGCCGTTAGAAGAAGTAGTGTCAGCTCTTCAGGATTGTAACATCAAACCCAACACTGTAAAAAAGCTTAACATACGTAAAAAGAAGTACGATGATCAGGCCATGCATCTGTTACATTTCATGAAAGCATCGATAACGCTTGCAGAGTTAAAACAAGTGCCCGTGGTCAATCACCATAGAATATACTTCGAATATTACTTACACAAGCGTGGTCCAATCCAGTGCCACAACTGCCAGAAATACGGTCACGGAGAAGCAAATTGTTTTCGTGATGCGGTATGCGTAAAATGTGCAGGAGCACACAAATCTAACATGTGCCCGTTGAGTAAAACGACAACGAGCCCAGATTGAAAAATTGCACCAACGAAGCTGCGATGCACAAACTGTGGTGTTCACCACACAGCCAACTTTTACGGTTGCCCAGCTGTTACGAAACCTGCAATAAAGCAGAAAATAACAACGCGGAATTAGTTTGAAGTAAACCAACTCAGCTTTCCCCCATTGCCCAAGGTTAGTCACACTACTGGCTATACTACTAACATCACCACACCTAGAAGCTATGCCGATGCATTCAAAAGTAACGCGAACCCTAAACACATCAATAATGAGATCGATCTCAGCGAGATAGGTCAAATCGTTGAGGAAGTGTTTTTCCATTTGAGCCAATGCAGCTCTAAGAAAGACCTCATCACCGTGATTGTTCAAATCACTGCAAAATACTGCTTCTCCAATGGCAAATAAGTCGAATCTCAAAGTATTATATTGGAATGCAAACGGCATTCGTAATAAGAAAGAAGAATTTTTTAATTTCCTAGTTAAAAAAAAAGAAGACATAGCAGCCTTAAATGAAACATTCTTAAAGCCAAATATGAGATTTTCGCACCCGGACTTCAAAATACTTAGGTTAGATAGATATCCCGGTGAACAAGGAGGGGTCGCTATAATAATCAAAAATGGAATTGACTATGTTGTCTCGAAATTACCTAAGCTAAAAATCAGGTAGAGTCAATATAATCTCGATTTACAATCCAGGTGGTAATACTGACACTAAAAGCTTCCGTCAAGACATCAGATCTCTAAGTAATATCCGAGGAAGTTTCCTTATATGTGGTGATTTCAACGCTAGACATCAACTTTGGAACTGTAGTCGGTCAAACCGGATGGGAAAAACCCTCTTTGACGAAATTCAAAGATGTAATTTTTCAGTAGTCCATCCAAATGGCCCTACCTATTTTCCAATTGATCCAAATCGCTCTCATTCCACTCTTGACTTGGTTATGACAAATGGCCTCCACAATATATCAGAACCAAAGACAACCACTTACTTTGATTCCGATCACCTCCCTGTTCAGTTCGAAATAAAATCAAGTAACTTAAATAGCAGACCGTCATTTAGTATACCTAACTATTCCATGGCAAACTGGGGCAGGTATCAAGCCTTCATTAGCAATAGACTAAATCTAATTGATCTCGACCTAAAAAATATTAATAATGTGTCCCAAGTTGATGAATTGATCAACTATCTCACCGATCTCATAAACTCAGCCCACACAAAATTTGTCGCCTGTACCATCCCAGATAAATACAGATTAATTCTCCCTAATGACATATTATCAAAAATTAAGAAAAGAAATATATTTAGGCGACGCTGGCAGAGAGACAGACGAAATTTAGCCCTTAGAAAATATTACAACAAATTGTCTATAGAAATTAAATCTGAAATAAAACAGATTCGCAACGAGGCATAGACCCACAAAAAATGAATACTAGCCCTAATAATGACAGAATTTGGAAGTTTGTTAGCATAATGAAAAGCAATGCTCACTCAATACCTCCGTTTGAAGATAACAATAATCTCTTGGTAACAGAAAAGGATAAATGCGAAGCACTTAAACATCATTTTGAAAAATCAAATACTACAACTATAAACAATGCTAGCCCTGATGATCATAAAGTTCAACAAATAGTGAATAAATTTCTCAAATTTCATCAGTCTAACATATCCGGTAATTCAGTAATTACCTACAAACCTAAACAAATTAAATCCATTGTAGTAAAGCTTAAATCTAAAAAATCAATGGGCTTAGATCTAGTAAATAATAGATCGTTTAAAAAGTTGCCCAAAAAGGCAATAATTTTCCTAACCTTCATATTCAACTGTTGTGCCAAGCTAAACTACTTTCCGTTGGCTTGGAAAAAAGCCAAAATTATTCCAGTCGCCAAACCAAATAGAGACAATAGTAAAACCGATAGTTATAGGCCAATCAGTCTGTTAAGTTGCCTTGGTAAAATTATAGAGAAACTAATTGAAAAACAAATCTCAAACCATTTGAAAAACAACAACATTATACCTTATTACCAGTTTGGTTTCCAACAAAGGCTCTCAACCGTTAATCAATTACAGACTCACCTATAATATAAAATCAAATCGTAACAAAAAAATCCACCGGCTTAGTCCTACTAGATCTAGAAAAGGCATTTGACACTGTCTGGCACTACGGCCTGATTTACAAATTGATCAGTTTTAATTTTGCTCCCAAAGACATTTTAATAATCCATTCATTCCTAACAAACAGACAATGTTCGGTACATCTGAAATCATCCCATTCCAATTCATTTTCCCCATTTGCTGGAGTGCCACATTAAAAAGCTATTAAACGATATGCTTTCGCTGATGATTTCGCTATCAGTTCCTCAGCTAGGTGCCTCTCAACCATCATTCGTAATTTAAATGATGGTATTAAAAAATATGTCTCGTATTGCAAACGATGGAAATTAAAAATAAACGACGTTAAAACGGAGGCCATTTATTTGACTAGGTGCACTAGTCACAAGAAAAAACCAAAACATAACCTGAAAATAAACAACTCGGATATTCCTTGAAAAAACGAAATAAAATATTTAGGAATCACTTTAGATAAACGACTAACTTTCAAAAAACATACAGAGGGTAAACTTTGCTCCGGTGAAAAGGCAATAAAATCCTTATATTGCTTCATAAATAGAAAATCAAAGCTAAGTTTAAAAAATAAGTTACTATTGTATAAAACAATTATAAGTCCTATTGTACTTTATGCATCACCGATTTGGGCGAATTGTGCGGTAATCCACATCAAAAGAATTGAAGTATTTCAAAACAAATACCTTAAACGAATTCTGAATTTACCCCCTTGGCATAGCACCAATGATATTCATAATAGAACTAAATTATTGAAAATTGAACTGAATCTATTAAACACGGTTAACAAATATAATGAAAAATGTAAAAAAGTCCTTTAAAAATAGTTACCAGATTGATTGAACTCACGTGAATTGTATAATAAATTTGAATTCAGTTTTTTTGTTTTTAGCATAAGATAGGAGTAATAAATAGATTAAGATAGGTTAACATTGGCTTTTTGAGTTAGGTATAATATTAAGTTAGAAAAAAAAATTGAAAAAACATCCCTGGGTTTTTTGTCAATTTTTCCCGACGGTATACTTCAATCATTCCAAATAGGATATATTCAACGATAGCCGAGTCTAAATTAAGTAAAAACAAACATATTGTGTTAGAGGTAGAGGTAGAGGTAAGTTTTATTGAGAAGAATATATACATGGAATACATAAAAAAATCTTTGAGCGGGTTCGACTTTCGCGTCTTTCCTCACCGTTATAAATAATATCGCTCGCATAGCGATTTTAGATAGGTTAATTTGCTACCTGTAAGGCGTTTTGAAATGTGTGAGGGAAAGTTTCCATGTAAAAACCCAACAACAAGTTAAAAAAAAATCTTTACAAAATATGCTAATAACTAAAATATTATAACTAATACCTAACTAATTATTTATTTTAACGAACCTATTTAAGTAATTACAACTTGCCTGAATTTCATTTGAATGTGTTATTTCCTTTTTTTTCTTACACTGGTGTAGTAACATTTGATATAATTCTGCCTAAGAGCCAAGTCGGTTTATAACCGGGAGTTGATTTGATTGGCATTTTGTTATGTAGTTGGTTTGGATGTTTTTCAGATATTGGATAATGAGAGGCACTTTACATTTTTCATGCAGTTAAGATGTGCGGTACCAAGGAGGAACATTTAAAATAGATTTTAGAATTTTGTTTTGGATTATTTGTAGTGTTTTTTTTGTCGCAGTTAGCGCAATCTGACCAAGCTGGGGAAGCATAAGTAATTAATGGTCGTACTACTGCTTTATAGAGTAGTACCTTATTTTTAAAGTTAAATTTAGATTTCCTGTGTAGAAAGCTGTATAGAATTTTGAACAATTTTTCACATTTTAACACAGTAGCTTCAGTGTTGATTTTAAAGGTTAACCTTTTGTCCAATAATATGCCTAGATATTTGACCGATTCTTTCCAGCGAATCTCGTTGTTGTTGTATTTAACGTTTTGATTAGGTAATTTAGTACGCTTTTTAAACCTGGTGAAGAATATTGCTTCTGATTTGGTTCCATTAATTTTAAGTTTCCATTTTGCACAGTACTTGGAATATTTTTTAAGTCCTTTATTCAGCGTTTTTATAATGCTTTTTGAATGTTTTGCAGAAGAAGCTATGGCTATATCGTCAGCGTATAAATATCTGGTACAATTTTTCATGGTATGGAATGATGTGTAGATGTTGAAAAGAAGAGGGGATGCTGCCTTGAGGAACACCTGCTGTGGGAGTATACTTTTCTGACATGCATTTACCAATCTGTATGTAGTTTTTCCTCTCTTTAAGGAAAGATTCAATGATTTTAATAAGATGCATCGGAAATTTAAGATGTATAAGTTTGTGAATCAGTCCTTGATGCCAAATTCTGTCGAAAGCTTTTTCACTGTCTAAGAGTATTAGGCCTGTAGATTTTTTTTTGTCTATTTTCTGTAATGTCTTTGGTTAATCTATGTAGCTGGTGTGTTGTAGATAATGTGGGTTGAAAACCAAACTGTTCAAATGGGATTATTTTATTTAGCGAGGTGTGTAATCTCATTTGGATCTCAATGCATTTTTCGAATACTTTGCCAAGACTACTTAAAAGGCTGATAGGTCTATAACTTTCTACTTGGGATGGATCTTTACCTAGCTTTGGAACTGCGATTACTTTAGCTATTTTCCAGTGACAAGGAAAGTAGCCAAGTTTAAGGCATCCATTGAAAATGGTGGTCAGATATGCTATTGCTTTACGCGGAAGTCTTTTTAGTGATCGGTTGTCTAGGTTGTCACTACCAGTAGATTTTTTAGTTTTTAATTTTGTCAACATTTTTTTAATATCTCTCGGCTTTATAAGATTTTCTAAGATTTGCTCAGTTGTGATGGATGCTTTTTGTAAATTTTCAATATCTCTAGCCACTTTAAGTTCTACATTCCTGTTTGAGTGTGTTGTAATATTATGTGCTGATTGGAATTGTTCTTTAAGTGCTTTACATTTTTCTTCAGAAGTTATTAGAGTTTTATTATTGCATTTCAGTGGGGGGATTGATCTTATGTTGTTTTTAATAATTCGGATGAATTTCCAGAGTTTATTGTTATTTTTGGCATTATCGTTATTCATTGACATTAAATTCTTTGTCCATTCTCTATTTCTTATTTCCGATATAGCTAGTTCAATTTTCTTTTTGAAACGGTAATACGAATTTTTAAGCGAAACGTCCTGTCTGTGTCTTTGCCATCTTTTCCGAGCTATATTTCGAATTTTTATGAGCGAGATTATTTCTGGTGGTATAATCATTCTGTAAGTACTAGGTGTTTTGAGAGGGACTGATAAGTTATGGGCTGTTGTGATGGTTAATGTGAGGTTTTTTATCATTTCGTCTATTTGTGTATGGTTCTGAATGTCGCTTAATTGTGTCTCAAATAGATTCAGCGTAGTATTTATATGTTCTTTGAATATATTCCAATTTGCACTGCTGTAATCAAATATTTTTTGCTCATAATTATTCGTTAGTTTTGAAGTAGAAACTGAAAAAATCACGGGTAGGTGGTCTGATGTCAAGCAGGTTTTGGTTATTAAGTCGGATATTTCGAAAGTGACATTTGATAATGTGAGGTCTATTGTAGAGGGGTTTCGTGATGGATCTGATGGGTAGTATGTAGGGGAGTTTGGGTGGTAAACGGTAAAGCAACCTATTTGCGTTTCCCTAAACAGGCAGTTTCCAGCTGAATTTGTAGTAGAACAGTTCCATAGTCTGTGTCTGGCATTAAGGTCGCCGCATATCAGAAAGTTATTTTTCCTGTTGGTTAAAGTTTTTATATCGCTCTTAAATTTACTCACATCTGTGTTTGCGCCTGGATGATATGCTGTGGAAAAGACAATGGAACCTTTTGTTGTGGACAATTCAATTTCTAATGCTTCGATTATTTTAAGATTTGGACTTTTTGCTACTTTGTGTTGGATGTGATTATTAACTAAGATTAAGATTCCTCCTTTGGCACCGTCTATTCTATCAAGCCTGTGAGTGGTATAATTAGGTGTAGTGAATTTTTGTATCGGTTTGAGAAAAGTTTCTACAATGCCAATCAAATCAACATTATAATCTTTTAAATATTGTATTAGTTCATGTTTTTTGTTGGAGATACCGTTTGCATTCCAGTATGAAAGAACAATTTTGTTTAAGACCGCCATCACGAGAAACAATATTTCTGAACTATTTGAAAGACTACCATAATTTGATCTTCCTTGGTTGAACATTTTTTAAGGTACGAAAACGTTTCTGTAATTATTTGGGCTAGTTCATCGGGCCCGAAGAGATCACTCTGATTAGATGCTGTTACGTTTGCATATGTGTTAGTTTGAGATCGTTGCGTACGCGTTGGATGTGTATTATCAGTTGCGATTTGGGGACGCAATGGTTGTGAGGTTGGTAAGTATGGAAATTCTTGCGTAGATATTGTTACCTGTTGTGGTATTGGTAATTTGATTTTGTTTTTATCAGGTATTCTCCTGTTTTGTCGTTCTGGGCATCCGGAGCAATTTGCTGTGTGAATACCTCCACAGTTTGCGCATTTCAGCTTGTGCGTTGGAATTTGCCCGTCCGTTGACCCTTTGGCCACTGGACACTCGGATGACATGTGGTGGTCTGCACATTTTATACACTTTGGTGGCTTGTAACAATTTGCCGCTCCATGGCCGAACCGTTGACAATTTTTACACTGCATTATGCTGTTGCTGTTAGAGTAGTACCGCCAATATACTGCTTGATGGTTCAAAGCTTTGATGAAACGCAGTGTTTTTAGGTCAACAGTGCCTTTGTTAAAATGAAGCAGATATACCGCTTGCTCCTCATACCGCTTTTTATTAACTGCTAGTTTTTTTATCGCCACAGGTGTCAAATTTTCCTCTCTGAGAATATTTGTGATTTCTTCTGTTGGCATGTCGATAAGACCCGTTAGAACAATTTTGGTAGTTCTATCTTCCTCCAGTTGGTAAGTGTGGAAGTCTGTTTTGCATTGTTTTAAGTAGTTAATCACTACTTTAAAATCGTCGACTGTGGTAGTACGCACTACTATGCCCTTGTTTGTTACAGCTGTTGTGTATCGTACAACACCTGCGGTGACAATCTTCTTGTGAATATCTCCAACGTTGTTGCTATTTACCACAATCGGAGGTGGTGTTTTGGATGTTGTAGTTATTCGTTGTGTTGAATGTTTGTTGACGATCTCCTGATCGTCTATTGTTTGCAGTATATCAAATTGGTTCTGTTGTTCCAGTTGCCTTTTTGATTTTGATTTGCAGCTACCGTCCACTGAGGTTTGAAATGCGGTGAGAGGCAGTGTTGCCGTTCTCTTGCTCCCGATGCGTCTGATACGGCCCATTCTGGGCGTCAGAGAGAGATGAACACTGTGATGGCACTTGATTTATATTCCGTTGCTCCTTGACTTAGCTCTCGCAAAAACACGTCTGCACGCATTCGAGTGTGAGAGGCGACTGCAAATTGTACATAAAAATAAGCCATTATTAATGAAAATGATTAAATAAATAACTAATATATTTTAAACCTTCATGATGCTACCAGTACGTCGAAAAGAAGTTAGTTTAAAATGTAAAATAAAAAACATCAAATAAAAACATTTTACGTTACAAGTAAATCGTCTTTTTTGCACGAAAATATTAGTTTAAAATAAATTTTATAAAAATCACAAAACACGCTAAGGGCACAACAGCTATGATAAAACAAGTAGTTTTTGATGTACTGTTGACTGTACATAAAGTGCTCTCTTAAAAATATTGAACGTTTGAATATAGTTGACATTTTTCTTGTTGAAAACGATCGGAGTCTATAGTAAAGTTTCCCATCGGATAGAATGCACGCTTGATTCGGTCTCACATCTCACCTTAAACCGACAGCGGCATATTCCTTAAATGCCACCCCACGGGCAAAATGTCTTCTCACGTGCCATTCTTACCCGTTGCAACCTACCAAACACCAGCCACCCTTGGTATGTTGTGCCCTTTCGCGCCCTTTCGCTTGTCTTTGTACACGACAGCAGCCGAAAGTAGCATCAGCAACCCGAAGGTGGAATGACTTTTTTCCGTCATCTGGTCCTCTCCCGTTTTGCTAGTTGAGAAGACACCCTTCCCAGAAACAGACAGCGCACGTGGGAATAACGATGTGCGTCTTTAAAGGTTTCGCGCCTTTCAGTCGAGGGGCATCCTTTTGGGGGATAGACATTGCAACAACAACACGACACCCAGGCAAAGGGGCAGAGCGCTTAAATAGCACACTCGAAAAGGTCGCTGAAATTCGTGTCTGCAACTGTACGGCGATGTTGTGTGCCCGCGACTCTCGAAGGGCAATAAAGCGAAATATTTATTTAGCGTAAATTGGTATTTATAACGCAATGAATATGTTCGAGCGAATAAAAAGAAAGAAATTATGGCGGGCTTTGCGGGCACTTACGGAACCGATGTGCGGCGAGTGATGCGGATCCGGATGTGTATCCATGCGAGCACGGGATGAAAGTTCCCCGTGTGCTATGTGTTGTGGTTTTTTTTGTTGTTGCTCGTGATTCGGAGGGAGATGTGCGAAGAAATGTGCGTTAAGATGATGATGGGCCGGAAAATCCTACCATCCTAAATATACTACAAACCACTTGAATGTGTGGCCGCCTTGCTTTGGATGGGGTTTGTTTGGAAAGGAAGTTGTTGGGGTGTTACGGTGTTGGGAAAGAATAGGACGTTTATCATCGATGTGAGTAGAGAGCTGGTAGTAAATTTTGCACTTAGCAGAGCAATCATTTGTCACGCGGTTTTGTATTGCTTTTTGATGAACAACCGGATTATTAAAGAGTAATTGTTGGTAGAATCATTCGTTAATTAGAGTTACTTAGTTGTTTTGATGGTTTCGAACTGAACCGAATACAGTATATATGGAACTTATGAAGAAATCTTATTGGAGTAAACAACTAAGGAAAGTTATTATTATATTTAAAAACATAAGAAAAAAAGAATAAATAAATACACGAGCAATTAAATAAATGAAGACAAAAAAACAAATGGAAAAATGAATATCAAAAAATAAGCAAAACACAAAAAAAAGGATACATTACTGAACAAATAAATTGATGAATGAAAAATGAAAAAATGGATGGAAAAGTAATTCATTAAATTTATAAGGAAATAAGTACACAAGTGAAAAAAATAAATAAATTGGTAAATAAATTAAAACACACATAAGCTAACAAATGGAACAATGAAAAAAAAACAAGTAAATAAAGAAATAAACAAATATTCAAACAAGAAAACAAACGTGTAACTTAACGCATGTCGAACCCGTAGCAAAGAAGTGAATTAATAAATCAATTAATCACATTAATTAAGAAATAAAAACATAATATTATCAGTAAATAAACGCCTATTTCAGCACATACAATTTTATTCAATTCAATTTTAAACCTGTTGACTATGAAATATACATGTTTTCGTACCATTCATACTGCCCTTTGTTGCTGCTGTTGCGGTAAACAATTTTCATTACCATCCCAACAAAACCTCCAATAACACTTTATCTCTTTATCGGTTTTTGTGCTAGTTTCCTCGAGGGGCCAGGACAAAACCACAACAACACACAAGCACCCCAACAAATGTTAACCGCAGCCCGATTTACAACGATCTCGCCACAAGTGGCTGGAAAGGTATCCACAGCGTGTGGGACTCACAAGCATAAATGGTATAATATTAACATTACGGAAAACCCCACAACTCGGAGTCGGTGAAAAACGTGACCGAAAATCTTGCCAGCCGAACCCTTTCCGGTGGAGAAGGAGTCGCCGCTATGGTTTTTGTAGTCGTAAAACGTTTAACTCCATCATTTAACCGTCCGGATGATGCCATTCCGAGCTGGGTTACCGATGTAAACGGAGGGCCAATTGGTCAGCATTTGGGTGATTAAATATTTTGCTGGTTTGTAAACCGCTCTATCAATGATCGCCATCGGTAATTACAGTTTAACTCCTTTGGGGTGGTTTTTGAAAAATATTGTACGAGAAAAGGTAGAAAATACGCGACCCTAACAAGCAATAAAACCATCCATCTTTAGGAAATTTGTTGCGGTATACTTTATTTTTCACATAACCATTTTGCTGCCGCCTTTTTGCTTTTGCTCCCTATGCTACTCGTGAAAGTCGTTCGATAGCGTTAATCCACCACCATCCCACTCGGGGCGACAAATAAGTGACCAGTGTCGTACAGCCATCATTCATGTTGAACATCATCGTACCTCGGAACCTTACCGTGCCATACTGAACGTGGATATATTTCATAACTGTCAGCGACAGTCGGAAGATTTCATCAATCATGTGTCGTTTCGTTTTTGGGGGTCGTTCATATGCTGTTTTTTTTCTCCTCCCATTTCACTATTGCCATTATATACTCGGAAGGGTCGTCAGGGCAGTTGTATTTTTTTTTGTTTCTGTGTTGCGTATTGTGGTCTTGTGACGCCATTACTCATGTTTTTCATGTAGTTTTTCGTTACTTTTCTATTTTTTTTTTATTTTTAAGAAGAGGTCAGATTGGTACGTTCCAACGGGGATGGTGTCAGATGACACAGGCTAACAAGCGAATGACGGAATAATTAGTAAAGGGAGATCATGTATCATATATGGAAGGAGACGCCAAATATTGACAAGTATTTATGTCGTTGAACCAGAATTATCTGGGTCGTTACTAAAAGCAGGATTCAGGCAATAATTTTAAGTAAGTAAGAATTTTATGAACAGAAAAGAAATAAAGAACAAAAGGCAATAATATAGCGAAAAGAACCTTAAATGAACTTTCTGGTAAGATGATCTTGAAGATCACAAATGAATTTTCGGCAGATGTATCTGCTCCGGTGAATTGATAAGTGCCTCCAATTACAGCGTCAGTAGGTTAGTTGGGATAAATATGATAACTGAAGTTGCATATTTATTAATTGAAACTTAAAATTGTTGTAGACATCTTCAAAAGGTCTAGAAATTATTAATAACTATAAGACAATTTCACAACTGCTTACAGATTTTCCTGGATTGCAAGACAATCGACCTCAAGCTGGTCGATGCTATTCTGAACTCATAAAAGGCATCCTTTTTTGGAGTACTCCAAATATCCAAATATTGGGAATTTAACTGAATTTAAGATGATATAAACAACACAATGTCCTAATATGTAGGAATCTATAGGTATCTAGCCTTCAATATCTGAAAAGCGTCCTTATTAAGATTAATACCTTTCTTGTTACATGGCTATGATACTCTTTATTTATTTATGTTTGATTATGACGGCTTAGAGAGCTATGATACTCTAATAGTAACATTTTTATTGTATTTTGTTATCTTACGATATGTACTTGTCTTGTTAAGGTGTACTAACAGATCATCCTATATAATCTTTCCCTGTGGATTTACCCTTAAACCAACAAAGGAAAAGAAAAACAAAGTATGATCAGTTCACCGCTTGGAACAGTTTCACGCATCCACCCCAAAACAAGCACCGGCCAGTGACAGTTTAATTGAATTCAAGTTCAATTTAGAGGAAGAAATTCCATCTCTTCCCAAAAAAAAAAAGCCAACCACCACCGGATGAGAGTGGCCCCCGTAATGCGTTGTGCCGCGAAAGACGTTAGGCACTGTCCCATAGCCGTTGTTCTTCGTGTTGAAGCCAACCATATAAATAGTCAAATGCGCGACCGTTTGCGAAAAGCCCGGCCAGCTGCTTCTGGCCGATCTGGTTTCTAGGTGACTTGCTTTAATTCAATTTTGAATCTAAGAAAAACAGATCCCAATCCGGGTGTTGTCCTGCCCTCCCACTGAGTGTGTTTTTTTATCTTCTTGCGTTATTTCGCTCGTTGCGCTCGTGGTTTTTGCCTTTCATGTTCGCCTTTCAGGATCAAGCGGCACGTCAACAAAATAGCGGGAAAGCAAATTGCGAAGAAGCAAAGCTTGCTCGGGATGATATAGATAAAATGAAGGAGAAGAAAAAAACACACACAGCAAACACGCACCCACCCAAGTAGGCGACCCGCTGTGTCTGGTGCTGCACGAAAATGGTTGCCCGCGTTACCGTGGTGTCATGGTGGAATTTATGCAAATTTGAATTTTACTTTCTCGCCTTGGCTGCTATGTTATGCGGGTGGTTTTATCCTTTTTGTTTGAAGGAGGGCGAAGAAAAAAAAACACAAACGAAGCACGAGCACCATCCGAATGAAACCCAATGACATTGTCATCTGGCCGATTATTTGATAGGATTAATTTCAGTCTTGCCGCTTTTGCTTCGGTGCCGGTTCGCATTTGCTTACCTTTTTTCGGCAGGGGTGGAAAATCCTTCGCGGAATAATTTCGGTTCCTTTTTTTTTGGTGGGCTAAAAGGTAGCTGAGGAAAAGATGGAATAACGAAAAAAACAGACCTAAACGCATCCTTAAGACGATGTCCTCGCGCTGTTCACCGGGCGATCCGGCAGGTTAGAAAAACACAGCGCACAGTGGGAAAGAAGCATCGGAGATTATCTTCAATAATAGGATTTTTTCGCTTCATCATCGAGCACGTCGCCCGAGCACCGCCGAGCTACTAAACGTTGCCCTTAATGCTTGAGGTTGGCAAATTTGTAGTGCTGTGGTGTATGTTATGCTTTTTGTTCTTTTGGTTTTTTTTGTTGTTTCGAGCGCTGTCACTTGCAATGTTGCTGGTGTCGCTTTCTTTTGACTGAATTATTTTTGCTATTATTATCACTCTTTCAGCCATGAGGTTCTAAGCGTGCTGGCCTGTGCCGGGCATGGATAATGTTAGTGGTGGTTTATTTTTTCATAAACGTCTTTATTCCTATTGCTCCTATGCTCCTTCTTGCTTAACGTCACGCGTTCAAAGAGTGGGCAAAACTTATGCCGTAGAAGTATCATCAACGCCGGGAGTATCATACTTTATGCCTTCAGTTCACTCGGGATGTGTGGAATGATATTCCTTTGCACTGGGTCGGGATGGTTGGGGTGTCGGGACGATCTTCATGCATGGGTGCCAATTTGCATTTATATTACACCACAAACAGTGCAGCAAATGAGGATTCCGCCCGTAAATCCCGTAATCATGCTGCAATCGAATCTAATCCTTGTACACTGCAGACCAGCCGATAAGCGTGTCCGATTTTCCTACTTATCGTATCACTTTCCTGGGTACATTTATGGCCATGCGTGTTTCATATGAGGTACAGGGGTAATATAGAAAATTTTGTTTCACTTTAGTTGCTATGTGAGATGAGAAAAAAAGGTTTAAAATTTATTTAAATGAAATAAAGGATGTTATAGACGAGTTTTAGAGCAACAATTGTTGAATATTTTAGTAGCTTGTAAAGAAGTTGTTTGTTCTTTCGTTAAAAATCTATGAAAACAATTGGGTATAGTCCATTTTGATGAATAAAAGTTTATTGAAAGAATATAATTATTAATTAATAAATTGAATATAAACTCCGATTAAATCTAATCCCTTGTTTTTGTTTATTAGGAAACACTTGTAAAAGTAAAGTGCATGAAGTGAATGCATTCAAGTTTTTGTTTGTATCAATTCAAATAATTTTTTCAAGTCAATTTTTATCCTTGTTTATTATTTTGATATTTGAGTTGATTTTGAGGAGAAGTATTAAAAAAATATAAGTGATAAAATAGATAATGTCGAAATATCTTAAATGATTAAAGAAAACTTTTAAATTAAAATGTTTAAGTGGATACAAACATGAAGAAAATGTATAAGTAGTAAGTAAGTCAAAAAAATGTAGCAAGTGGTTGTTATGTAAAGTATATAAATGGTGAAAATATATATATTATTAGTGAAAAATAATAATCATTTTATAATGTTATGATCGAAATAATTTTAGAATTTTGTCAAAAAAAAACTATTTCCTTTAAAAAGAAAAGCCACTGTCCATCGTAACAGAGATGCAAAAGTTGACGTAATCAAGCTTGCACTTATGCTGCACAAGAAAATCTAACCCTAAAATGCCATCGGTCGGTAGCTTTACATTCTTCGATACAAGATCAAACGTATGCGTCACAGAATAGGCACCGAAGAACAACTTCACCTCAGTAGTGCCTAACGTTTGTACCGGTCTGTTTGTGGCGTTGATCAACTTTTTTCTATCGCCCTTGCAAACACGCGCTCTTGGTTTGAGTTTGTCCCTCTTAAAAACGGAAATAGCCGTTCCGGTAGCAATAATGAACGAACAATTCGGACCATTTTCCGAGCCAACGTTAAGGTGAATGGTACTGTTCGGCAGGATGGACATTAGTATTGATCGAGGATCGTATTGGAAGGACGGTACATTCATGAACAGACCGCCAGGGTTGGTATTGTACGAGTACGTGTTGCAATTGAACGCATTTGGCACATTATTGCTTATGGACGATGATCTTTGCGTCACGCTGTTAGCATTAGCATTTGCATTGTTACTTCGTTGTTCATTGTTATTGGTATCGTTATTGGTTCCGTAACTGACCATATTATCGGCCCGTCTACTGCTGGACGGAGCATTATTGTTTTGCAAATAGTATTCTCTAGGTTCATGTCTCGAGTTGCGACGAGTAAGTCTATTGTTTTGGCTTTGGTTGTTGTCCATCTTGACGGTATTCTTTTCACCTATTACTTAGCTTGATACTGCTTGCTTTCTTTGATGTTTTGTTGAGTCTCCGGTCCTTGGAAAATTCGTTGGATTCGTTGTAACTTCTTGGAGAGCAATCGAAGATGATGGAATGTAGATTATTTACTGTCTCTAGACAGTATTCGTATTGCTAGTCGTTGATTGTTCCGATTGATGTAATTGAGTTGTTTGCTTGTTAAAATGGTTGATTGTACTGTTGGTATTGATCACTCCCTTGGCTTCAGTCGATATATCCACAATTTGATGTTTTTTTTACCAAAAACTTTGATGTTGTATGATTTTTTATGCTTTGTGTATATATTGTTGAGGTGATATGTTTTATTTTTACTTGTTGCACTATAATTTCAGCTTTTTGTTGTTTGATTGTAGCACCTCTATTCACACGGATGAACTTAATATTCGGGAAACGCACTCTACAGTCGTGTTGCGTATAAGTAGAGTAAAAGTTCACTTTTTTTGGCACTGATGACACTTTTGGCAACTCGATTCTCTTACTAAACCCACACTTGGTGAGCTTTCTATTTGGAACAGTTGAACAAAATTGATGCTCAAGGACAAACGATTAGAAGAAGTTAGCTGACTTTGCGACGTTGACAAGTGGCAAGTTCAACCTTGAATGGCAAGTCACTGACTGACTAAACCATCAATTTCATTCGTTTTCATCGTTTCTTTCCGTTGGCTGCGTTCGTGGCTAATCGCTTGATTTAAAACAGATGAAACTGTTGTGTTGCTGCTAATGATTGACAAATTACGAGTGTGACAAAACCTTAACCCTAAGATCGCTAATATTCAAACGTAACTTTCACTGAAAAATGTTGTGCTTTGTGTGTATTCGTGTCTGGTTTTTCCACTTGGACTGCCTGTCCCGGGTCAGTCTTGACATGTTCGGGGTCATGTGTCCTTTCTTCTTTCTTTACGATGCCGCAATACATACTCGATTAT
Source organism: Anopheles rivulorum (assembly GCA_018908115.1). Lineage (NCBI taxonomy): Eukaryota > Metazoa > Arthropoda > Insecta > Diptera > Culicidae > Anopheles > Anopheles rivulorum. The sequence continues at coordinate 25,959,282 of CM032178.1, forward strand.
TTTACGATCGTCGCTTGCACCGATTCTGCAATGCACTCTTCATGGGTTTCTGTGGGTTTCTTCCAATACTTGGATGGGTCATTTCTTTTTAATGGGTTGCAGCTGTACAGCAGTTTCGGGGCTAAGTTTTGAGGTTAGGGCTGTGCTTTGATGTGGCTCGAATTGTTCTGCCGGGCGTAATTTTTAACGGACATGGAGTTTTGTGATTGAAATTGGGTTGAAACAAACGAACCATTCACTCATGGAAAAGATTACACACTTACCACAGAGGGTTGAGTAATGTAAAAAAGGTTTACTCAGGACGAGAAGAAGCATAGGCGGAAACCACTTGAAGGTAATAAAATTTGTACAGTCGATGAAATATGACCATCGGTGATCATGCGAAAATGCTGTGTAAAAGATTTGTTAAGAATGGGTTTATGTAAAAATTACATTAGATTTTGTATGAGTAAGACACGCGAAGAACTGCAGAACTTAAAGTAACTTATTTTAAATCAGTACTTCAATATTTGAAGTAAATCACCTCAACAATTCATAGGAATATCATTTAATAATTTTTAATAATCTAAAAATTAAAGCCATTTCTTTCGCTCTTTATCCCTCTCATTGGTGCTCTTTATGCTAAAGGTTAACAATAAATTGGTCGATGATAACAAAAAGTTTGGCAAATATTTTTTTCAGAACTCCTGTTAAATGGATTTTCCAGTACTAAGTTTGAACCTTACTTGAACCCTAACATTCGATAACGACTAATCAAATTTGGTATTCTAAGAGAGAAATATATTTGATCCAATTTACACCATCCTCGTATAACCTTCTCATCAATTTGAGTGGTCAGAACGGGCAAAAAATTTAGCTTACGACAATAATGTCACATATCAATCGAGAAAATTAGCTCCCACCAAAGAAGATTCTTGTGAGCATTCGCTCAGCATTCCAAGTAGCAGCAGCGGTTCCAGACGAGCTGGGATTTAATGCTCGCATCGGTGTAATCTTACCTTCATAAAATAAAGATCGTTCCAATGGTAATGATGATGGTGACGGTTCGAACAGGCATCGCGTCACACTCCATTCAGTCGCATCAGTAGTCAGGCTGGTGCTCGGTATTACGGTGCGGTTCTATGACAGGGCGCACATAAGAACAAGAAGGATTCCGCAACGCCGAATCGATGTCATTCGCTAAAATTATTCGATTGATCCCGTACGATTGGCTGGCAATGCGTGCACATGAATATTTAAAGGTGTCTTCGCTTTGTGGTAAATGTGTGTTGCCTATGCCTCCCATCGGGAATGTTGCCTTCATTACGTTGGCTACGGGACTTTTTTGCCTCGACACGTGACAATCACTCAGGGCTTTTGTGTGTTGGCATGGAAGGGTTTTTTGCTTGCTACGTTTCCTCCATAGTGCCAAAGGAATAGCGCATTGCCTTAGCCGATGTAGGGCAAACGTTATCTGATTCACAGCATATGAACGATTGATAAGTGAGACGGAGAACGAAACCACTTAAAACAAACTTCAAACTGAAGTATTTTGTGAAAAAGGGAACGCATAACAAGAAAGAAATGGAAACGTTCCCATGTTGCAATCTCTTTAGGATCCTCTGTAGGTTGCAACCACATATGAGAAAACGTGGAAGATGAAAATGGAAGCAAAGGTAAATGAGTTCGTTGATTCTCGTTTGTGCATGTAGAAAAACCCGATTGGCAGATGATTTGAATATAGAGTACAAACTCGGGTTGTGTAATGTTTAAATATTGATGACAGGGTAAGCAGCCAAACAGGCACGATCGATAACGTCTGATGATAAAGCGTTATTTGCAGTCAGAAAATGAGTTCATGCCTTAAAGTTTACCTTGGTTTATATTTTAAGACACAGGATATTGGTTGCACGAGAGTATTTTGAACTTTTTGGTAAAGAATAAATATATATAAATATACCTTAAACGTAGTTTTGAGTATATTCTTACAATAGACATTTATTTGTACTAGATTCATCCAACATATAGTTTGGCGTATTTTTTGCTCCATTTTATGCCAAATATTCCTTTCAAGGCCGTTGAGTTCATGCTCAGTAAGGATTGCTCTCTTCCCAAGAAGTTTTTACAATTATTGGGCGGGATCGTGTTAAAATTTATCGCAACCTTGCGATCTCCGATAGCTTCGCAAGTGCAGCATCTTCCCATAGGACGAACAATTTAAGATTTTACTTCACCTCCAGCGAACCCGAAGCGTAAATGTAACGACCAGCACACTTTTTTCGGGGCCAGGCATGTTATCGGGTCGTTTGCGCTGGTGGTCCCCGGAAAATGCTTCTTCCGGAAGCGGAAATGCAATTGCGGTAGCGTGCGCAACGGAAATGTTGAGTGTGTGCTAAATGAGATTATTGCCTTTCCTGTCGGCCGAGGTTTAATTTCCTTTAGGGTTTTTGTTTTGTTTTAAATTTATGATCCTTCTTGTTTTCAATGAGCAACTCTTAAACCTCGTTCGTAAGGGTGCAGAAGGGAAACCGTCGCTAATGAAGATGGTAATAAATATTTAATTTTCCCCTATCTGCGGTGTGTTGCAGCTACTTGAACGAACGTGTAATTGCATCGTATGGATTAATGAGGCAGAATAGCTGTGGAAGAAATTTGTACTAATAGTTAGGAGCTTGTATTGGGCTTAAAGTGAGCATTAAACGGTACAGTTCATAATTTGGCAAGCTCAAAACAAACGTGAGAATTGAAACAAATTTTTGAAAAACTACTTATCATTGCCTCCATAGCAGACATACTTTATGTAAACATAAAATGAAACCTGACCCTGCTCACATGATGTGAAGTAGACATATATGCAACCCGACAGCAACAACCGTTTCCTTTGCAAAGGAAAACTAACTATCGTCCTCCGGTTCGGGCACCCTGTACGAACGTGTGATAAAAATGCACTCCAAATAATAACCTACAAACAGCCATTGAAAATAACAGCGTAATAACTTTCCTTCGTAATACCACCTTCGTCTGTGCCGTGCTGTTTTGGTGAGACGCGAGCCAGTGCAAAGGATTCGACATGGGTTGACCACAAAATACCTTAACACACAACTCGTTTCATCTTTAACGCAACCATCCGTCCCAAAATGCATCAACTGCATTCGGTGTAGCGTATGGTGCACATTTTTCTCATTCACCTGGGACGATGTTGTTAGCGTGGTCTGTATAGAACTGAAGCAACAAAAAGAACCAACTTAAGCAGCATCGTTTAAGCTTCCTTCACCTGTAGCCCGGTTCGCCGGTGTGGTCACTCGGTTGACATAATAACTCTTACACGGTGGTTTGAACTGTTGAAAACGATATGCTAGCTCGATACCGGCACCCAGAAGGAAGTGGCTGGCGATTATGACCTTGCGTTCTAGTAGCGAACAGGGGGAACCGTTTAAGAACTGGGATAGAGGTGATGCAGAAAAATTCACTCTAATCGAGTCGATTTTCCACCGGGTGAGGAACCCGGAACTCGCTGGGGAGAGCCATATTTCAAAACATGTTCACTGCGGGGTTCATAAATTTAGTTGCAATTTTGCAGCGAACATATTGCGGCTAGGGTTGGTTTGCTTGTTTGAGGAAGAATGATGTGTGTGTTTTTATAATTGGAGCTTTAAAAATAATTAAGGGGTTGTTTACCAATTAGAAAGAAGGTATATCACAAAAAAAAAAATTATGATTATGTATTTAATTAGTAATTGTGTAATGGAGTGTCCTTACTCAAACTAACGCCGATTTTTCATCCTCCTTGCGATTGTATATCGGATAAGCGGATAACACGGATAACAAGTTTATACGCTTTTGTCCGTTTTTATGTTACATTAAAGTCATTTTCTTATGATAATTTGTTATTTATTCTGAATAATAAATCTATAAAACTGTGGTAAACTTGGGGATATTGTATCATTTATTATTAAATTCCACATTTTCTTGCTGTTGTCAGTTTCATAGTAAATATGTCAAATCGCTGTTGGAGATGTGTGCACGGATAATGCGAAACTCATTTAAATGTCACCCGAATAATCGGTGTTTCACTGTCAAATGAAAATAATCAAAACAAAAACAAAACAATTAGGTAACTATATTGTTTGCATTGCTATACAAAATGCTTATTAAAAAGTGTTCTTTTTAAATCGTCAAGGACAATTGTTCTTACTTTCGAAACTTCTCCTTTAACATCCCCTTCCCGAACCAATCACAAAATTTCGGCAGCAATTAAAATCTCGTACCGAAAACAACCCCCAAAGAATGGTTGTAAAATGAACCGCTCAGCATTCCATGACTTCATTTTAATTAAATTCCCAAACGATCGCTCAACGTCTGGTAGCATTCGTCTGCGAGATGCACGGTGACACGCACGGTGGCTACGGAACCATCGTTTTTCGTTGGCAGTAAGGTGGTGGAAAAGCTGTTTAACTCCTTTCCGAGCGTAAAGTGCACAGCCCAAAAGATGTGAACCGTTCCGGGAAGGTAACGTTTCGTGTAAAATTCCTTCGCCACGATGAGTTTTTGCAGATTTTCACCAAAACAACGGTGGTTCGGATGGCGGTCGGGCTGGGTTGCAAACACACGCTGGAAGCAAATGAGCAATAGGGAAAGACACTTTCCCACACAGTTTCTCACCGCAAACAAATCGAACCGTTTGCTTGTGCCACGACATCGTAGGTGAACCGATAAGTTCTGTTAAAGTGCGATGGAAGTAAAGTGTAGCGAGTAAATTGTCCCCGAAACGGAAAGCGTCACGCCCAATGTTCCTTTTGTTGTAACCACATGCTAGCCTTTACGCCACGTTTCGGTTGCTGGCTGAACTGTGTTTGTGAGGAAAAACATGGAAAAGGTTTTGCAGGAACACATACATATTCTAGAGTTTTGTCTCAAGGTTACATAGGACCAGAATGTTCGCATGAGCATTGGCAAAAGTTTAACATTTTATTTCGCGCATCGTTTCACGTTCGCTTCCACATTGCTTTTGAAGGTTTCTTATACTTCGTGATGGTTCAAAGAATATGTTGATTGTTGTGAATGCGTTTAATCCTTTGAGCGTTGATGCCGACGAGCAAGGACCTGTGAGTATGTTTATTTGAATGGTGTTTCTTCACAGACTGTTTTATTTTCCAACCAGGCGTATGTTAGTTCTTTTCGCAAATGTCTTTCGAAGCTTTGTTTAGTTGTCATAGCAAGAAACAAATATTATTTAAAAATATTAATTATTTTTCGTGTCTCTTAGTCAATTCTGAAGTTATCATAATATTATTCAAATCAATATTTGAAATATTATATTTGTGTTTCAATTTATGAAACATCCTTATATATCCGTATAATGTTATAAACAAACTGCACCTATCACATTAATAAACGTAAAATATAAAAAGGTTCAAAAAATCTTTAAAAAAAAACAAAATAAAAACTCAATTCTACTAATCATACTTAAATAGTAATTTATTTACAATCGCTCATAAATAACTCTGAAGCATCGCACAAACCCCTTCCTGCTCTGTACACTCTCCCACGAAACGAAAAAACTCCTAACGGCAAGTTTAGTGCGCAGCGTGAACTTAATTAGCGCCTTCAGACGAAAACGTCACATGACAGCGCTGTCACGCTGTCGTGGAAGGAAACTTTAATGACTTCACTTCGATGATGTGTGTACGTGTGTGTGTGTGTGTGTGTGGAAGGCTTATACGGGCAGCTCTCCGGGGTGTACTCGATGGACTCATAATTGTAATTAGTTAATTGGATTTCTGTTCGGAAGCAGTAATCCCCATCTCCGACCTCCGTGTTTCTGTTGAACCGGTGGATGATGTTTGCACGAACCAATATCACTTAGACCACTACTGTGACCATCCAAGAAACTGGTGAAATGTTGGGTTGTAGTTCTTTCAAATTCCTACCTACTGCGGGCTGGTGTTGTGATATGTGGTGCTGGTGTTCTGGTGAGCTGATTTGCGTAATCGTAAGTAGATTATCGGCCAAGCAAAACCACACTAGGCTAGAACAGGTTGATATATCCCTATGCAAATGTTGTCCCTTCCGAAAAAGGCAAACAAAGCATCCCATACGAAACGCCCGAATGTAGGTGGGAAGTGGGGCAAGTTTCTCTATGGCCGCAGTAACGCAGATTCTGCTGAGCTGCTTTTCCTAGAAGCGATACAGGAAAGGGTTTTGCAAAGTAAACCTTTCACTGTTAGCCTTGAAACGTACCGCCTAAAGTGGGAAACGTGTCGGTAAACAGCAGTTCCGGAAGCGTGCTGGAAGTTTACTTTCACACCTGTGAAAACGGCGAACCAGCGGAACCCCATTTTCCGTTACACTTTATAGCAAAACCAGTGCGTGTGCGATCAGACGGGCAGAATCTAATCCTTGTTGTTGTTCTGTGAAGCAGCAAAACGAGCAACGATCGTAGCCGAAAGAATAATATTTTCACAGCTCGATTTCACTTCACCGGTAGGGCGGCATGCTGTTCGATGATAGCGTCAGCCACGCCAGGCAAGATTAAACTGGAAGGATTGTTTTAGCAGAAACCCATATTCTCGGCGCTTTTCGTGGAACCGCGCACCATCTCAAGGTTTATAATCGTCACCATCAGTCATGTACGGTCGTTGTAAAGTACAGTCGTAAATCACGGCAACTAACTCCACTAATCACTGCTATGCGTTTTGTATTGTCGATTGAAAGGGTAAAAGCCCAGCGTGTTCCGGTTTCTACCACTTGACGGTGCAAAATCGGTGCAAATCAGTTTTGCCAGATGCATTCGTAACAAAGAACCGTGCTGCACGGTAGATGGAATTAAACTTGTACAAAAGAAAATTAATTAGTATTTATAGGGAAGTTTTATTGGATTTCATTCTGTTATGGTTTTGGGTTCGCTGGATTCAAGCAATACATTCTGCAGATTGTATGTGAGAAAGAAAACTAAAGAGAGAAAGAGCGAGAGAGAGATGGAAAATCGTGAACTAGTGTGCTGCACACTTGTTTTTGTTATAGAGCAAGAAATATAATTGTTTGCGGTAAGTTACACTAGTCGGGCTGACTATGCACATTATGCTTGATTTGGAAAATGTTTAGAATTGTATCGCTATTAAACGTTTCTACAAATATTTTAATATTGTGTTCGTGTTTTGAAAAATGATTTAAGCGTTAAAACTGTTTTGCAATGTAATTAGTAAAAAATATTTTAAATTTTAGGTTAAATGTTTACAACCGAATACAGCAATATCTACAGAAGATGTGTACATTAAATTGTACGTTTATTAAAATTTTATTTGATACTAACGTTTATTAAGCGATTTTTGTACAATGGTTGGATTGAATTTCTTGCTTGTATTCGGTTTATTTGGCATAAATTCTGAAGATCAACTAAATATATGAATATGTTTAATTTAATGGTGAGTGACAATATGCTTACCATAGAGATTCAAATAATTGTATTGCGTCTTCTTGGGCCATAGAATAATACAAACGCGTGGCTGTTTTGGGCACTCAACAATAGTAGGGCCTACTCGAAAGACACTTCACAAAACAGAGCTAGTCATAAATTATACAACGTTTATTTCTTTTCTTTCTTGCGAACAACGAGGATCTTGTGTGGTAATTATTTTTTTAGTGTTGATTATTTACAACGGCCAGACCGTGTTGCGGTGTACGAACATCTTGAAAACATAAGTCATGGATTTTGAGAACAGACGTGCCGTACCCTTATTCGATTGTTCGAAATGTGAAAACCCACTTGACAGGCGTAAAAGACCGAACGACAATTCAATCACGTTCGTAAACATGTGGGAAGGATTTTTTAATATTTTCACAGGAATATATCTTACGGCGTGTTACTACTTGGCGTCTGTTAAATTTCATGCAGCACAATAGCAGACTTTATTCAACCAACAGTTAAGAGATCAGTGTTTGGTGATCGTTTCAAATTCTTCTCAATGTTTCATTTTGTTTCATTACATTACAAGCCAGCCTAGTGTAGATGTAAGTTTTTCCAACAATTATTCCCTTGACTTCAGGAAAACCCTTCTACCTAATCGCTAAGCGATGCATAAGACACTTGAGCAACTCAAGCCAGCCCCACTGCCGGGGATAAGGTAAATTGTAAACAGGTCTCTCATCTTCACCACCGTTCGTTACGCGATCAGACACCCCGGCATCAGGTGCAGTTTTCCCCCGAACGCGAACTTCTATACGCCCAACTTGATGGGCGCCCCACAAACGTTGAGCTTTTGTTTGTTTCGTCTGAGTCTGTTGTGGCGCGCTGCACTGATGGGTGTAATTTATTTCAGGTGAATCATGGTTTTTCCTTCCCGTCGACGAACGTCCCCTGTTGACGGTTGTTGCGTCCGGATAAGATTCGCTTCGACCACCTTCTTTATTGGTGAAGAGGGAAGACTATTAGGAGAAGGAAAACGGTGGACAGTATTAGCCAGCTGAACAATGGGAGAGAAAATCCCGAACCCCGAGTGCCGGAACTTGACAGGAAATTTATAAAACTTAAATTACTTTCGCTCGAAAGGGTGTGAAGTTTTCGTGCGCCGTGTTCATGTTTCTGCTGCGGTGAAACCAGTTGATCGATTTGTGTGTGAGTGTGTTGAATTTAGCTCTTTTATCCCGCAGCAGATCGAAACTTCGCGTAACCTTTGGCGTTGGCGTGGTCGCCATCGACTTGCGCGAACAAATCGAATCGGGGTAGGAAATGATGGAACACATCGGCATCTAAACAACGGAAGGCTCATTATGGTTCTTTGCGGCACTGCATTTTTTTTGGGTTTTATTTCTTCCTCTTTTGTTTTGTTGGATATAATTCCCATGAGAAAATTTGCTACCAAAGCTTTTTTCCTACATCAAACATACATACACAGCGACCTAGTATAAAAATAGAGGATCGTTATCGGGCTGTATGTGATATTGATAAATTGTTCGCATGAAGCGTGTGTAGCAGACCGGAAAGGGAATGAAATGGTCTAGAACGGGTCACATTTCACACACGACTGGAATCAGTCGAGAGTAGACGGTGGAGGAAATAAGATTGTGAATGTTGTTGATCGATATATTTTGGGCAAGCGAATGTTTGACTGGGATGTATCCATGTTTAGATATTTTTTCGATTATGTTTTGAAATTTTCTTTATGCCGTGAATGGACATTCACTTTATATGCTTTTCATACACTTTATAATATGTGTAATAAGTGTAATCGATGTTAAATTGTGTTACATGTTTGGAGTGTAACATAGTTGTAACGATTTCTTTTAAATAAGAACTACTGTTCTATCCATAAAAAAATTACTTTGAATAAGCATAAAAGAATGAATAGCGTAGCGGGGAATGAAACAAAATACTCTGCTTTAAATAAATTAATTCAATTAGATATCTAACTAAATCCTTAAGCTTCAGGGGCTTTTATGTGTACTTCCTCAACTTGAAGAAATTTCAATGACATAGAGTATTGAGCATTTTAAAAGAATTTAAACTAAATTTGATTTTGTGTGAGTGAAAGTTGAAGTTTCATTAGATAATTTTGTGACTTCTAAGTTAACAAGCGATTTGTTGCCATTTTGTGCTGATTTATACGTTAGGCTGTGTCACTTGCTTCTCAGTTGCAGAAACAGAGCTATGACGTACGAAGAGGCTTTAATCAAACCTACTTTTATTATGATTATTGTTCCTTAAAATTATTTTGACATGCTTTTCAATCAGTAATTGTTCCCTAAGGGTACGCCCAGTGAATAAATTTTATTTATTTAATAATAAATTAAGGACAACTTGGTAAGAACTTTCAATAACTAATGGTTTCTCTTCAAACAGTCTCAACGACTGTTAACTTGCCTTATTTCACCCTTAAAACATGCATTAATATAAAGTGATTTAATGATAGATACATCAGATTTGTCTCTCTAGGTTGTCCATTAACCGCACGATATACTTTAAAGTGAAGTCCTGCGAATACTTGTTTTTTATTTTTATGTTAAAGCTGAATTGGTAGGACATTATTCAGAATGAATATTAGATATGAATTCAGATGCCTAAGTTTAGCATGAAGAAATAAAAATGCAATTATTTAACAATTGAAGATCAATTGACGAACACTTCTTCAGGAGCGAATCGTGTCACATCTTTCGGCTTCAAAACCTCGCTTCAATCTTTTCTGCCCATCGGCAGCGTCCGATACGACCGATTGTCACAGCCCGACCGTGTAAACATGGCACGACACCTGCGCACGGTTCACCGTTGATTATTTATGCAGCAAATTGATTATTAATTGATAACGATGGGGCAAACTGTGTACCGTGGTGAATACACGCAAGCTCCCATGTGCAGTCAACACCCCGAAGCTCTCCCCCACCAGCACGTCCGTCCGGTTATTTCCGTTGCAGGTGGGTTGAATAATTTATTCCCAGACAGCCGCTCGGACACAAAGTCCTGGAGGTTATCGCCCAAAAAAAAGGGGGGTAAAATGGCACATCCATACACGCACCAACTGAAATGCTCCGAAGGGTGTCTTGCTAGTGGGGTGAGACATGATCTCCGAGGACGATCGGGTCGATGGGTTAATTGAGGTGTTTAGCTAACGGGTCGAGGTGTCACTTTCGAACGCAATTTGCTTAGCGCTGTGGGAGTTTAATCGAATTTCAATGTTGGCCCAGTGGTCCGCTGGTTCGACAAGCAGGTCGGGACCTCTGCTCTTCCCCCATCCCTTTTTTTGGTGGGGTGAGTTTGTGGGTGGTTGCGATCGGTAGTGATGTTTGTACAATAAGGCTTAATACAGATTCAATTACGTGTTAAACATGGCCGGGCTAACCCGTTGTGAACATGTCCGGCGTAGAAGGGAAACAATTTGAATATGATGGCATCTTAAAGAGAATATTATCGTTGGATCGGTAGAAGTTTAAACTGATCATCTGGTGGTAAATTTAAGCAACAGAAATGTACACTCATTTGAATAGATAAATGATTGTTTTTATTCAACTCTAAAAATATATTTTTTTAAATAGATAAACACCGTTACAACAGTAGTCTCCAGCTCATTCTTTTGATAGTAAATCTCTTTACGCAACCATATTCCTTAACTGGCCACATACTGTCGCGTAGGTTCAGTTACCTCGTTGGAAGTGCCAAAGGTCACGTTTCGGTTGTGTAAATCTGCACAGCATTCCGCATTCATGATCTCGTTTCATCCCAAGTCAAACGATCCGGCGTTGCACCGACACCGGGACAAATATATATTATAACTAATTGAAATAGAACGACTTTGGCCCATATTGGAACGGAGCTCGGTGCGCTGCTGAACCGGAGACCGTACGGAACAAATCGTTGGCGTGCAGCAGCGTCGGGCGATGAGGTACGTTGGAAGTCGATAAGAATATCACGTAGCAGAACAATATCATCCGCTCTGCTCATCGCCATTGTACGCTCCGTGTCGGGATGCCTTTGCATCGGTTCATTCATGGGCGAAGGCGATGGGTATGTCTGCGTGTGGATGGTTTGGTATCTTCAAGGGAAGATGCTATCGAACAGCATAGTGGAATAGAATGTTGAAATATAAAAGTTTTAATAACATTTAACTTCTATTTTTCTCGAACGGTTAGGTTCAATTGTAATTTAAAGTTTATTGAATCATAATACTCAACAGCCTATAAATTGTGAATATTGTAAAACAATTTGCAATACTTTCAAATTTTGGGAATTTTGCATGATAAATTGTAATATTTAAATTAAAAACTGAACTGTGCATCATTTCTACAGTTATTAGAAAAAACTGTTACACAAACTGTGTTTTACAAAAAATTGTGTTTTATTGTGCAAAATCCATTCAAAATTTTGTAATCTGTATTTTGTGATAATAATCCTAGAATAACAATCAATAATTTATCAAGTATCAAGTAGTGCACAGGATTTTTGTTCCTTTTATTGACATTTTTTCCCACTGTTCGCTTGATAACGCCCACTGTGACAAACACACACACAGACCAAACGAAAAGCCTTTTGCAACCACTTTACAGCGAAATTGCATTCAGCATCGTCACCAGCATATTCAACGCGCTGCAGTCAATTCCAGAGGATGTTCCATGTGGAACATCCTGGCAAAGATGTGGCAGGAAACTGAACCGTGCGCCGGTGACGCTTAGCATTCCATTCTTCACTTTTCACTTCAACTTTCACTGTTTCCCGCTTCCTTTTCACGTTATGGTGAAGTATTTTTGTTTCCCTTTTCTGCTTTCCCATCACATCTGCCAAGTGTGTTGAGTTTCCCATCGGCAAAAGGATGCTTCGGGATCGGGATCGTTTCGAACACGAATCGAAGAAAGTGTGTTAAAGAAACGAAAAAATGAAATGGAAAAAAAGCAAAAAAAAAGAAAGGACAATATCAGAAGTAGGGTTTCACCGTTCTGTTGCAGTAGTTGCGTAGTCGAAAGTGAGCCGCACCGTGTGCAAAATGTGCGTCTCCTGCTCGGCTCATTCTGTGGCAGGACATTACGACTGGCGGGAATGAGCGTGTGGGTTGGTTGGATACTTATTATGATTCCATATGATACGAAAATCATTCCGAGTACGTGACATCATTTCGCTTCCCAGGGTTGAGGACTACATACCCGATCCGGTGGCTTGGTAATGGCGTTTTCCGAATGTCGTCTGATAAGAGGGGAAACAAATGAAGCAAAAAGTGAATGAAGAAAAACTCAAGATTGCTTGATGGTTACACTTACATCTTTGCCACCCTGTTTCTCTGTTACTCTGCTTCCAAGCACTTCCCACAGCCCACCGCTCGGTCCGATGTCCCGTTCAGAGTGAAATGGAAATTTCATCGACCACAGTGGATTGTTATCGTCTGACGCACGATGATGCTGCCAATGGTCGCATACCATTTGCGAGAAGAAAGGCAACCGAGCCACTTTTGCGTGGAATGTAATTTGTTAGACCCGTGGGGTAGCAAAGCAAAAACGAATTCGAAGTGAAATGAAGTGAAGTGACTTATGCGCTCGGTTCATCGACCACCTCTCAATGGTACACCAAGTAGGCAGCACTAGCCTGCGTGGTCAATCGATGAACCAAAATCGATAGCCGAGCGACGGTTATGCGTTAGACCGTGAAAATGCGCTGGACGCAACGTTCAGTGGGAAGCTTAAAGTAACGGAACTGGGTGAAATTTGTGAAACAAATATTAGCAAATGGCGAATTTGAAGCACAATTTATTGCAACATGTTTTAAAGCATAAGCAACCGTTTACTCCGTTTTTAGCATAAAAAGTATCCAAAAGTCTTTGGAAAAACAAATCTTTCTTTCTCACAACCCATTCCCGGATGGACAATCAACACCTTTTACCATTGTGGACACTTAGTTGCGTGGCCTAATGCCAACCCCTAGAGAGAGTTTTCCCAATGTTTTGGTTCACCTCTCCTCTGTTGTGGAATTGTGATTTAAGTTTTACATTTACACTCAATTTACATTCCCCTTTCCCCAGTGCGTCGTACCGTTCTCGAGGGAATGTTAAGGGTTAGATCTAGCCTTCCCATCCGACCAGAAACCGTAATCGAGGGTTCGAAGAAGAAAAACTTCATTTTCACACCGTTTCGGCACTTTGTTCCATCGATGCTGAAACCCCTTTGCCGAACGCATTCCCGCAGGGTAATGGAGCGTAAAGAAGTTTTGCATGTTCTACCAGCACCTTTACCAGACTGTTCGGCACGGACAGTCGAGTGTCCTACGATTACAGCACAGTACGGGAACGCTGGTTTTTTTTAGGAAGGGCATCATGTTTTTCGCACAATTTGTAGCATGAAACACGCGCTCACTCGATTGGTGAAATTGGCCATTTGCGATGGACATTTGTACAAAACGTACCTGGGAGGCTTTTTAGTTGGCTGGGACAGATTTTGTTGGTAGTGAAGGGGAAGAACAGATTGTACTTTTTGAAGTAAGAAAGAAATAGAGAATAAGGTCATAGTTTTGATAGATTTGCTGTGTAAAAGAGCTAAAGGAAACTTAAAATTTAAATCAGAAATGCTGTTTATAATCGACTAACAAATCATCTGAAAAATGTTACTTTAAAGTGTGGAAAACATAGAAAATAATTAAATAACCTTCATCCGTTTGTTTAAGATACATTAAAAGCATTAAAAATGATTAGGTTACTTGTAGAAATTGAAATGCATACATGGAAAATATTTAAAAAATTGTTTAAAATATTCACACATGTATTGTCAGAACAAAAAAAAACAGAAATGTCAATAAAAATCGGCTAACAAATCTTGCATCAAAACATATTTGTTCACAAGCATCTTCCGAACACACCGGAAAAGCAAACGAAAATATGATAATCTGGTGAAAGAAAGAAAAAACACACACTTCGATCGCATTTACATCTTTATTTTTCCTTGGAAACATACCCCCCCATGCGGAGACATTCGTTTGTCCTCTTTCGGTCGGCCCACAACAACAACTACAGCACATTTATTGAACAGGATATCGTTCCTTGCCTTCTTTCAGCCTGTACAAACTTCGTCCCCTTTCGCTTTGGGGTGGTCTAATGTAGTACGGTAAGGGATTGTTCGTTTTTTTTCTTTCCTTCATCCCTTTACCGTACCGGCGTTCGAGCGTATCCTTCGGTTCTCGTTAAATAAAACATCATTTTGTCGTATCATTTTTATGATGGTGGCTGCTGGCTACGGGGTGCTGTTGGCATAAAATTTTATTACAGCAAATTGATAACAGCTGTAAATGGTGACCATCCTTTCTTTTTTTTTTGTTAGCACCCTGTTTGCGCTGGATGTGCCTGCTGTTTCACGCCCCGTAGCCGATGGTCGTACATGTCGTTAGCGTGGGCTACGTACGCAAAAGGATGCCCACCCACTGCGTGGTGTAATCATGAGGCTGTACCGTTCGTGTGGCGTTCGTTCGCTTCCACTTCGAGATGGTTTCGAATGATTACCGCATGGGAAATGGTTCATGCGATTTGGCATGCCAACTATAGATGATGATTCACTACAGGACCTATATTGGTGCCAAATCGATTGAAACCATATGCATTTTTTGTTTGTTTGTTTTTCATATGTTTCTATTACTCGAACAGCAGTAAGAAAGGTGCCGATACGTATTTTTTCCTCGTTTGGATTGAAATGTTTTATAAAATACCATAAATGGGCAAATGTGAAACAGGGTATTCCATGCGAAAAGAAAAACTCTAATGAATAAAGTGATAAAAATAAAAAGTGATCCATTTTTAACAATTTTTTTTTTATAAGAAAATTGAGTCGGTCAAAATCTTTAATTTGAGTCACGTTTTAATTTCTTACAAAATTCACAATTTCTTATGTTCATTTTTCTATGATATGATAAATTAGGACTTAAAATGCTTTGTCTATTATCCTTTCAAACAAAAACAAATAAATTTTTAATCGATGCTTAAGACAACTCTGTAGAGATTCGAATTGAAAATATGTAATTAAATTGTGCTAAAATGATGAAAATAGGCTAATGTACATTCTCATCCTCATAAAATAGCGCTTATTTGCGTAAAATGATTGTTTTTATTTGCAATGAAAAATAGCTTTGATAACCGATATTAAAGTGTCTACAAATTTGAGCTCGTGCTATGGATACGATTGTTTTTAATTTTTTTTAACGTGGTTTCAATATCAAGTTTCAACCCCACTGTTAATAATAAATCGGCTTTAAAAAAGTATAATATTTACTTTAATGGCAAATTAAAATATTTTTATCTCCTTGCTGAATAAAGCATTAAATTTATATCATATTGATATTCTTTTGATTTTCTTATGATTTTTGACATAATGCCAATGTGTATAATAATCCCAAAACCTGCAACAGGAAGGTTATACGGTTTGCTGGTTAAATTTTTATAATATTCTTGAATTCTCCCTTAGCAACAGATCTATCACACAAGTAGTGATCTGAAAATGTACTACTTTAAAACAATGCTACATCCAATACGGGTACAAACAAATGTATAATTCTCTATCCGATTCTTTCCTTGAAATCGAATCTCGTTCAAGCTTCAAACTTGCAACACCAATTGCAACGATCCCAAGAGAGCCGCTATCCTATCCACTACCAACGCTGTAAAGGAATCTGAGTGATGACGTTCACAATTAACTTTATCCACTCGTGCTGACCTCGGGCGCTGATTAAACGATGAACGGCCACACCGAAGAAGCGAACGGCAAACGGCACAATGTAACAGGATTAGGGAGCGAACCTTCCTACTATGAACCATTGGCTCGACTCCTCCAGGAGATTAATGTTTATTATTTAATTTTTCTCTCCATTTTTTTTTTCTTCTTCTCTTCGGCCAATTCGTACGGATTGATGTGGCATGGAATCGAAGGTTTTGTGTTCGTACCGTACCAGTGCTGTTGCCAGCAGCAAACGTGAGACGATACCCTTCAACACGGTTTAGTGGTCACGCTAGCCGAAGAAGATGAAATTGATCTTGCGATAAGGATGGTAGAGCGTGGCATCCTTTGGGGCCCATGACACCGGAACCCAGCGTATCGGGTTACCGAACCCAGTGGCGCCCAGTGTAGCTTTCCGTTGCCTTCCGGCGAGGGTAGCCGTGTAAAGGATAACGAAGGAATCGGTTGAAGGACTATCAAATTGATTTTTGATTGGTTTTATTCTATTATTGTATTATTACTTGTATCGATTCGTGTTTCGCTTTCGGGTTCGAGATTTCTCTTTTCTCTTCGCATACTGGTCAGCGATTCTCACTCACTTGACACATCTTACTACAAAGATCGATGCGTTGCCTGTAGTCAGTGTGCAGGAAACTCACAATAGTGCGATATTGTCGAGGGCTTTGGGAAGTTTTTTTCTCAACCATTTCCGGCACGATTTCGTTTCCCGCGCCGGAAATCCTCGGGAGGGATTGGAACGTATTCGATAACATAATAATGATGAGGGAATGCTTGGCTTTAGCGTGCGGATGATGTTTCACTCCCATGGGAGTTCACGGCCGGTGCTCGCCGGTTCGTTCGTGAGCGAAATGCAATACCGTACAGTCAATCAGTGTGTAATTAAATTAGCTGCGAACAATGATGCAAAAAAATCGCATTAACTGATGGTTTATCTAGCACGGCAAAATGTTTTTACTGCCGAAAACGGTGAGGGATTTGTATTATCTTTTGTGGTTTATTGAACCGTAAAGGATTACCCTGTTGAATCTCATATGATTTTTACCGTAAAAATTCGTTTAATTTTTTAAACAATTGCTTAATGCTTTGTTTCCATATATTGTGTTGATTTTATCGATAACATTAATTAATTATTTAATTTTTTATCTAATTTCTCTTTTGCTTAACGACCTACTCGGTCATGCCGGCCATCAAATGGCTTACTAGACTATTAGACACCACGTAGTTGCATAGTCAGTGCTCACTACGGTGGGACGGTCCGAATGGGATTTGAACCCGGTCCGGTCGTGTTAGGACCTAGCGCCGTTTCCAAATACACCACCGAGCCGCCCCTTTTATCTAATTTATTGCTAGCGAATTTCATCATTATCATTATCATTAACAATTTAATCTAAGGAAAAAAATCATTTGAGAAAATGCATTCCTCATCACACAAATGATTTGCAAATCCAGTATCATACTTACCAGCTTAAGACCAACTCCAGCGTTTCTCCTTCACTTCAGTCAAGAAGCTGATCCTAATTGATAAATCAATATAGCAACAGAAAAAGCAAAATAAATTCCATCACATTTTCCGCACGCTGACTTCCATCGCGACAGTTCCCACCAAGATTATAGCCCGGAACGTATCAACCGTATCATATTTCCATTAATTAAGTCTATTGCCGGCTAACGGGCGCTGCTGCTGCTTGAATTAATCTGGCGCTTTCGTCGGGCACGCCACCGCACGCTGTGCGGATCGACTTTTCAGCTTAAATCCACACGCACAAAGCAAAGGGGGTCCCAAAGGGCCAAAATGGTTTTTCCACGGTGCAGAAATTAGCCGGCGCAATATTTGTCTTCTCGCCGGCATTTCCTCCATCAAAAGGTAAACAATTTTATCTCGAACACAAACAGCCACCACCGTTGTGTGAGCAGGTCACGGATAGACGGAGATGGGTTTGATTTTTGGAGAAAGAGAGAGAGAGTACTTCCTTCCTTTGGGCACTTCCAGCGATTCTTCAAAAAGGATCTGCGATGAGTGGCTGGTGGTGCAAGAAAGCGAGAGCATATTTGGCAATGATAATATTTGCCCAACCCGCATAATGTTCCGTTCGGCGGCTTATGGCACTTTGCCAGCCCGTGCCGATGATAAATGCTGTAACATTTAGCCTGTAAGTGTAGTCCCTGCACGCGACGATGGTGACGGTACTGGCATGGATGGTGGTGTAGATTTCACGCGCGACAGATGCCATCGGAATGATGTGGATGATGCTTTTGGCTTACAACATTCCGTCTCCAATGCCGGGTTTGTGATGGTTTTCGCGTTTTTGCTTTCTTCGGTTTTGCGTGACCTTTTTGCGATGGTAGGGCATGTCCGATGGCGAAAGAACAGGGCAATGGATTGTGCGTTTAGATTCAATTATTGTGTCGTTAGCGGTGTCACGGACTGTGCGAGGATGGCATTTGGAAGTAATTGTTTATGGGATGGAAAATGAGAGTGTTCGGTGGGTATTGAATTTATGTCTTTTGTAAATGTGAGCACGAGATGAAGGATTGGTGTTTTTGATAATGATCATGTAGAATGTCGTTTAATTGAATATGACCATATGTCGTAACATTTCGAGCGAGCTAACCTTTTTGCTTGAATCCCCACCTTGTGAAGATCATGGGAAACGTTCTTGTTAGTACTTTGACTTTAGAGTTCTTTGCCTATTATTTATGGGTTTTCAGATGTTCTTACAGATGGCAGATGGATAATCATTCAAAGGTGTTATACCTTAAGGGTTTAAACAATTATTGATCTGCAACATGATCTTCATAAAATCATTAAAAACTTAGTTTTACTTATTAGTTACCTGATACATTATTTGAAGAATTGTATTTATTGAGTCACTTGCAACTACTTCAAAAGTGAAAAATTTTAAAGGCACTTACCCTCACCAAACGAATCAGTAGCTATTCTGTTGGTGTAAATTTTCCATCAACTTGTTGACAAACGTCACCAACTAATCCACCGACCCACCGCGATGTCGGGTGATTTTTCACGCCACATCTGTCGGATGGATGATAAAGGGCCACATCAAGCCCATCTTCCCACACCGGAAGCGACGTGACTGAGGTTGAGTTTTTGATTAATTATCACGGCTCACTTGGTCGCACTAGCCGCTTGCAGCCAAATCTACCGGGCTGCGTTCTCATTCCACCCGTAGGTCAAACCACCGAAGGGATCATCACCAAAACGGCGAACAACTGGCACTGGCAAATGCTCTGCTTCACGCTTCACTTGACAGGACGTTCACCTTCGATACGCGAAAATCCTCATCACTCTCTCACTCTGAGGCGCACTTTCGGGTGCACGTTTTGGGAGCTAGCTAGCCTGAGTACCGGGAGCTCCGTGAAAGCTTCGAATGTCAAGTGCAGTCCGTATCGTAAATCAATCATCCAATCAACTATGATCCGGCAGTGTGAGTACTGACGGGGTTCTCTCTCCAAACAACGGAACAGGCGACTTTCACAACATCAGTTCCAATGGGAAGCATTTGCGGATATTTCAGAGGTCGAAAATGGTGGCGAAAATGTTGGTGCCCAGAAGAAAGAAATGAGTATATAAACGAGACACTACATCAAGAGGTGCGTGATTGACGGTTAGTTTATTTGTTCCTTTCCCAGGTTCAAATGGTCGCAAAAAGTCACTTTTGTCTTTCCCACATCACCGGGGCTGTGCCACGAGAACGTATTGGGTAGGCAAAGAATGCATGCGAAGATTTATTCAACCACATGTTGACAATCGCACGGACGGTAACAGGTAACAGCAGTAAAACAGGTTTGCAATAATCATTTCCGCAATGTCGGAGCACAATAGCAACGTATAATGCCAAAAGGTATCTTATACGCACCGGCCTGCGTAAGGAGCATCCGTTGGCAGCATCGAGAAATAAGAATACTGGAGGGCGTGCCCCGGCAGTTATCGGTAGATTTATCGCACTTTGGGACGATACTTTCCGTGATGTATATGGTTGTGAGTGAGCCGAAGATGGAAAGATCAGAACCGGCCAGGCAGTCAAAATTACGCTCTTTGCGAAAAGCGTTTGTTTGTTTGGTGTGACGTGGTGAAGATGGGCGGACAAAGAAAGTGCCAGCCAGTGTATGCAAAAGTAATTTCGAGTGATATATATATATGTGCATGCCTCTCGGTAGGTCGTAAAGGGGGAAAATATTGCGCCAAGCAGACATTTGCTGGTTGGGAAGGTTTATTTACCGCTTTCGAAAACGGTGCGCCGGTAATGGTAACTGGTTTAAGGTAAGGCCGCCAGGGACACATTCAGCAGCCGATCGGTGTTTATTGTAACACGCTTATAAAACTAGGATGTGGGTTTTGAGTTTATTTTTAGGATGAAATTTAAACAGAACAGTGCTGCTTAGCAGAGCAGATTTGCAGGTGTGATCTGCTGTCATACTGCAGTCTTATTGGGCAAAGATGGGCCAATTTGCTGATCATGTAAAGCGGAGACATCCACTTACTTCCGCTATAGGTAATTAAAAATCCAATTGGATAGAGATCAAACATGTGAGAATTACGCAGTGATTCAGATCAGAATTATCTTTTCAAACTGTAGATCAGAGTCACGCAACTGTAACTGCATGGAGCAAAACGATTCAAATTAGGATTGCAGCAAGTAAGCTGATCTAGTATCACATGAAGATCTGATAGACATAAATATAATTCGCATTTATCATTGCCAGATGAGATTGGCGCCCTTGCAGTTACAATTCCTGCTTCAACTTGAAATATAGTATTTGTTATTCTCCAGTCTGAAGATTCGAAAGCTCCTGTAGCGGTGCATCACTCATCACTAACTGAGGAGTTCAAATTTGCCTGATCATTCGATTAGCAGAATAGAAAATTATTGTATCCAAGTATCATGCTATGATTATTATAATGAGTTTTTTATTACTGAGCTCCTACTGATGGTCCTACTTGCAGAGTCTTCAAGAGAAGATTTGTATGACGCGCTGGAAATTAGTGTATGTGTTGTAAATGATAAAGTATTGATAGTATTATTCATTTAGTAGTCAACATTTCTAGTTAGGCTGGTTTCTGTGGTCCATTTTCGGTTTAGCTGATTTTCTTATACAAACTTTCGATCTCTGAAGAGATCTCTGTAGGGATGTGTAGAGGTATCTCTGTTTGTTTGCAATTCAACATAACAATGATAATTCTGCTCTGTTAATTCTAAACTCTCACTTGGTATTCTAAGTTGCTGTTTGTACTCTGAACTATTTACCTTAATTGGGCATATTGTTTACAGAGGATTTTATTAATTCTTAAATATTAAGACACTTTGTTGCTGTTTGTATTCAGAATTATTTACCTTAATTGAGGTTATTGTTTACAGAGGGTTTTATTATAAATATAAATTTAAATAAATTTTTATAGATTTTAAGACACAGTTAAAATGTTAAAATAAAAGAAAGAAAAGTTACTTATAATTTATTTCAATTACTTCAACTGATGTTCCCTAAACAGATGAATAAACAAAATATGTCCAACGAAACATTTCCATCCTTCTTAGTATTCAAAGTAAATTGTAATAATCCATTCTCTAATGTATGTTACGCTGTCCAGGGACAGAGCGGATGCTGTGTCGTGCAAAATCATCCAAGTCACCGAAACAAGCGAAGCGAAACGTTTCACAAAATTACACTTAAATTCCACGCCCGACAGCCATCCATCATGACCGCGAAACGACCGGCAACATCGGAGCCAAAAAGGTAAACAACGTCGGCGAATGCGTGGGAAAAAGCTGGACCCTACCTGTACCCATTCCACTCTCCTATCCTTTCCCCTCCCCTCCTCCCCCTTTCCCATTCCACCGATGACAGATGAAAAACGGTGGATGGAGAAATGATGACATTTTTTT
Organism: Anopheles rivulorum; assembly: GCA_018908115.1. Taxonomy (NCBI): domain Eukaryota; kingdom Metazoa; phylum Arthropoda; class Insecta; order Diptera; family Culicidae; genus Anopheles; species Anopheles rivulorum. The sequence goes on from CM032178.1 coordinate 25,981,346, forward strand.
TGGTATGCTGCTCAGCCCTACCGGCGGTGGAAAAGTGACCGAAATCCGAAGGAAAATTCCTTCAGTTTCTACCACCAAACATTAAAAAAAATAACCGAACCGGGGGCACGTGCCGATGAGTGCCGTTTCGCTCTGGCACTTCCTCCCCGGAGGATTAGACGTGTGGGTTTTTTCTTTCCGTTTCGCACACGCCAAAACCCTGGCCCGACCGGTGTGCGGGCGTACTCTCCGAGGGCTGGCGTCCTTCGTTTGTTTACACTTAACGTTTTCCTTTTTTGAATGGTTTTGTCACCATCTCTCTCGCTCTATCTGTTGTTTCCCTGCTCACACGCACGGCGCAACTGCGCAGAACGTGCGACGCAGTAACAGTTTACACCATCCGTTGGCCGCCCGAGTGGAAAGGTGAACGTTGCACGGTACACGCTTTGGTACACACAGCGATAGCAACAATAGGGGAAAAACTCCCCAACTAATCAGATGACAGATGACTAGCGCGAGAGAAATAGCCGCCTGCGATGGTAAACACAACACCAGTCGGCGGCTAAGCGAGCGGCTTCGAACACTGGGCGCTCTTTTGGTGTGGTTCGTGTGGCGTTCGACTGTTCCGTAGATGCTCCACTTCGTGTCACGGAAAAAGCCGACAGCCCTAACCTATCTCGCCGGAGTTCGTGTGGCCAGCGGGAAAAAAACGCACCCCATCTGTTCGGTGTACTACGTGTATCGTGCGAATCCCATTCAGTCGGCCGCTTTCACTCGCACGAGTTAGACGCGTTTATCATCCCGAGTTACGTGCGCTGTCTACCATTACGTCAAAGGTGACAGCTGTGTTTAGTCGGTTTAAATGGATGCGGCGTGTACGATCGCGGTGTACACTATTCGAGCTTTGCAAAGTATGACGGTTTAGGTGCGGTACGGTTGTGCAATTTGGCCCGAATGGCATCCTGAGCAAGCATTGTCTACAGTGGATGATTCAAATTGAATTAAAAGCATTTGAAAATTTGAAAGTGTCATTCCGCGATCATTAATGAGAAGTTATCGCGATCCACCAGCGAATGAAGAATTAAAATTGGAATTGAAGCAGCACATCGCGATATGTTACAACAAATCGAGCAATCAGCAAAGAAGTGATTATTAAACTCAAGTGGCGCTTTTGAAACTGTACAGTCGAGGATCGCGGCTCCGAACGCCGCCACCAAGTATTGAAGTGTTGACTATAAATCATTTGCTTCAGATCGGATGAATAATCCGATGCAAATAAAGGAAAGTGGAAAAAAAGGAGAGTTAATTCCACTCCACACTACCCTGACGATTGACCACTCGACAGCACGTGCTGTGCGTTAAAGTCTGTGTCGGGATAGTTTTTTCCGCTCGATTTTCCTAACCATTAATGAATGTAATGAGTGATTAAAAGCCGGGTGAGTGTGTGAGAGTTTTTGTGTGTTTGTGTGTGTTGTTGTTTTGCGTCGGTCAAAACGTGCTGTGGTTAAAATCAAAGCCTACTCATTTGAGGGTAGTCGTCCTGTGGCGTTTGTGCTCGTGTTTGTGTGTGTTTATGTGTGTGCATGGGAGCGTTTGCGTGAGCCAGTACACCATTTCCATTACGCTCCTAGGCTACTAGCCCGAGTTGGTGGGCAAAAACAAGTGTTGAAAGTCTCATCGAATCCAGTTTTCAGTGGGACAACACATCCGCATTCTCATCATCAGCTCATTCGCTGCAGCAGCGCACCGTGACGTCTTCCGCAGGTATCTGTTTAATGTTTAATTTCATTAATATTTATTAGTATTTAGAGAGTTGACGAGCCGGCATGCACCGGCGTAGCTGCACGGGGTCTCCATGGTAGCGTGCGTCCTTAAATCAAACCATCGTGTTGTTTATGCGTACGCTGAGCGTGTATGGGCCAGAGCCCACAGTGTGCTTTGCTATTCTGCTTGAGTGTTACAGGGTAAGACTTTCGACTTTCAACAACAACCTCTCCAAAACCCTTTGCCAGTGGCGAGGTTCTAAAGATTTTATCCGTCCTGTTGACGAATGAATAATCCCTCCCGTTAACCCGTAGCCGAGTCGTAAATTATTTCAAACGACAAATCTTCCCACAAACCCCTACGGGAGTGGATCAACAGGATCGTCTCGGGAGGTGGTGGTCTGAGGTTGATAGGGAGTTTGTAAGGTGGAGCGGGGAATTTTTCACGCCTTGGTAGAAAAGTGTCGTGCCAACAAACGCAGCAATAGCTTTAGTTATTTAAACCCATCTGCCTTCGTGCGGATGAAGCGATTCACCAGCGATGACACCGGTCCGGTGTGGGTTGGTAGCGTAAACACGTTCCTTGCGCTTAAGGACGACCTCGTTTCGGCGACCCGGCCACGGTTTGTAGAGCAGCAGACAGCATCAAACGCCCGAGGCCGGGTCTGCTGTCTGCTTAGAGGATTAATTAAACGTAACCTCAAGATCCGTGGCGAGATGTGTGGCCGGCAGCGTCAGCAGGCAGCCGCTTCAAAGTGCTTCAATCCGATGCCGATGCACCGATGTCGAATGAAATCGGTCCTGCTGGTCCGGTGGTGATGGTTGTATAATTTATCGAAGAAAAGTATGCACATGGACAGTACAGATTGAAGTTTGCAGTTTTGGTGCGTTTAATATTGCATGCATGAATGGTTCGGTTCGTACAAGAACCGGTTTGTGACAGTTGCTTTTGCGTTGGAAAACATTATGTTTTTTATCAGTGTGAGTGCTGCAGTGCACTGTGGTCCTGTTTGTGCAAGTGAACAAGGAGTTGTTTTATAAAGATACGATCACAATTCCAAAGTTTAAACATGTATCGAAAGAGATTGTGTTTGCAATTTATTTATAGATTTTTCTGTCTTGTGTAGGAATAATAAAAATTTTCATCAAACATAATTTATAAATAATAATAATAAGAATAAAAAGAATGATAATAATTTTCATTAAAAACAATTTCTGGTCTTATGTGCTTACATATGTGAAATTTAAAAATTTAGGGAAGTTTTCAATTTTACACCAACATTTGTAAATGTATAATTTAAAATTTTTAACATAGAAAACCTGGAAAAATTTATGGAAAAATTAATAATTTTGACAAATTTTGATGAAAAGAAATAATATTCGCTAACATCAATACAAGAGAAGAATTAGAAAAGTTATATGAAAACAAAGGTATAAAATTAAGGTAATAGATTTAAAACAGTAATATAAATTGAGGTAAACATCCTAATAGTAATTAAATAAATTGTATTGTAGTATGTTGATGTTGAATGTTGATTGTCAAACTAAACCGTGAAATTTATTGAAAATTAATCTTGTGGTTATAAGCAATGGTGGTTATACCAATGTACTCATACTGATTTGGTTTGTTAGTACCATGGCAGTTTACCATTTGCTAAAGCCACCAGACGGGTTATTGATTTTATTCGTCACACACACACACACGTGCCATTATAATGCAATAATCGATTATCGTGTGTGCAACCCTTAGATGCATCGTTCTATAGAAAAAAAGCCTACACTAAGCTGTACTCGTGTTGACCTTCATTCGAGAGGAGATTAATAAATGTAGCATCGATCCAGCCAACCAGTGTATAAGTGTCGTGTTTCATAATCTCCCATTTTGGGTTAAATAATCGATGCATCAGCAGTGTCATACCGAAACGTGCCCGTAACATTTACCCTCATGCTTCCGAGTGGAATTTGTAACACTGTTGTGCCGTGTCGTAGTTTTGGCAAGTGTCCCCGGGTACTTTATTTTCCACATTTCTTCTCCAGTGAGCAGTGTTGGTTGAATGAAATTCGGTGTATATGAATACATTCAAGATTTATGAAGCAAACTCAGCACGACCGAATGGTTCTTGCTCTGTAAGCTTGTGGATGCTTTAATTGTGTCAGTGTTTGGGCACTGGAATTTCGTCCCATTCCATCATTCATCGTGTCATCTTGGAATGAACATTTCGTTCCGTATTCGTGCTGGTACGTTTGGAGATTGTAACGCCAGCATAGACCGGTTACCGTGATTCAGACATTTGGGAACAATTTCAATTTCACCACAATTAGTCTCGTGCATCGTGGAGATGGAAGAATTTATTTATATTTTTGCATCCATCCAAGTTTTTGTTAACTCCTTCCATTGCGCATTCGTAGTGCCGGAGACCGCTCTCCAGCGGTCATGCGTGTGGTCGTGAGGAATCATGGTGCATCGAGATCGGTTCCGTGTAACAACTGTGTGGACGTTGCAGCATGGTTGCGAGCATGTCCTGTGGCAGTAACAAGAAAATTCAATTCCGATGAAGTTCTGAAGGGTAAATTGTGCTGCAATGAAGATGGTACGAAATTGGTTGCCCGTTCCAACAAAAGGAAAAGGTTAGAATAATGTAGCAGAAGCATGGTCTTCAGCCTGGAAGAGATCCTCGAGGGAAATGCATATACGACATATTCAAAGACTTTATCCCAAAGTGCAATGTGTGTGGGAATCGTCATCATTTCTGTTCAGCTTCACACGACATCGTTTCCCAATTAGGAATCGTTGCAGTAAGCATAAAACTTTCCTACCATTGGTGTGCGGTAGTAGTAGTTGAAGCAGGAAGGAATTGTACCACACCGTGGTGTGGTGTTGGAAAGTGTGAACGTTTCGAACATATTGTGGCGATTTTCCCGGTACGCTTCAACGCTTCCGAAGCGTTTGTGGTGATGTTCGGTTTATGAATCTATTAGTGTTTGCTCATGGATTTTGTGCGGGCACGGATGAAGTGAGCGTAGCGTAGTGCCAGGTGTCCGACAGGTGTTGCGATGAGCTAAGTGGATAATGAGGTATGTTAGTGTGTGCTACTGTGGGATAGAAATGCATTTAGAGTGCGCGTAAAGTTGATTCATGGGATGATGATCTTTCAAGCAAAGATGGCGTGCGATTAAGAGATTTATGCTAACTATTATAATTTTATTTATTGCATAGACACAATTATTTATTAATTTTTAAATTAAATTATTTATTATTTATTATTTAAAGCAAATATTCAAATTTACTACAAAATATTTTAGTTTAGAAAGATTTATGAGAATTCTAACAGCATGAATATATAAAAGAAAATAAATATTATTGATATTTCTAAATCATAAATATCCAATCACCCTCACAAGCTCAACAATAATGCAATTTAATGCAAATTCATTATTTAATTTATTGACCAATTCTTCTGTTCCTGTTTGCCGTTCTCTAAAATCACAGACCCTAAAAAACGAGCGAAACGTGTCGAACGTGAAATTTGTTGTTGATTCAATTCCAACCAATTATGCTAATTTGTTGTCCCAGGGCGAATCGACCACCATGGAGGCAAAGGGTGTATGTTTGAGTTTCCACTCAGGTAGAAAGAGAGAGGGAGAGAGAGAGAGAACAATGAAGGAAAAACAGTGCACAAAACCTCATTCACGACGCACTACTAGAGCACGCCGTGCGACTATTAACTGTACTTGAAAAACGTTCGTGTGTGCCGTTATTCAACCCCCGGTGGCATCGACTAGGGGGTGGTTGAAATTGAATGGTCAAACATTGACAAATCAGTGGCTAACATTGCTCAGTCTGCTGCTGCTGCTGCTGCCGGACGGTCCAATTTCAGGATCAATGACTGCAGGAGTGCATTTCAATTTTGTGTGTGCTGTAGTTTTTGTCCCCACTTGTACCTCGACTGAACACAGGTACAGGTTTGTGAATCGGTGTAGGTGTGGTGCTAGAGAAAAAAAGGTTAAAAACACACACACATCGAGTCAAGGGAAGCGATTGATGGTTTTCCGCTTGACTCGGGGTGTAGCATCACAACGGTACCTACCGAACAACTCGAGCACTGGCCAATCCAATCGGGAGGAAAAACCGGAACCAACCAACAAACTATTCACGGCAGCGAACACGCATCGTGCAGTGCAACAATCAAACGACCAGCCAGCCATCGTCCAGCGCCAAGCGCCGGAACCCAAGGACGATTGTTGGATTTTCAATTAAATCTGTCAACCGATGAGGCCAATCCGCATGGCGAATGCGTTCTCTTCGCTGCCTCCCGGAAAAGCAGACTAGAATGATGTGCCACCCGTTTGGCACATGTTTTTGACAGAAGCATCCCGCCTGCTTGCATGTTGTGCCACCCACACAGTCGGGCACCACACGCACCGAACCGCACGGGTCCAAATCTGGACCGGCACCGCTCGGGTTGAATCGGTTGACAACCAGCAAAACTCTTCCGCCTCAATTCCACCCAGCTGTGTCCGTTGCACTTTGGCAAATGTGCATGGTGTGTACACGCGTGCACCGATGTACGGACAATCCGGAACAGACCGGATTGCAGCGACGGATCAGTTGTTGTCGTGTTGTTGTTGCTGTTGTTGTAGTGTTTGTTCTTTTTGTTTGCTCGGTCAAACAACCAGACAACCAGCAGCACAGCCCGTCCTGTATCGAGATGGGAAGTGTGTTTCTAATGTTAAAATTTTCCAAACGGCATGTTATGTTAATTGAGCACCCCATTACATCTGTGCCATTGAGCACTGCGCACGTACGTTTTGTGCATTTTGTGCAGAAGCAGCAAACGGGTTGACGATACCGATGATGGTGATGAGAAGAGAACCATCAAACGCAGCTCAGCACCGGTACGACATTTTTCGTACAAGGACCAATACCAGTGTAATGTGTCAATGTTGGAAAAACATGCTGCTGGGAGGCTGACGCGTTTGGCTGTGGGTGCAATTGATAAATGATATGATTTATCATCGCAAGCTGGTTTGCTGCTGTGGTGATGCATGCTCTACTTGATGGTACGTAGGATGTAGTGGAAGAACTTCAAAATACCAAGAAATGTAAAGGATGCCTTTTGGAATAATTTTATTACTTTATTAATTATTGAATCAGTTAAAAGTGTTTCCATGTTATTTCGGTAATAATTTATTTTAGATTCGTTATTTCAATTCGTTAATTTGAATTTACCTTAACTACTCTGTTATAGCATTTTATGATTCATTGAATTTCAGAACCAATTCACATCTTTCTGACGTATCTTTGAAGGATCATGAATTTCTTAAGAAATTTACGAACAAGGACATAAAATCTTTTACTTTTTTGTGCCTGGAATGAAATTATAGCTTGAATTTAGTTTAAGAAAGGATTTTAAAGTTGAAACTTCGTTAAAACAAGAAAATTTTAGATGATTGTTTCAATGCAATCGAAGAATAGTCACTCATAAAGGTTCATGAATGTTTGGAGAGTCATTCTAAGACTCGTGAACCTTATTAAGTTCATTTTAAATCTTTGGGAGTCGATTCGATCATTCGAATCGACCGGCACTGAAAATGTTTGTGATGTTCGCAAAAGTTTTATTTAGCCCAATTTTGTCGTTGTTTATTTCATGATTTACATCCCTTTAAAATACATACATTGGAATGCCTTGGATTATGTGAAACATTTAAGGTCTAATTAACTTATGGTATTAGCTACTACTGTCATTCGACAACTAGCTGTCTTGTAAAGAGTTACTTTTCTCTTGCTTTTAGAAAAAAAAAATCTCAATTTTTGAAAACCGTGTCAAATGGCCTCAAAAACAAATAGAAACAAATGGAAATGAAACAAGCAGCATTCGAAACGACTCAAACATTCACGCAAAGTTAGCACGAGCCGCAACAGCAACAGGATAGCCACAGCAATTTAAAAACTGTCACTCTCGTCGCTTGACAGACACCAACTGTCAACCGTTTGTCATCCGCGGTGAAATATCCGCCAGCTAAGGTGTGATGTCCCAATCATCATGCCGATGAAGAGCTCGAACTGAATGATGTATGTAAATTCAATTTTAAATGTTCCTTCACAATGTTCGTACTGTGGGAGTTTTGTGGCGGCCTTTGAGGCGGTTACACAGACCCCAAACGAATCTGTGTAAAATCAATCCCCCTTTTGGGCGACGAGAAGTACCCGTTTTCCAGTGGATAAGCAAAGGAAGAATGGCCAACGGTGCAACCGTCTTCGGGTGTCACAAAACATTTGCCAGGTGTGCAACGGTGCTGCTGGCCACCTTTTGATTGATATTCATATCGAACAATACCGCTTGGGGAGTGGCGCGTTTTTTACTTGTTGGCATCATGCTCTCATCGCTTGCAGAAATTTGTAGACCATCTCCATGAAAAGTGGGCTGAATATTGCAACGCCATCGCCATGGGAAAACAAAACAGCGCTGGAAAAACCTGTGGAATAGCAAACGTTAAATGTGCGTTTTCAGTTGCAGGGCTAAAATTTGGTGACAGCAACGAATGTCATAACAACGCGTATCCATCCATTTCCAGCACCGAACACTGTTTGCTTTTGTCAGAGGTTCCTCTTTTTTTTTGGGTGCTGAAAGTTCCAGTGGGAATGCAAAATGCTTGAAATATTCAAACCACATGACATGACTGCTGCTGGCTTTTTTTTGTTTTGTTTTCATTGAGCGTTTCATTTTCCACTGTTTTCATTGGCACCAGTTGCTTACCGGGTTGCTGCAGCAAAAGTTCTACAGCTCGTATTAACTCTAGCCGAGCTAGCGATACTGGCGGGAATGGAGTGAGAGTCCTTCAGTTGAAATGAACATAGCAGAAAAAAGAATTAAACAAGGCTGAGAATCGAGCGTGGACAATGCAAAAACCGCACACTGTTCAATATCCGAACGAGGTTTCCGTGTCTATCGCGGCTTTATTGTGCACACTGCGAACCGTGTGGATAGTAGTGTCCTACATTTATTGGAGTATTCTGGTTCACTGTTCTGAGCGTTGGCGTTCCGAATTGCTGGAATGAAGTGGTTTACGGACACAATTGTTGGCCATATCTGCTGAATGATGAATTGCATTTGTAGTTGATCGCAATAGAAATAGTGAAATGGCAATAATGTTTTCCTGATTTCTAGCATGTAGTAGAAGGTGTAAATGTTTCCAATAACTGAATATTTAAAGTAAATATTGTACTCTTGAATATCCTAAAGGTTTTCCCTTGTGTTATTAAGTGTGTTCTCATAACCAACAAAAACGTAGGTAGTGGATATTCCATACCTTTTTTTAAAGATCTTGACTTTTGGTATAATTCTCCATCAGATACAGCATTAGGAACCGTCCTCAAAACACACTGCACGCGTGAAACCTTCCCATTTAACCATCCCAATACCCGTCTATGTCTATGGCCAACGCAAACCAACAAATGCAATGCTGTTGTTGCTGTGTGTGGCTCATCGTTTGCCTACGCCAGACTATTGCTTTTACTCTTTGTTTTTTCGCTGGCCACACATGGATGCAGCTGGAAGTGGCCCGCGAAGGGTAGAGAAACAAGCGTTTATTTATGCAAAAGCACCCAACCATATCAACAACTTAAAAACACAGCACAGAATTCAAAATTCGTCCCCGTGTGTTACGGGTGTGCCTCTGGAGGATAGTGATTTGCTTTTCATAAACTGAGTCCCGGGTGTTTTTTTTTGCTGCAGCTGCTGTTGTTGCTCGTTTGTTTGGCTCACGTTCTTCTTAGCGCATCCCTCCCCCAAAAAAGACACCGGTGGCGGCAAAGCTGCGTATTGTCTTTTGTGTCTTTGCTTTTGGCATTTTGGCAACATGAATGTGTTTCCTATTGTTTAGCCTCTTTGGCTGGGTGTTGGAAGGAAGTTTTCCCGTATTTTTTTCTCTCTCGCCTTTTTCTTCTTCAAACTGTGTTCTCTTCGCGTTAGTTTGCGCGCACATGTGGCGCTGTGTGTGGCAAAGCGGCACACATTTTTTATGAACCGTACTGCAAAACTGGAACTTCGTATCGTATGTTATGGCAGTGATGGTGGACGATTTGGCTGTCGACAGAAACAGTTTCATTGTGCACGGAGCATTGTGCCCTCGGGCCACAAGCACAATTCCATTAAGTTTTTGTTTAAGTTAAAGGGAAAATGAAATTAGGATGTTCGGTTTGAAAGTATTGTACTGTGGTGGTAGTAAGGCTGGTGTTGGGATCTGGGTCAGGTTTGGTATGTAAGCCATGTAGAACATAGGCGTTTGGAAACTTTTTTGAAACGATGTGTTTATTTCTTTCAGATAATTTTGAAGGCTTAATATGAAGTAGTTAACAAAGAGCAGTTTGTGGAGAGAGTTGGTGATTTTTAAATTCTATTTTTTACCGATTTTTAGATTTTATTAATTAATTGTTCTGTTTAAGCCTTTCAGCGTCTGTTATTATGCAACTTTTCGTAACCTTGTTATAAGTGAAAACATTGCTATGTTAAAAATAGCTTTTGTTATAAACATGCAAATCTATATTCAAGAAATGAAATGTTTCGTTTTATTCATTTATTTAAACATTTAAAGCACAAAAAAAATGGAATAATTGTTATCAAAGCTTTGCTCAAATTAAAGAGGTAAATACGTACCTTACGTGTTTTATACAAACAGATATGCAATATTTCAACCTGCTAGGATGCCTTATAAATAATAAAACTGCACGTCAAGAAA
>CM032178.1:25996826-26133373 GCA_018908115.1 Anopheles rivulorum
TCAAACATATTAATCAATTTAAATAATTAATTTATCATCATTATTTTCTAATGAGAACCGTACGCAAATAGTGTGCAAGCTTAGAACACCATGGTAATATTTAATTGTGATAAAGAGACAACTTAAAAATCACATTAAAAGGTGCAAAAATAAAAGTTCCTCTTGTGCGACACAAGAGCTTGTTGCATTGCGAGCAATCTGGTGAGAAAATCAACACCAAACGAACAGCTGTAGCGGTGCGACTGTCACCGGCACGTTCGCGTTAGACAAGTCACCGGGCCCGTCAGCTGGGTGAAGAAAATAATCAATGTGCATTTACCGGGAGTTTTCTTTTAATATGCACTGTTGTTGGTATGCTCGCTTCGTTTCCATTTTCTTCCTTCGTTTTTTTTTGTTGCTGTGTTGGTACAATTCATTTGCTTCGGTGGGCAGAAAAATCTCGCCATGGATGTACCGCCACCGAACGCCTGGCTGGCCGGCAACCGGCTATCTCATGCCGGGACGGGATGGCCATTGTTATGCCCATTGCTTGGCACTTGGTGATTGTCGTGCTTGCTGCTGCTTCGCTTCATCACATTCTCCTGCTCTCTGATTGTTCATTTCCGGACGTTGGAACAGCGCTCCATTCTTGTCGTGTCGCGTCGCACATTCTACCGCCCCAGTGGTTCACTGCGTTCCATTTTAGCCGTACGACCACACGTCGACAGCACGGAACGGTTGGGACATACTGGCAGCCGGGGGAACGAGTACCCTTTTTTTTCCTCCAGCCAGCCACACCATCTACGGTGCAAAATAATGGGCCTCGTGCTGGAATGTGAATCTATACTTAAAACGCCAAGAGGTATTGTTCGGTTTGAAGGTGAAGATGGAGTGAAGCAAATGAAAAAAGAAGGAAGAGAGCGACACCGAGAGAAAAAAGAAGCACAGGATTTTCCACCAACCAACTGGACAAATTAAAAGTGGGATAGTGAGTGAATCTCAGCCGCAGGAGGGAACATTTATCCGTATTTAGTGGGTGCGACGTGTGTGACCGGGAGGTGTGCCCGGTGCAGCAAACATTTCCTTCTCTCGAAGTGAAACAAATCCCCAGCCCATAGGATGGGTCGATCACCTGGACCTGGGGAGGGTTGCGTTGGAATGGTGGGTTGGTCAGTTTCAAACTCACTGTCGGTGACGTAAAACAATCCGTCCGAGACTGATGGAATTTTCTTGTTTTTCAAAATACTTCTCCACCAGTGGGATGCATGTGGATTAAGCGTGGAAAACTGTGCACAATGAATAGCAGGCAACCAGACGATCGATCGGAACTGCTGCAAGCTTGAATGGTTGATTAGAAAGAGATGATAAATTATATTTGATTCGGTAGCGGTTGTATTTTATTCATTTTGACAAAGTGCAATATGCTGAGTTGTTCTGTTCCGATAACTTAAAGAGCTTGATTATTAAACAATTCATAAGTTGTTTAGAAAATCATTACCAAATGTTATAAATAACTGTATTATTACAAAGATCGGCTGTTCTTGGTAAATAATTCACTAAATTAAAGAAAATAACTATTGATAAAAACGTTAACTAATATCAGTGACAATGCTATAACAACCATTCAAACAATAGACATCGAACATAAAAGCTGAGGGAGAGCAAAAGCACAAAACAAAAACAAACAAAAAACGCCTCTTGCACACGAGACCCATAAAAGACATTGGGCGGAGAGTAAGAAAAAATCAAACCACCAGCGAATGGACGCAACATTGTGTAACCGCACAACGTCATGAATACCGAGCAGCAGCAGCAGCATCATCGATTTCAACCCATCGGCTGTGACCACGTGGCTACGTGTCCTGCCAGTTTGGTCGTTCAGTCGATCGTTATCCTGGCTCATCCTCTGCCGTCGGTTTCCTTTCGATGCAAGCGATTTGTGTGAGATGTGTTTTTTTACTGTTCATCTCTCCTGCTTCCATTCCATGCGCTACACGGGAGGCCACCAATCGTGACCCAACGCATGGAACGTTCGATATCGATAATACCATCGTGCCTTCGAGGGAAAGCTAGGGCTCGATAGGGCAAGCAAGAAAAAAAGCCCTTAAACCACCAACTGAATGGGGGAGGAAAAAAAGCGGCCAAGAAGGAACGGACACTTTCTCGATAATTTTTGCCCTGTCTTTGGCTACAGCTCGGTCGGTTAAATCACGGGCTAGAATTATCGACGGGTGGGTACTTCACACCTTTTTTTTTCGGTCTTTGGAGAAGTAATAAAAATGCGCACTTGGTGGTAAATAAAATACTACCCTTGTCCTGGGGTACAGTTTGCGTACGATATTCCACCATGTTTCCATCGCCGACCGCAACTACTCGAGCGAACGAGAGCGTGGTTTTGTTGCTGTTTGCACTGCAACCTAGGCCATCTACACCACACTATCACGGCTCAAGATTTATAGTCCCAGGTGAGAGTGTGCAGTTTGGAAGATTTATCTGCCTGGTGTTTTCGCTCTTTCTTTCCTTCCCATACGCCGGCCACTGTTGGTGCCACGAAAGGTAAATCTTCGTAAGCCGACTGAATTCAATTAAAAAAGGTGTAAATTTTATCGTGCGCTACAAATTGATTCGCACGTCACTGGTTTTGGTGTTTGATGGTATGAAATAGTACAGACAGAGATTGAAGTGAAACGGAATGGGCGAGCAAACATAATTACGTATCTAAGATTTTTAAGCTTCCTGTCGGATCTTACTTTCAAACAAAAACTGTGATGGTTGATGAGAATTGATCCGCTTTTTTGCTCGAATGCAAATTCACCCACTCAATCTGTTGCAACCGGTAATGGGAGTGTGTGTTGCATGTGCACATACATTTGCATGTAGGATGTAGCTTCCATGTCCATCCCTTTTGGTTTGGTAAATGATACCCCATTGTTGAAGCACAAGAAACACCACAGCTTGTGGGCATTATCGCAAGGAATTTTGTTTTTCAAGTATCCCTTCTTTGCAAGCGGAAGCTGGAAGCTCGGTCGGTTGTGCGAAAGACATTCGGTAGCATGAGACAACGGAAGATCGGAACATCGGCGGGCTGCTATACCATTATGAAGACATTATGATTTTTTTTTGGTATAAATATTCGACTTTACAAGCTGTCACTGTGGACGTATTTGTGTTGCAAAACAGTGAGTGCAGCAGCATAAGAAGTGCCTCTATATCAGTGTCAGCCATTATGCGCGCCCATTATCATGTCATTCGCTTCCAGGTTTCAAGTGGTTGAAAGCGAAACAAGTGGTACGGTGAATGGGTTCCAAGATGAAACATTCGGAACAAAAACAAAAAAAAATGCCACGTAACAACCAACGCTCCAACCATCTAGCCAGGGCTGAGTAATGAAAGCAGATGCGTGATGCGTTTTTGCTTGGAGCCAACACATTGGCTTTAGTCGCGATTTACTTGAAGGGAAGCGCGAGCAGAATAAAACAAGCATCTCAGCAATATAATTTCATCCAGCCCTGCCAAACTGGTTTGCATCCGAACTGGCAGCTGCGGATGTGCAACATTAAATGCTGAAAACCGTTTGCTTCGGTTGCATTGGTGCATTGCGAAAATAAATCATCCTCCATGTGGTGCTCCAGTTCGGCTGAACAGGGCTGGCGTACCGTAATCCTCCCGGCTAGCTTCGTGCTGGCATGGTGGATTAATTTAATCATGTCCAGCACGATTGCACACACGTTTGGCTGTGCTGTGTGCACTGGCGAGACCCATCACACCCGACATCCTTCTCTGCACGTGTGTGTGTGTGTGTGAGTGTACTGCTTATTTGCGCCTTTTCATTTTGCAGTTGAACAAAATAAACGAAGAAAAAAAAACCAACACGATCCAATGGGAGTAGAAGTTTGAGTGGAGCAAAACCTTGGCGACAAATTATCTCATTGCGAGTGCTGATTTAGTCGACGGTTTTTTGCTAAATAGCACCAAGGACCGGCGTAAATTCGTTGAAGATTTGGTGCAAAAGACAGCCGGGTTAAAGTGTGGGCTACATGTGCGACACAGACGGGATTACGTATGAGTGATTGGCGTAAATAAATTCTTCCTCAAGGTGAAACCAAGCGGCTTTAATGGATGTGTAACTTGAGGGACTAAAATATTAGCTGTTTCTTGGGCGCTGTCACTGAAGTGAAAGAGTTGAGTGCAAAATGTATACGTTTGCTTTACACAGCAACACAGGAGTGATTGATAGAAGGAGTAAAGATGAAAGACAAATTTGATGTATTAGATTTGTTTGTTGATTTCATTTCTTTAACATGATGTTTTAATGAATTATTATTGTTGAAAAGGTGTATCTTCAGCAAACTGTGATGCTTCTTCATGATGATGTAGAATTTGTGCCATAATAAAGCTAAAATTCTTGTTAAGTATTTGTTTACTCGTTGGAGGCTATCGGGCTCTTCGCGGGCGACTCAATTATCTCCGATAACTTCCCATTAATAATTATCGGGCTGTTAACTGGAGTACCTATTTTACCCGATAACTGTCCGTTAATAACTAACAGTTACTCGTTAGTAGCTTTCGGGCAGTTATCAGGCAAAATTGCAAAAGCTGCTAACGGGCTGTTATTCGACAAAATTGTATCGTCCGTTAACAGCCCGATTGCAGTTAATGAGCAGTTTTTAAGCGACATTGACAGTTCGATAAATCTTAACGGGCAGTTATCGGGCAGAATTGAATATCTCATAAAATACCCAGCAATCCGAAGTAGATCATGTTACCCCTAAAACTAACCCACATTCTTATATTCGCAAATCGAATCGGTTTCGGTTGCTTTGTTTACCTTGAGGGACTTTTTTTCTTTATACATGATATATTGACACAAACATTTATTGTTTAATTTACAACATTATTCCGTGTGATATGTACAAATTATCCTATATTAATTACACATTACCTATCAACGACAAAATACCTTCACTGTATATGTGCAGCATGTTTGGATGCGTATAAATAGCTACACATGCAAATGCACAGTTGATGTCTTAATTTCACAGCAAAACTACTTGCTCGAACATACTTCAATTCGCTTCCGACTCAGCACCTTGCCTGCCACAGCTGACCTTTAACTGCCATTTGCCCTTCGGCCTTTCCGATACACTGCACTTTATGTGCAGTGCCGGACCGGAGACAGGACGTTCTACTGCACCGCACCGCACTTGCGGACAGTTGCAATTGCAAGCCGCGAAACAGCTGCTAACAACGCTAATCTTTTGCGCTCCGGTCACGGAGCTTGCTTCTTAATGATGCAATTTATAATGCGGCTATTTTCGGGCAGAGCACTTCCACCGGTCCCTTCACCGCATCCATCCCAAAGCCATCCCACCAGCCGCAAAAACCCGACACTGACCTCAGGCAGTGCCGGTGCAAAGTTAAGCTCGCTTGTCGCTTGTCTTGGCGGGCTTAGGAAAAGGAAGCTCTCGGTCGTAGGCCTCGCCCGATGGACACATATTTATATCGCTTACGTATGTGTTTGTGTGGTGTAGTGCACATAAATAAATGGGACCGTTTATGATGGTTGAGGTGTATCGAACCGGCGTCCGAACGCGCCTTACCCCATCGGCGAAGGAATTCCTTCCATCGGTTCGACCCATCCAATGAGTGATATTGCAATTAATAAATCATAGCCGCGCGTGTTTTGGGCCACCCGAACCAGCTGAGCAGCGTTTTATTAATAGGATTTTAAGCCAAAATGTGCAAATGGCTTCCCGCCGGGGTTCGGTCGCAACCCCGCAACCAGTCCGGCCAAACATCCATTCATTTTATGCCGTGATTCATCTTTCAGCGTTTCAGTCCAGCAGTGTGCTCTCTGCTCTGGGTTTGTGTCAAGTTTCCATATGCTGTTTTTTTTCTGTTTGGCTTGATTCTACCAAAAGAATTTCCCACACGCGCACACAACGGCACCAAAACACCGAAACCGATTAGATTTGTCGAATATAGGAATGTGGGTTTGCTGTCGGGGTGTGTAACGTTATCCACTTCCACGTCGTTTTGGCTGGACAATTGGACATGGCTGGGACAGCGGGTGAACCGCGCCTGAATGTTTGCTGGCCAACAAAACACCACCGACAATTAATTACCATCCCCGGCACGTAATCCATATCAATTTATCATGTTCCGGCTGGAAGCCATCGGTAATCCAGCGATATTCACTAGTTTCTGGCGCCTGGTTTGTTTCTCCATCCGCATCTCTCTCTCATCTCGCTTCTTTTCCACCCGAAAGAAATACGATCGCACACAACGAACGGTGACAACCAAATGCATGTGGAACACCTTTCTGGCACGCACGCAACACTTCCACCTTCCGTGGGGTGGAACTTCGGCGAGAGATCGATCGTGTGTAATTACAATGTTAAAACGTTGTTTTGCTCGCGCTGGCAAAAGGTGATACACACACCTGGGTGTAAATGAATTCCCAAATCCAAACGGGGAGGTACTACGCGATGCTATTTGCACGTTTTAATGAGCTTTTCGCGAATGATATTATGGTTTTTGTGGTGGCGTGTAACCTTTCATACCGGCGCGTTGACGGTGATGATAGATAGTTCGATGAAAGTTGGTTGCATTGAACATGGATGCTGCGTTTGTCGACTCCGAATGGTCATGGGCATGGGTATTGCTCTGTGCGATATGGATGGTTTGTTTGCTGAGGTAGATTATTTTACGGATCATGCGAGGTGTGTGTACTTGTTGAAATTGGTAAAAAACCCCCCACGATAATGATTAATAATAATAGGCCTTTTTGTTTCCTTACTGAATATGTTTAAAAGTTGTTTTAAATCAATTTAAAAATGTGTTTACATTGTCGGGTATTTTATTCTTTATATTTATCCGAAGTATCTAAGGCATATCATCCTGTAGAGAAGAGAAACTGATGCACTGATACTAACACTTATGCATTTAGAGGTATCATGTATGTTTTGTGAGATCACCAGTGGAGGTCGTCTATTATGAGTTACTAAGATCCAGACACACTTTTTAATAAACCATCTTCAGTTGGTGTGGTTTGTTTGTAAGACTTCCTAAAAGTGATCATTTTTATAACAAAGCTGCTTAACCAATCGGTTGATTACAAATATGATCGAAAATTTGAGCTTGCAGAGATTATACAATTTTGATGGTTAACCATTAGACAAAAGAATGCAAATTTTAACTTACCAACGCTTGGAAAGGAATTGTCAAATTAGTCTACACTTAATACATTAATCTGAAATGAGATAAAATTTCCATTTTATTTTTAACAAAAACAAGGAATGATATAATTTTCCACCCTTCAGAAATGTGGATGCACTTGCAGCAATTCGTGCTACCAAGTATTAATCCAGTCACAAGATTACCCGATGCCTGTCAATCCCGTACCATTTCCGACATTTCCCATCCAGCAGAGCTGGCAGCCACTTACGCTCGGCATTTCCTATCCTGGCTAAACACGCCGTAACACCTGGCAACTGTCTGTTGCACCGGTGTCGTCGTCTTGGATCGGTTTAGTTGAATCATCACCAAAGTTGCTGATATTCACCATCGAGTGGTGAATGTTATTGGAAGGCAGAAGGAAGAAAGCAAGCGAACGGGAAGGTTTTGTGTTTAACCTTCATGCTCATGTTCAACTGTTTCCATTAAATGTTCGACTCAAAAGGAAGCAACCGTGAGTTTGTGTTCTGGATGAAATGAGCAACCGCCACCAATTTGATTCACCACAGCGTGCACCTGTTATTCATTTACGTTTTTCGTAGTGAATTTATCGCACATGGTGTTGTTTGATTGCTTCTGTTGCATTAAAGACACAACAATGTGTACTACTTTTCTGCTGCCTCAGCTCTACAGTAGTGGGAAGCAATTTTCCGTTTTCCACGTGTGAAATGAAAATTGTTTTCTATGGCTCAGTTTCTCCTCACTGCAAGGCACTCGACTTGACTCGTGAGTTGACTTTACCTTCTCGACCTCGGTTGTGTTTCGGTGTGAGGTGTTTTATTAAATTTCAATATAATTTATACCCACTTCAAATTAAACGATGCTCACTTCAAGTCACACTTTAGCCAAGGGTTCTTTCTCCACCTACGTTGGAAGGAGACAACCAGCAACCTTGCTGTTACGCTATACACTACACCTCCAGCATGAGTGACAGCACAACGAAGGACGATGAATAAATTTACCACCAGCTCAGCCGACAGCCGTGCTCGTTGCCGTCCGCAACCCGAAAGACAATGGCTGCCGGGTGGATGCCCACGGTGGCGTCGGCGAGACGATGTCAAACTCGGACACGTTTCCTTCGCCTCGGAAATGTCACTCCGCATCGATGCAGCCGGAAGGAAATCCGTGCAATCTCTTTTGACAGTGATGCGCGACAGATGGGACTGAGCGGCGGGCATTGCAACATTGCATCGATTGCGCATTGGCGCATTGTGGTGTCCGGGTTTGCCGTGGAGCGGTGCGATTGGATTGCAACATCTTCGTGACAGGGATTTTGTTGGACGTCGCAGGTGGTCGCAACCAGTAATCGATACCACTTAGCCACGATGGGAGAATGTTTTATGGATTATTTTTCTGTGTACTGCTAACTAGGTTGTCCTGTTGGACGTGCGTATTTGCTCGCGAAGTTCATTCGATGCTCGTTTGTCACAGAGAAGGGCATTGAGTGCATTTGTTTGCGACAAATATTTAATTTTATTTGATATAAATATTCTGGTTATCTACTTGGTATACATTTTCATATTTATCGTCTCCTTATTATCGCTTTAAAGCTGTGTGATTATACTTTAAACGAAGCCGTTCTTCCTAATGCCGAGCTACTTATCTTTCATCCATTCTACACGCCACCGGATGTGATTTTGCTTTGAAATGATGAAACCGAGAGCAAAGGTTCAAGTGCAAGGAAACGCCTTTCTTTACGAAGTTTCATTTGCGTAAAGGGAAAACCTTAATAAAAAAAAGAAAAAATCATATAAACCTCTTACCCCACCCGGTTGCACGCCGTACCATTTCTTTTTCACTTACCACAAAATAAATAAAAAAAAACACACACACACCTTAGAACATAAAATGAAGAAATTGCAAAAGCCCCCACGGTAGGGTTGTTTGAAGTGCGGGCAGAATTTTGCGAGCTCCCACTCGCATGTCAAAAGTGGCAGAAAATTAAAATGCATCGCGCCAACAGGGCGCTGTTGCAAAGATGCGGCTCCAGCTAGGTGATAGGGTTGCGTGCGGCGGATGCGTTTCAATTAGATTACGCTTCAAGCGCATGTGAGAGAGTCAAGTGGCCGGTGACTGGTCATGGGTGACATCAACGATGCTGGATGCTAGTGTGCAAGGGTGAAAATGGGTGGACGGTTTGGAGGCTACTTGAACGTCGAGCATAACATCAGATCTTACTTTCATTTTATCGTGCATTCCATTAAAATTCATCAAAGCGTAGCACAGTTTTCGCTACTTGCTGCTGTGATGCGATTCTGCTTTAAACGAGAAATTAAAGTAAAATTAAATTAAAAATTAAAGTAAACAGAAAATATTGTCAAATGATCGGGAATTGAAGATAAAAATTTACATAAAAAACAATAATTATTTGGATAAAAATTAATAATACAGTTAAGTTGCAAGATGATTAAATATTTATAAATATGTTTATTAAAAATCAATTGAAAAAAAAAGGTAAATAATTAGTCAAAACACTACTTCAAAAATAGTTTGTCTAGGTGTGAACAAGAACTCCAAACTATTGACTGTTACTCGTGCAACAAATGGTAAAACCCTCAACCGCAATGTGTGGGCGAAAACGAGGGTGACGCATTGGACGTGATTTTAAAGACAGTGTAACTTTCTAGTGAACCAACGTGCGAGAGAACATCGGTCGGTGAACTTACGACGGTAAGCCACGATAAATGCAAATGTTTCCTCACTCGCAGCCTACTGCAAAGTGCGTGCAAAACTCGGCCAAACCCGCAAAACTTGGTTCCCAATATCGATGGAAGAATATCAATCTTTCCACACACACAAACATATATTCATGGAAGGGGGGGTGGCTGGTTTCGTATGAATGGACGCACACCTTTCCAACCGGTGCACACCGGATCGATGCATCCCAAAGCAATCAATTAATGGAGAGTGGAAAATGTAATTGAAATAAACAATCACACCACACGGTCACACCGCAAGCGGCCATCGGCACACATACGCCCGTCGTGAGCGGTGTGTGTGTGACTTGGTTGTTTTGATTCGCAGGCGAACGGGAGCGCAGTCGAGTGCACAAACCACAATCGCCACGTGTTAGGCCACTGGTGCTAGTGTCGGTCGGAAAAACTACCGTACCGGTGTGCTGGGTGGTCCTTCCAATCGACCTGCTGGTTGGTCTTTTCATAGCCACGGTGGCCGAAGTGGCAAATCTCGTTTTGCGAAGGATCTCGCCATGTTGGGCGATGGGGAAAAATCACCCTCACATCACGCATGCTACGGAGCGAAGCGTCATCTTTTGCACGATCTGCTTCAGGCTCCGTGCCGTACGGATATGGTGCTCAGAGTGCATAAGCACCCAGCATGGCCAATATTGGATGCGGAACTGTTTACGAAGCCGATACAATTAGGTACACTTGGAGATGTGCATTGGATGATGTTTCAATTTTCTCGATGGGTGCAAATATCGAACGGCACTAATTATCCTAATTCATCTGTTAACGGTAGCGAAAGGAAGAGGTTTTAGTGGAAAAGAAGTGTTTTTTTTCTCAACCGGTGCATTTTATTTGCTTTACTGATTTTTTTAAATGTAATCTGCATTTGAACTAAGATATACAATAAAAGTAATTTATCAAAATAAATATCAATATTGAAGTTAAAAATATTGTATCAATGCATTTAAACAAAAATATTACATATCCAAAGATATTTTCAAATAATTCAGTTGTTTTTTGAAACTAGTGATGGGCACATTCTTTCGGAACGGAACAAAATCATTTACTCTTTTAAAAGGAACGGAACGAACCCAGTGAATTCGTTGCACCTACTTTTATGACAGATTTAAGCCAAAATCCACTTTATGGTATGATTCAGGCAGGTACGCAAAAAAGAGACATGTTTTTAGACATAAAACAAGTATTTACATGTACAATATTTTTTCTAATTTCTCTGCAGAGCTACCAGTATTTGTAAACTAAAACATATGATCATAGATTCTTTGCAACCAATAGCGTGGCATACGACTAGTTGTAACAGATCAGCGAGAAAGACAATAATACAATAGGTTCTCGAAATCGAAATCGATTTTCCAGAAAATCTTTCAACAAACATGGACAACAGCTTTATTTGCACTCCGTTTTCAAGTAACTTTGAGGAAAATAAACATAAGCATGCGTTTACTTTCTAAGATGTAGTTTCTATCCATTCCATGGTAATCAAATTGTTAGTGTAACATAGCTACTGTGTAATTTTTTAATCTAGGTTCGAGTGTTCCACCGAATGAACGGAACGGACCTAGCAAATGCTGTACGAACTTCTCATCACTAGCAGAAATCAAACAGCGAAACCACACGCAATTGTAGCGCACAAATTTTAGCTTACCCACCGCACGTCAGTAAAATCACATCAGGCTTAACCGTCTCATCCTTTACTCGTAGCGGATTAACACCTCACGATCACTGTCTGCCTATCGCGCCAAATCCTTCCACCAGACGTATTGCCTGAATTACTTAATTAAACATGAGCAGCTTGTTCTTTAACTCATTTCCAAATCTCAACCCGCCTGCCCGTCTGCTCGGCCGAAACATTCAACAAATCAATTTAATCCTTCTACTTCACCGTGCTCTGGGTTTTCGAACCCGCAAGTCGAAACGCTATCCGTAGTTGTCGGATCTCGTTGAGCCTCCCTAAGCCAGTCTGCACCCCAGCCAGCAACAAATATGCTTTTTCCGGTGGGGATTGCACCATCGCTCGTCTTGTCAAGGCCGTGGAACGGATGCTTAAGAATTAGAATCCCGACCACTGTGGACGATGCCGTCGTCGTTCTCGTTCCCGTCGGTTTAGAGTCTTCGGCGGGTGGAATGTTCTGAAGCGCTTTTGTTGTACACCAGTACGCGACGGTTTTGCCCAAAAGTTCTGCTAGTCTCACACCTAACAGTAGCTTCTGTACGGAGACGGATGCTTCGAAAACAATCCCGTTCCCGTTGCCCAATTGCCCAACTGCCAGGCAAGTTTCTCCCCCGCATGAACTCATCTCCGTTACACGACGAATTATGTGAAGAATTTTCCTTCTAAAATTAATAAAATTCCATTCGAATAACGCTTCCCTGTTTGCTTTGCGGAGCGCGGAGAATAACGCTTGTACTGGCAAAAAAGGGACCGCAAAGGTTTTACTTACCATTCAGCAAAACAATCATGCTCGTGCGAATCCCTTTCTGCCTGAACAGAAAGAATGCTTAACGAAGCGAATGGTGGAAAGTGTGTGGCTTCGAGGCACAAACGCACCCATTAACACCCAACACCCAATCGCGGCCCAGTCGATCCCGGCTTGGGGAAAAGTTGCGCTGCGAAGGGTTGATTTAATGAAAGACGTTGGCAGGAGTTTTGGTTAAAACAAAACGAGCGAAGGGTTTCCGGTTAACCGACAAACGGCGTTATATTCCGATGGAAGGAGTACGATGGAATGGCTTTTGGTCAAGTGGTTTACTGCCGGGCTGCGTATTAATTTCAGTAATTTCACGCGTAATATCTTCAAGTGGTTTTAAATTTGATTTGTGCGGTGCTGATGTGATGAGGATCGGGATAACCCATTCGCGGTATCGTACGCCCGGTTCCTGAAGGTTGATGATTGGCTCGAGATTCCAAATAGCTTACCGCTGCCAAAGCCCAAATGACAAAGGGGAAACGGTGGCTTTGATAAAGGTTCGTTGCCACAAATGAAGGTGAAAAAAGGGTTAATGGTTGATTTAATTTTTGGGCATTTTCTTATCGCCGGCTTGATGAGGTGAGGCAAATGATGATGGGTTACAAAAAGATGATTTTTCTTTTTTCCATAAGGAAGTAGGAAAGCAGCGAGCAAAAAAACAAAATCGTGTACAGCTAATGAAGGGACGGTAATTTAAAACTTGGTGGAAGGTTTTTTTGTCGCTTTTGCGAAACAATTTTTACGCATAAGCACTTGAGATGATGCTTTTTTTTGTGTTTGCTCTATTTTTGCTGAACGTGTTTTTGCTTGCCGTGTGGACAATTGAGCTGGCGTAATGAGTGTTGGAAAACTTTTTGATGAACCCATCAATTGAATTTTTCTCCATTGCTGCCGAAATAAGTTTTTAACTTTCGCGCTAGTGCTTGTGCAAGCTATTTCCGTGGAAGATAATACAATTATTTGTTTGTAATCTTACTTCACTTTTTAGGAAATGATATCTCTCGTGTTTTGAAAATTAAATTGATTTTCAAACTTATATGGATTGTTTTTCCAATTTGCTTTTTATGCCATAAAAACGAAATAGAATTCTCATTTACTACATTACTAAACATGAGTTTAATAGTTCTTTTCAGAATCTCCAGTCCTCTTATACGCTTCTGGAAATCAGAAGTTATCTCATCAAGGAATAGAAAACTGACATAAACTGTAAGAAAAAAAAGGTTTTAGAGTAGAAAATTTGCTGAAGTACTCCTAGCACCATGTCCTTGCACCAAGCCTTAGGCTATAGTGCCAGTGTAAAGGTGAGCTTACAAACCTTAAGAGCTGTACGATGATCTAACTTCGACTTTTTGAGTGATGAAAGTGTCGTGCAACGTAATAAAATCGCCATGATCCAACGGGCTTTTCAAGTCATTAGAATGACACCAGACAACCAAGACTGTTGAATCTGTTCAGGGCATCATCATTAGATATTTGAAATATAGGCGATGGCCTACGCCTAAGTTAGGATTAAGAAATAACGTCGAAGGGTCTACAAGAAAGACCAGATTTAGGATTGACAGAAAATGTCGCTAGTCTGTGGGGAATTTGATAGTATATTTAAGCAGAACGCGATCGAGTTTGTCGAGGAAGCTATAAGTACGTATAGTAAGGCTTATAAGTACAGTCAACCAATAATATTTCTTCCATTTCTCTTTCAATAAAAATATGTTGTAATTTTCCAAAAATTTTACATTAGATGTTTATTAATTAGCAAAACAATATTATTAAATAAACAATATCTTTTTTTTCTTCGTTATGCATTAGCAATTTACATAAACACTCAATGTGAGAAAGGACATTGTTCCAAATTAAACACATTCCTTCGTCACGCACCTTTATTACGGTACGCTCAATTTGATCGTCACTAACCCCAAAACAAAAAATACCTCGGCAAGTGTCACGTGATGTTAAAAGCAGACAAACATCCTTCCGCCAACACGTAAAAAAGCTGACACGGACGTTAGAAGCGTTTTTCACATATACACGAAACAGAAAAAGAAACCAGAAACGAAGTGTCGAGACCGCACAGCCCACGTACTGGACGGAATCGTTCACCATCGCACCGAAACGCACCTTCATCGAGCAGACGTTGGCGATGATGATGATGAAAATACGCCACCTTTTTGTCGCATTCCTGTCACCCCCATCTTGGCGATACACAATCGCTCTAAGGGTGAGCTAGCTAGAATTTCAACCTTCATCAACCGGACCGATCGAGTTTGGCGGAGTGTTAGTTGGTGGGTTGAAGAGAAGATCGTCCGTCTATGACAACGTTGACTGATGATGCAGGATGATGCTTAGTGCACGAAGACGAAGATACAGCACATCCAACAGCAGCAAAAAGCAAAAAGAAACCCCCAAGACACCATAAAATAATAAACCACACTCGTTCGCGGTGTGGCCGAGGCAAAACAATAATTTATAAATTCATATAAAAATTCCACACCTCTCAGCGGGTTTTCGCTCGTTCAGCACGGTTCAAGCGTGGTCGCGTTTGGCCGTGTCACCGTACCCGGATGGGTCGGGTTTGGAAAATGGCCACGGCTTACGACGCCATTCCTTTCCGCAGCGCGCATCGAGATGGAGCTTGGATGATTGTCAGATGGTTCAAGGATGGTGAGTTCCTTCGCAGCCGCGAGCCAATGCGAGAGAAGTTTTGGGTTACATTCAATCTTTCCGAAGCTAATTTTAGGTACTTCGCTGGTAGTTCGCATGCAAAGCATTTTGGGAGGGTGTGACAGTGCGGAAAAAGTTTGTTAGACGGTTAGAAAAACGACCGTGGAGACAATGAGTCACAAAAATACGATACTCCTTTCGTCTGCTTACGTTTCTCTCTTACTGTGGGATTTTTCATAGCGAATATCTTCGGAATGGTTTTTATACCCCCGAAACTCGAAGAATATTTCCTCCGTTAGGTGGGCAAGGCCAACAGAAGATGAGGAAATACCTTCCACTATCAATGTTGGAATTGTGATGAAAAGATCGTGGCATCGTTTCCACCGACTAGAATTCAGTCGGATTTTGTACGGTTTTTTTTTTCTTCCTTTATTTTGTGTGTGAATCATGGGAGTGGAAAATGCATTTTCCCCCTGCTGAGGTAGACGTTGCTCTAGGAAGTGTGGTTATAATTCATGGGTGGTTTGTAAACATTGGCCCTCGAACGGGTGGCAAACCAGCCAACAAGCAGCAGATAGTTCCGCGGGCGGTAACAATGTAGTAAATTCTCTCCACCACCCTTGATGGATGGATATTTTAGCCCTCCGTTTTTTTGAAAACATTTTCACCACATTCGAGTGGAGCGAGCGAAAGGTCGGGCAAATGATGCCATTTTGTGTTTAGAAAATTGCGAAACAGGCAACTAAACGTAGGCCGCGTCGTGAAGGTGAAAGCGAAAGTGAATGTTTACAGGCGAACGTGGCTGGAAAACTCGCAGCGAAGGTATGGAAAGTGTTAACTTTTCCTAGTTAATTTTTTGTTCTCACTTCTCTTCATCAGGTTTTGCTTAGGGTGAAACGATGAGGGCATAAAGAAAATCCCGGAGCTGATGAAGCATTTATACAGTTTTTTTTCTCTTCTCTCTCGTCTTACGGGTGATTTATCGATGTTTGCAAACAGTAACCGAGTAGAGTGAGATGTGTTTTGCCTGTCGATGCAGGCTAGTAATTTACGGCTGAAGGCAGGAAAATGTGGAGAAAGGAAAAAAACTTACCACAGATCAAAGATGGCTTCAGTGAAAATGACAAATCAGTGCAGCACGTGGGGTAAATGTTCTGTTTTGTGTATTTCTGGCTGGTGGTGTGAAATAACGTGGAACGAAACAAACCAGAACAGTAAACGTCATAAATTTGTGCTGCATTTTGACAGCGCGTTGAAATAGCCGTTAAGAGTTTTAAAAACGATAACTTAAAAATATGATGCAGACATATGATTCGTTACTCACAAAATTCGTTCTGACATATTCTTTAAATTTATGAGAAAATGATTATCTTCCCTACGATGCCAAAAATCACCTCAAACATAAAACTTCCATTCGCGTTTCATCAACTTTTTGAAGCATCGTATATCACGCCATCAAACGCTATTCTGTATCGTTTTTCAATCATCCTTTCGGCGGGAACAGAACAGAGCCGTAAACCTATATAAAACTCAAATAAAAGCTTACTGCCACCGTGTTACTGTTTGCGGTTAAATTTGGTGCAAATCTTTGTTGTTTGTCTTCGCTGCATTTTGCCCCTTTCACTTGTCTTATTATTTTTTTTCTACCCACACCGCCATCCATGCCGTGGCGCAGTACTGGCGTTTATTTGATCGTAAATCGAGTAGAACAACGTGCCAGTAACGGAGAGCCAGAGACAGAAAAAAGGGCTGCAACGATTCCCACGTGGTTATAAACCTTTCGTAATGTCGTTTTCTGGCACTATCGAAGTTGCCCGGTGCTATTCGCTAGACAACTGAAGCCTGAAGGCACCTTTCTGGGTAGCTTTTTTTCTCTCTCTCTCTATAGTTAGATATGATGCTTGTTTTTTGTTGTCGTCACTGCTTTACCAGGGGAAAAAAATAAGAAAAGAGCCGAAAAAGTTCTCACTATAAAGTAGGAATAGTACAAGTGAGAACAAAAACATTCGCTCCACACCCAACGTGGTGAGCCGATTGCAAAAAGCAACAAAACCCGAGATGGTTGCCTTCCATCAGGCGTGGTGTTGCATGGGTACCGAAAGGCTTGAAGACCTTTTTCCCCATCAATTCGTACTTTGGCGCCTTAGTGCCATGGAACGGGTCCCGGTTCCGGGTAGTGTTTTGCCATGAAGCGGACGGTTTAAGCCGTCCTCCGTCTGGTTTCGTTATGTGCGCTAGCATCTTTCCTTCAAACTATTCCCTTTATGTTGTGACGCTCGCTTGAACCTGGCCGCAAGACGCAAAGCAACGTTCGTACAAGGCGAGATATGGGGTGTTTTTCGGGAGGGGGGCACGGGAACTGTACAATATTGGAAAAACAAAGTTTGATCATGCATGAAAATTTCAGGAAACACGAGTAAGGATATCGTTTTCGCGGGTTCGCCCGGTTCCATTGTCGGGCAAACCGAGACGGCAAACCGACGAAGCATCCAAGCCAAACAGGATCTTACCGATGGAGGCATTGAAATTTATATGCATGGTACCGTTTTGCTGCATGTAGTTTACATATCTGTGCGCGATGTGCGGGCAACATCCAGAGCCGGTCGGTGCATTTTGCTTTTTTACTTCGCTGCTGCTGATAAGGACACGAAACAAATAGGCTAGGCTACCGGTGCAAATGCGAGCGAAACAGTGGAATTGGTTGGTTGAATTTATTGAAAAATATTCAAAACAACCGCGTATCGTTTTGTTTGCGGACGGGCATCATGCTGGATGCTGATAGATATTTTATTCAAGGAAGGTAATTTATTTGAAGATGAAATACAAGATATAGAGCAGTGAGGTTATTTAGAATTAATTTATAGGAAGTAAACTTACAGAAGGCAACTGAAACGTAACATGCTTAGTTCTTTAAAGATAGTACAGTTTGAGCAACATGAATCGTTTTAAAAATGGTAAAAATAGCCAGGGAAGTTCTTTTCATTTCTGGATCTCATCACCCACAAGATTAAGTATCGATTAAATCAAGAAAACTGATAGGTAATAGATACTCATTCTATTACTCGAAATCTGTAACTATGCTGTTTCTTGCAACCTCCAGAATTGCTCAATTTTGCAGGACTTTTACTCTCGGAGGTATTTGGCATTAGTTTTGTCGTCTAAATCTCTCGTAGATTCTTTTGACATCTTGCAGCACTATGATGAATAGAAAATATGAGAGAGTTCCTTTTGAAATCCGAACTCATTTAACAGCTTGTTAGAATCTCCGAAATTAGGATTAATATTTGTGTAATTTTGTTCAGACAACGATTTCGTCAACAAACTAGAAATAGGATAGGTTTCTAAAGTTCTACAATAACCATTCACAGAGTTGATAAATTGTAGCGATCCTTTTCTTCTTTTATGAATTTCAACATCTGTATATTCCAAGAATTAAATGACCATTAATTTCTCTTAATCTTTTTTTTATTCATAAAGTACGCCCAGACCGCATTGCTAAGAAATTTTTAACTAAAAGTCTCTTTTAAACAAATCTATTCGTTAAAAAATCCAAACATTTTACGTAATGTGAACAGAACCACATCCCGCAAGTATCCCTGTCTAGCCGAAAACATTCTCAATTCATGTGACGCAACATCATCAACAACCATTACTGTCCCATTCGTTGACCGTCACACGATTCTGCTAGATCACCCGTACTTGCAGTTAATTAATCTGCCCAGGATACGCCTAATGAACAAAGTTTAATGTGGGATCAAGCTGTAAGCGCACCCGGCGAAGCAGCTGAAAAAAATCCCAACAGACGAAACTCTTTGAAGCTCACGAGGCCACGAGTGACAACTCGCGTGCAGCGTAACGCATCATATGCAACTGCGAATGTTCTACTAACGGGGACTAAAAATAAACCTGGCTGGCTGTGAAACAAAACAGAAAGGTGGCGAAAAGGTTCGTTAGTTATAGGGGCATTTTTTTTTCTTTTTCTTTTGGTTCTCTGACATCCGTCTATGTGCAGCAACACAAATGATAACTTTTCGTACACGTTTGAACGGAAAAGTCATTGAACGTTAGCCCATCCGTCCAATCTGTTGAATCTCTGCTTGGCGATAGTGTAGTAAGAGCAAATGGTCGCATACACAGGATGCATAACATGGACGCAAAGAAGGATGCAACAAGCTGAAGCAGGACGTAATCCAACCGACTACGAAGCTCATAAGCATCATATGAATGGAAAGTGATCCTGACGTCTAACCTTTCGAGCACCGACCAACTAACTGTTCGGTTTCGTCCTTCTTTAAAGCTTTGCCACTGCTCTGAGCTGCATACGACCATTCCGTTTGCCGTTGAAATTGAAATATTAAAACTATTAAAACCATCCCCAGCAGCACCCAGCGACCCCGGGACTCGTGAAGCGATGAAGCAACAAATATAAATTACTTCTTACTTTAATTCCTTGCATTCCTGAGCAAACTTCTCGGCAGACCGGACTGCTGGAACGCAGCAACCGACCAGCAAACTGAACACCGTACTAGAGTGGTCCATTCGTGTTGACGAAGTTATCGTTTGCATTTTTACATTCTTCTGGCTACCGTACCGAATGGTTTGCCGGCGGAAGGTCGGTTTCTTCTTGTCTCCGGTCGCTGGCGATTGGAGCAGAGACCCGACGCCTGCTCTACGGTGCATTCCAACTCAGCACACCACCACGAAATGTCCCAAACAGACACGGTTTAGTTGCAGATTGGAAGAGTTGATTTCTTTTTATTTCACTCGCACCAACGAGAGTGAGTTCGCTTAATCGTTTCCTAAACGATGTCCTTTTCCAGTAGTGACTGGATCACTTACACGATTTGCTACCCTTCGAGAAGCGTAAAAAGGCGTAAGGCCGCATATTTTTGGAAGAATTTAATAAATATAAAGTCGTCGGTTTCTGTGTGTTTGCTTGCTAAATGTGGGAAAGCAGGAATGTGACTTTCAGGAGGTTGCTTGAACTAAAGCGTTCGTATCGATCGTTTCTGTAGCGGCGTTTCGGGACTGATCATGACTCACTTACCATTTGTTTCGTATTCCCATTTGCTCTCTTTCCAGGGTAGCCTTGTGCCAGGGTTGTACCATCAAGAAAAATCCCCACCCCGTTTTGCCAAGATGAAGATGTCAAAACTCTCCAATCAGACCAACTCGCAGGACCCGCAGGCGGTGAACTCGAGAGTTTTCGTCGGCAACCTGAACACATTTCAGTGCTCCAAGACGGATGTGGAGCGCATGTTCCAGCGCTACGGACGGTTGGCGGGTAAGTTTTTTTTGTTGTTGAGGGGCAACAAGTTTTTATTGTTTTACCGTCAATATTTTATTGTCTGAAGCCACCGTGCGAGATCCTTTTAAAGATGTGCTTTTAAAGGGGTGCAGTTTTGGGTGGAACATGAGCTCTTCTTTATGCGTTTAAAGGTTTAAGCCAATCAAGGGCATTAAACCTTCCATTTCAGTTTAAATATGTTTCAAAAAGGGAGACAAAAAATCAATATACATTTGCTTGCATCAAGCTTGATTCAGAACAGCATGCGAATCATGAGCAATGGTGAACCAAAAAAAAATCAGAGAGACGGCAAAACGTCAACCGACACTTTCCCGGTCGCTCACTATTTTGGAAGCCATTTATCGCATCAATAATTCGTGCTCGTTTGATGTCCGAGAGCAGTCGCGACGGTTATTCGATTTCTTCCCCCCTTTTTTGTGCCGACTATAAAGCGGGCACAAAGTTGCAGAACAAATCGATCAAGATTCGTTTCGAGCTGCAACGCAAGTTAGAAAAGGAAAGGGAAGAATAAACTACAAATGGGATAATTGAATTTACAATAGTCTATTAGGGAAAGTTTCACCTCGGATGGAGACGGTGTCGTCTGCCAACATCGTTGCTTTCGTAGAAGAAAAAGATTTAAACGCTCCACTCCACTGGCATGTAGCTAGGAATGAACGAGAGAAACAAGCAAAACTGAAGCAGGTAACGTGGTACAAAATTAGAACAAATCGATGCCACTCTAGACGTCCAGACGAAAAAGACAAACTGCTGGAATGGGCAAGCGACTATGCTGGACAGTGGCTGCGTGTGTATAGTCGCTCCCGCGGAACCGGAACTTCTCGTGTGGATAAGAAAGTGGAAAATCGTCTTAAGAAACTTAATTGTAAGCTCCTTTCAGCAACCATACCCCGCTCGGCAACTCGTGTCAAAGTTCGTCAGTATCAAATGGATGTGTTTCTGCACCGTTTGTCTGCTCCACTGCAGTGCAACGAGGACGGCTCGTGTCCAGCAATGTTTTCGAGATTTTTTTTGCTCTCTTTTTTCTGTTCAGTGCAGCGCAGTTGCATCGACTGCAAAAAAACTTTATTTTTTTGCGAGCGTAAAAGAAGAACCAAGGCGTCAAAGAATCAAACTGCTATTAAAGTTCATTTAAAGCATTGGAAAATCTATTTGCCAATCGTTCAGCTATTGAGTGGTTGAGTAGAATCTTAACAACAACAAAAAATCTAGCTCAATAAAATTACAAAGCAGAGCCGTTCGAGTGCGTCCAGAACGTTTTGTGGAGTGAAAGTTTTACGTTGACCGTTTACCACAATTTGTAAATCATGAGCTCAAATGATCGAATAAAATGAACATGGTTTTCTCTCTTTGGGTTGGTGTAACTTTTGAAAAGATCGGACTTTAAATTTGTCGGTTAGCTCATGTTCTTTTAAATGAGCTTTGAGGATAGAAATAGTTGACCTCAACAGCTCGTATTTGGTTGGTCAAATTATCTAAAACGTTTAAATTGGTTTATGATTTTTTTTTATTTCTTTTAATTTACTTTTCAAAAAATAAGTTTTAAATTATTTTAACTAAATTTAGCGCATGTTACAAAAATTATGATTTATATAGATAAATTATATTTTTTGAATAATAAAACTGCTAGTAATGACTAAACTCAAAAACACAACGATTTGGCTTTTTTTTTAGTTTTTGCCTTTTCCCGTGCATATTCACTTGTGGAAACACAAAGACAAAATTAGATAAATTGTGGAATTTAATTTTTTTAAATTTTGTTAAATATATCACTTTTATTTTTAACTTTTAATATTTTGTTAAATACATCTTTTAAATATTTTATTTATTTCTTTATTATTTTTTCCCCTCCTATTTAGTCTACATCGCTTAAAAGAGACTTTTAAATAAATCTCCACAACCCGAACCCATTTTACATTGCTGCAGTACTATTAATTTAGAAAAGCGCACCCTACACACTCCATCCACGCACGTACAGTTCCATAACCCCTTGCGGGTATGCAACGCGCTCGACAAACGAACCCTAAACAGCTACTAATTCACCTGCAGCAACATTAATGGCGGTGCGGCCCGACTCGCCCGCTAAGGTGGTATTCACACCTTGTCAAACTGTCATGCACAATGCTGCGGAAATGGCAATGCAATTTCCACTTCATTGCATTTTGCTTTTCGCTTCGACAGCGACCCTACACCCCTGAATGGGATGGGAGAGAATGATTGTAAATAAAAGTTTATTGCATGCTTTTAATTAGAAACTTTCCTTTGCAGTTTCTTTGGCAATTGCAAAACGTCGTGGAAGGGAGTGTGTGTATGTATACTGCATGAAACTTTTGATTTTTATTTCAGTTCTGTTCACCATTCTCGCTGGCTGATTGCTTGATGGAGTTCCCTCGCTTAGTTGTTCCCTTTTTTCTCCTTTTCATACAAAACTAAAATGGAAAACTCTGGAGGATAAAAATGAGGAAGTTAATGTACCTTTCCATCGAACGCACGAATGTGGCTCGATTAGTACATTTCAACTCTTTTCCTTCAACCCCAAAAAAGGGAGTGTTTGCTGCTTTTTTCTCTGTATTTTCTTTGCCCAAAAGACCAACGAGCGAGCTGGCGAAAAAACAAGTTTACGTCCGGAAATCACGATCATTACGGTTGGTCATGGCTTCCTGGTTCCACGCCGAGCGAACGTATGTTTCCGTTCGTCGGTGCAGTTTTGTTGCGAAAAGAAATAAGGCCAAACTTCTTCACTAATTTCATGCTTCCCTGGCGGTTAGGGTTAGGGTTTGGTTGTATGCTACGAAACAACACCGCTAGGATGAGTAGGCACAAACGTACCGGGCACAGTTTTACAAGTTTTATCAATTTTTAATATCACTCACAACCAACAGGAAACTTGCCCTGCTGTTTTGCAGCAGCGTGGTTGTTTTGCACCCGAAATCCGGCACTATTTTGATTGCTGTTTTGCGCCTGCAATGCGACGCCAATTGCAGACAAAGAAAACCCACCAAATTGTTGCTCGTTAGTTTCGCCGATTCATCATCAGCCACCGGGTGTCCCTGTACAGGGTGTTTTGTCACACACACACACACACACCGAGACCGAGACACGACTTCACCAGGCCGCTTTGCACCAGTCTCGACTGATTGCGTCATTATCACTGGCGCAGTGTATCTGGTGATTTGTTCGCAACGAGCAGCTCACTCGCAAAATGGCACACAAATGGGTAAATAAATCTCATCTAACGAAGCCGCGCATGTGTGTGAGCGTACAGTGGATAAAAGAATTCTATCTTCCTAAGCTAAATAAACAGGAATTGCAAAACAAAAAAACGCACAAAACGCATCCCAAATCTGTGCTGTACAATTTTTACCTTGCCCTTTAAAAAATGCATCAGATCCGCTAATGCAGGACGATGCCAACAGAAACAAAACCGTCCTGAAATCGAACCTGAACAGCCCCACCCCGACGAAACACCGGTCTGGTCTGGTCGGACAGATTACAATTTTCCGAACATCCTGCAGCCTAAAGGTATAAAGCCTTTGGGCACTCCATCGCCCAAGCCAATGAATGGATGGATGGATGTAAAACAATTCCCTCTTAACGAACAGGGAACACTCAGCCCGAAGCATGCGAAATAATTCCACGGACGGGCCTATCGGTCGGTACGCGCTACCGTACGGAACCGTGCGTGCATCTTTGTCTCCCCAAAAAAGTCCCGGCGTTTCGGATCGGATTGAATGATTTTTTTTTATTTGTTGCTGTGCGTCTATGCGATTTTTCAGTTTTCAATCTCACTAGCATGAGCCGTGCTGTAAAGATAGGGAGATTTTGAAAATGTAAAAAAAACCCGTCATACCATACAGCAAAGCTTGTAACCTAGCGGCTGATGCAAGAGAGCTAGGGATTGGCTGTTCATCACTAAAGCCTGTCATGTTTTGGCGGGCAAATAAAAATATACTAAAAATACCAATTTTCCAGTGATTAGCTTGACATTCATGTATCAAAAGGCAAGATTTGTGTGAAACAAACATTAATTTGATTGCAATTTTGCTGCGAATTGGTGGTTCGATTGCAAATAATGATGTGCTTTGTTGGCTGTCTAGCGTTCGTGGCAAATCAGGTACCTTTAGAAGAGTTCCAAAATAAACGAATTAAATTAATCGAAATAGTGATTTTATATTTCTCTTTAAGATATTTTTACAAAAAAGCTTTTCTTATGATTAGTACTAAAAGGAAACTCTTTTCATCCATTGTTGCACTTGCTACAAAGAATGGCCATTGTCGAAATTTCCCATCACGGCACCACAAACTGCAACCGAAAATCATTCCATTTCAGCTTTTTCTCAAACACACGCGAATGCTTTCACCAACCATTCCAACGTACAGCAGATCACCAGCAGTGTTGGACTGCTGGTATGTGGCCCAAAAAAAAAAAGGATTTTGAATGTTTGAATCCCGGCACCAGATAATCCTTTCTCTATTTCTGCCCATGCATGCGTGAATTATTCAGTCGATGAAATTGGGATTTTTTTTCTGTTTCATTTGGCAGCCTCACGTACCGTTGCTACTGCGTCAGCGTACAAAAATGTTCAGATGGTCCCCGGTACCAGTTGCCTGTACACTTTGCGCACATGTGCTGAAAAATGTATCACTTGCTGTATCCGCGCGTGGTCGGACAGCAATCATCCAGCACTTTGCAGTGGCACATTCGAGTAGCTACTTGCATTGAGCTGATTCTTACTTTTGTTGCGTTGTTTGCTGTAACGCCTTCACAGGTGGTATAAACTCTTGCTGCGTTGTGTTCTGTTTCTTCCGCACGCACCACACGCGACCGAGCGCCATGCGTTTCGATGCTCAATTTAAGCCATTCATCAACGAAACCAGGCGTGTGTGTAAAGTGTGTAAAATTGCGATGCAAATAGAATACAAAATAGAGTTTTTGTTTCAAATGGAACGAGTGAAAAAGCGAGAATAATTTCCTGTGGGATACAAATCATGGCATGATGTGAGTGTGAGTTGGATGCACATGATTGCAGTTCATTTTTTTTCTTCGTTGCCCTCCGGTATGCAGCACTTTAAATTGAGCCGTAATTGGTGTTTTATTTCCTTCGCTACATTATCATAAACTTGCTGCATCTATAAACTTTTTTTATTGCATTTTCTCGTTTACACAGGAATTTCCATGCATAAAGGATACGCATTTGTGCAGTTCACCAATCCATTTGATGCACGGAACGCGTGCCACGGTGAGGATGGACGAACGGTGCTCAGCCAAACTTTGGGTAAGTAATTATAGTTTTAAAATTTAAATAGTATCATACATGATATAATATATTTTATAGTTTTTAGTAGTGGGGTGCCTGTAGAAAACTATAATAAATGAAACTTTAATTGTTTTTCATGTTTGACAGTTGTGAGAATGAGATAATTTTAATTTGACAGTTGGGAGAATGACATACGACCAAGGTTTATACAGACAAGGAATCAAAGGAAATTCTTTTAGTAATCAAAGCGATCGTATTTAGTGTGTTATGTTTTGACATTTTCCAAGTGTTCCTTGTATAATTCAATCCCAACTGTACAATGCCACATGAAGCTTTCCATGCATCATGATAGAGCCAAATTCCCACAAGCAAACAATGGCTCCAGTTGGCAAAATTGGACCAACTAAAAATGGATACATCATGCTACGATTATTGCAACCATCCCGTCCAACCGTACCACACACACACACTCGCAAACATACAGGAAGGAAAGCCATTGTGCCGCCCTAGACCCATCATCAATCATGGCTAGAAAATGATAAAAACTGGAAAACTTTCGCTGTCATGTCATACATAAATTATTTGCTTCTCCATCAAAATGGGAAACTAATGTGCGAGTGTGATGGCAGCAGACAGTGAAAGTGCGTGCCAGAACTGGTTACGCTTAATATTGCTTCTTTTGGACCAGGGTAGTTTTGTTGTGCTAACCCTTTTTTTATACGAAAAGTGGGAAATATGGTGTACTGGGCCATGGAGCAAGCTACCAATGTTAGCTAAAGTTGACCTGTTTTTGGTAATTTCCACAATGAATGCGTTTCGTGTTGGCCAAAATGAGCCGTTCCCCGATGGTGGTGTGAGTGTTTTCATTTCCGTGAACAAACGACAAATAAGTTCTTCCTTCCTGGTCATTTGTTTCTTCTAATTTATGGCATTCTCGTATACCGCACGCTTGGAAGGTCACATGTTGGAAGACCATATTTCATTGGCTCGTACAGCGCGAGCTGGTGTTTTCGCAATATGTTATCACGATACAACAGCAACATTGTACCTTCGCTTTGTAATTATTTAACATCAGCTGCAACTTTATAATAGACTTATTTATAAACGTTGAAATGTAAATATAAACTAGTAGTTGCACTGCTTCTTGATTCACGCATTTCAAACAGATGTCTAATCCAATCCGCTTTCGTTGCGTATAAATCACACGCGAGGGACAGGACATTGTTTGCAATAAAATTAAATACCACAAAACAGCATTTACATTCGCAGCTGTTCCCACAGCTCATGGCGGTTTTATTTATCCGCATTTTTGTCCGTTGATGTTTTGCTGGTAGTTAAAAATGGTACACGTTTGCGCTATGATTAGCTTTTTGCCATTAAAATAGAAAACCCAATTTCAAGCATGCATTATGGTGTCCTTCACAGTGAGCAGTTTGAAACAAATAAATGTGTTGGAGCTGCAAACCAAACTATGAAAATCTCTTCAAAGTCAGCTCTGGTTCTTTCTTGTTCGTATCCTGATAACGAATGTGACAGCTATGATCACACTAGTTGGTGAAGTTGCACTTTGAGCTTCATGCCGTAAAATTGCAACATTTGCATTCTCCATCATTATCCACATTGCTGATGGAATGGAAATGAACCCGTCCAAACTGTCCGAAATGGATGAAATTATCAGGCAATTAAATTCATCTTCAGACTGATCGAGTCAATGGATATCGTGCCGAATCAAACCAAGACACACTGTCCAGCGTTCCGGCTGATGGACGGGTAATTTATGACGTGTGCGATGCACACGGCTATACACGAGACGCGAGATGGAAATGTTCTAATTTTAAAGTGTCACCAGACGATGCCAAATCATCGGCCGGTACGGTGGGAAGTGTGGATCGGTAGATCCTCGGTGTGGCCTTGCATATTACCGTTACCGATATGCCATTCGGAAAATGGATGAGAAACGGCAATGTTCGGTCGGGATGGATTCGTAATGTGCTTACATAACGCTTCGCAACCGTTTATTGTCGGCAGTAAAAGTGCTACACGGTGCGTGGAAATGGTGTGGTGCCTTGCAACATGAATGATTGACAGGTGGAAAATTATCCCCCACCTGAAGGTGTTGATGATGAGTCAGGCGGGAAATGATACACTTGGATTAGTAAAGAAGAGGATACAAAAGAAAGAGCGAGAGAGAGAGAGATAGAGAGAGAGAGAGAGAGAGAGAGAGATAGAGAGAGAGAGAGAGAAAGTTGAAGACGGTTTAACAAACACTAGAATATAATAGCAATTGAACTTGAATTAACTAAGATATAGAAACAAATTAAACAGGTTTATTCACGTTCAATTTACAGTCAGCCTGCTAAAATAAATAATTTTTGTTCAAGCAAACTCGGGCTAGAAAATGTAATTTTTGCACAGGCCTTTAATTAAGTTATTACCCAAAAAGTCTTCAGAAGAAGTCTCCAGACGCAGATTTTTCATGTTACAATTTTAATTAAAAATTTTACAAATTTTACAATTTTATTATATTAATCAACAGCGATTTATTAAAAAGCAATACTAGTACATGACGAGAATTCTTATTGTTCATTTTATTTGTTGCAATACGCCTGGTCATTTTTCTGGAATTAAAAAAAATAGGAAAATAATTAAAAAATGTTTGTCAAGAGATTCTATTTTGTAATGAATCGATATTTCACAACTTTTACTACTCATCAAATACTACAGCGAAGGCATCTTTGTATAGTGCTAATAAGAAAGCAGTTATGGGTCATTTCAATAATTAAATTGCAACATGTCTCTATGAAGGGAAACAACATGTGGAACCGTGCAAATCGATCAATTGAGGCTAGTGTCTCTTATAAAATCCGAAATCAGAACTGATTTTTCGAGCTTGCTAATGTTTATCTGCTCCTTAATGTTTTGTTAAATTGTGTCTTTAAAATTATGAATTTAGAAAAAGAACATTCAAATATGTTGCGGACGAACAATAAATCTATTTAGAACAAATACAACCATTCGCCATTATTTCCTTCAGAAGTAAATTTATTTTGTTTTTACTTATCAAAACAAGATCCTGTAAATACTCCCAATAATAGCTA
This sequence comes from Anopheles rivulorum, assembly GCA_018908115.1. NCBI lineage: Eukaryota > Metazoa > Arthropoda > Insecta > Diptera > Culicidae > Anopheles > Anopheles rivulorum. The sequence continues at coordinate 26,025,540 of CM032178.1, forward strand.
CACTACATTCAAGACCAAACATAAGATTATCTCTAATCCCCTCGCAGACATGTTAGTCCTCTCTCACTCTACCTAAACGCTTGACGCTCATTCGACGCGCATTTGCCGGCAATATAATTTCTCAGAAAACGCGACCCATCGTTGACTGGGTCGATGACACACACCACCCATCACCATGTCCGCACGTGATTAAAAAACGCGTACAACACCACGGTCCGATCTGGTTTGTTGCGGTGATTTTTTAATCTCGCCTCACCGTCAGCATCCGATCTGCTCGAATCATTTTTCTTTTCCATTTTCCACAACGTTTGTCACCACGTGGTGGGCAAACTCGGCACGGTAACCGAAACGCCTTTTTGCCAAGCATCTATCGGTGTCGATTGGTGGCTGGTTTCGCGGAACAGTGCGACGTGGACATTAATAAAGTGACCAGTAAGCGATTCGTTCGGTAGATCGCGCCAAAGGTGCTTGACAAAAATAGTTGTTACGATCGTCAGGAAAATTTATCTTTCATGTATCGCCGTGCCATACAGTCGGTTTAGACAGTGGTTTAGATGCTTGAGAAAGGGGGGAGATACTAATGCACGAGTAACACACGCCATGCTGTTCTCACGCAGGGCATAGTAATTCGCAGAATCAAGGCGCGTCGATGCTCGTCGGAAAAATATCATACGTAGATCTGGGAGCGAAGAAAAGTTTAGGAAAATGCTACCCACACTAGCGCACGCACACACACACACAAAGTACTACCACCGAATGTGGCGCGTCACGGCATAAGCAGCATTCTCGCTCATTGTTTGCGAAATGACGCGAGCATGACAATTGAACTAATTATAATTAGCAAAAAACGCGCTTGTTAGTGAACTATCTGCCCGCTCCGGCCCATACATGGTGCCATCTCCTGCCACCATCCGGTTCTGGATCTGGGATGGGGATCGAGGCAATGGGGGTTTCGGGTTGGAGTTGGTTCATAACTTTGGCCACATCAACAACAACAAAACAGCATACATCAGCTGGCAGATACAGATGGCCACCGGCCAAAGGGAACACACACATCGGGGGTTGGTATGGGGACGATCCGGGAATGCAGTGAGCCGTGGTGAAACACTAAAATTAACCTCCCCGAAAAATGTCGCACGTCTAGCGCATGCTGGCATTGCACTGACGCTGCCCTCATTAACATTCTTTGTGCCGGTTCCCCCATTTTTTTTTTATTGCTGACCCTTGTGTTCTCTCTCTCTCTCTCTCTCTCTCTCTCTCTCTCATTCTCGTGCGAATTCTGTTTGATCACATCCTGTGTTTGTTGTTGTAAACTTTCTTACAGATGTGAACATGGTTGCGGAACCGAAACCACACCAAACCGGTCGGAAACGGCAAAACAAATCGAAAACCGGAAATGATTGGTAAGTTATTAGTTTTATTGCTTATCTGGTAATTAAATGTTTTTCTTCAAAATTTTTTACATGTTGATAGGTTTTTCATTATTTGGGATTGTATCATTAAAATTTTAATTTAAAACAATCAAGGATTTCAATCAATTTTCCGGTAAAACTTAAAACTAAGCTTCTTTGAGGACTTTTCATTTTGCTTAAATTGATTACAATGTTTCTATGTTCTTATTAGCATCTAGGTTAAGGATATTCATCAAGCAAGAAGAAACTAAATAAATAAATTATTACATTTCGCATAATTTACAAATAAACATCAAAAACTATATTACATTTAAATGATTTGGGTGAAACCTGTGGAGAAATTTCTTAAATTTCTCGGATTGAGCTATTTGCTATGTAATTATTCAACAAATGAGGTGTTCATTTCAGTTGAAATTTTCGGATTAACTTATCACACAGGTATAGGAAAATTGAAAAGGTTTCCAAATAAGCAATTTTGGGTGATTCCAACGAGAACACTTCCATTTACAGTGAAACTCCATTTATCCAGATTCCAAAAACTAACTTTTGAGTTATTCTTGCTACTCGAAAATCACATTACTACGAGGAAATGAATATAGTTATTTTCAAAATCATCATCGACTACTAATGAAATTAAGTTAACAAAATACATATGCGTTTAGCTAAAATTAGCAATGAATCAAAATATTTTGTAGAAATGCATGGTAAAAATGAATTTGTACTAAAATTCAATTTGGTTCAAACCTTCGTATAAATCTCGCATAAAAAAGATTCACTAATCCTTTTTTTCTACTCTTTCTTGCAGGGATTACTACTACGATAGGTAAGTACGGTAGCATGTCGTCTCGTTTACCAAACAAGTGCTAACAAACGGTCCCAGCCCGGTACCAGCTGTTAGAACTTCATCACTCATTCACTCATTGAACCGACAGCTAAACTGTTTCGACACCACCATCATGTTGGGCACACATGATTTAACTAATTGGCCGCTTTTATGATGCGTGATGCTTGCCACCGCCACCGAAGCCAACCGCGGACTATTTGCCCATACCAGCGGCTGGCCCATTTCCAGCAGCTGGCGGATTCTTCTGCCATTCTGCCTTATCTCCTTATGTTTATGTTGCGAAAAAAAAAATACAGATCTCCTACCATCGCTTCTCACGATCACGCTTAATCGTGGCGACAGCGGAAACACTAACGGCACAACCCGGAAAATCATTAACGCCCTTTCGGCTCAGCGTGTCTGGGCGAAAAGACGATGTTGAACAAGCGAAACAGTTATGAAATGAGTTATCTTCCCAAAGGTTGTTCCGCAATAACGACGGTACCAGGGAGTGTAAAGCTGGAAAATGATGCCGTTAAAAGTTCAAATTTTAAGCCCTTCCTGGGTGAGGGTAGGGAAAAAAAACTCTTCCCTCCGGAAACCTTACCAACAGTTGCTGCCTTTCCAGCAACTTCCGTATCTAAAGCGCTTCCGTGTTGCTTTTCTCACTCACGCCACCAAAGAAGGGCAATGAATTTTTAGCAGCTAGAATACACATTTCGCTGTGGGTGAAAGTGTTGAAAGTGTAATGGGAGAAGATGTAAAGCCATACTTTCGCTCTCACACCGGAAAATCCGTCGTGCAGCGGTAAAAGTGGTAAAGGAAAAACGATTAACGCAGCCAACCAATGTGCTGCGGGTGAGTCAGAGTGTTAGAAAAATATTAGCCAATTTCATTCTTCCGCGTGCGGCATTCCAATGTTATGTGGAAGTTATGAAAGGACCCCAAAAAATGGCTAACGATCCAGTGACGTTGGTCAAAAATGTACGCCGAAACACTACACCTTCACCCGACCAACCGACCGGCCACGATCCTGTCGGTGGGGAAGAGCTAAAATGAAAGTTTAATCTTTTTATTGCACGCCGGTCGTTTTGCACGACCATTCATATTCATCGTCTAACCGAGTTCGGGTGGCCTGGAACATTCTGGAAGCGCAACAAAGTACTAAAAAAAAAAATCCTCCCATCCCATCCGGGTGGCTAGTTTGCCGTAAAATAAAGTGGGGAAAAAAGGCATCACTCATGATCGCACCCATGCCCTCGCAGTGTTCACTTCCTCTACGCTTAGCTTAACTTTACTGACCCGCTGTTGGCTGTTGGCTTACGTGATCGGTATTAAGTGAGTCAGCGCGCAGGAATACCCTCACTGCCTGCACCATATCCGAGAGGCCATCCATATTGTTTACCGTACGTAAATTGCTGTCCGGAAACGCTCCAATCTGTTCCGGAGCTGCGGATGCACTGGCACGATGGCTGCTGGCACTCACTAATGCACATGGCTTTATAGTTTTCTTTTACTTGTATGCGTTTGGCGCTCTTGCCAACCCTTCTAACCGGAGTTAATCTTTGTGGTTATTAAAGCTTAAGCAAGTTGCTGTTTTTTGTTGTGATGCACTCTTTCACTGTGTGTTCCACTTGACCACCACGGTTTTCGGGTGAGCTTCCAAGGGAGAACCTTCTATGAGGTTGCTAGTCATGGTACATGCACATTCACTATCATCTATGAATATAGTGATGTAGTTTTGCTAGGAATCAGTATGTGTGGTGTTTAAATGGGATAAGTTTTTAGCAACTTTACAATTACGCTGGGCTAATTATCAACCAACGTGTTTGTTTTTTTTTTTATTCATTCATAAATCATTTTAGCTTAATTGTGACAATTCTACTGTAAGAGATTATATCGTTATTACTGGCGTTATTTTATTATGTTTAACAATTTTGATCTTGTCTTATTGTTGATTATAATTATTATTGGATGAACTTCGAAATAACAGTGTAAAACACCATTTTTCCTTTTTTTAACTCATTGAAGTTTAGAAATTTTAAAATTCTTATTTGGAGAACTAGCTCAAGTCACACTTTTACTTTAATAAAGTGTGGTTTTTAGATAATTGATTTCTTTTATCAAAATGGCAAACATTTCATCTTAAAAAGGGATTTTTATATTTTTCACAATTAAATACGGTGGATCGTCAAAACATCCAGATCGGCTTATATAATGTTTAATATTTTTATAAATAATTAAATTTTTCGTTGGTTTTCAAAAAAAAATCAATATTTATTGAAACATTTCCCGAAGAAAAAGAGTATTATCTCCAGGTTCTTCCCTAAAACACATAAATAAATTTGTTTCAATATTAATTTCACCTGTACAATTACAATTTTTTTCGTTTCCTCGATGCAGTCATAAATTTCCATTAATTGCAATCAATTTCATTACGTGTTTGATGTACCGACAGTATCGAAACACTTGATATCACACAAATTGCTATTTTTTCTATCGTACCGTATTTCCGGGCTCGGGTCATTTTTCTTCCAAATCCACTAGATCACTGAGTAATGAGCGCATGACACCGCACCACCATGGCGGATGTGCCTCTAATGTGGGGCAACGACCAATCGAACGTACTTCCTGCCAAAGTTTATTTATTTTCATTGCACTAGCGTTCATTGGTATTGCCGGACGTGGAACACACATACTTACATTCCATCGTTCAATCTATTTGATGAGGGATGAATAGGGCGAGAAAGTGAAAGTTGAAGGTTAAGTAAATCTACAAACAAATTACATTTTCCCGTACTTCTAACCAACATTATTTTCCGCTTTCGTTTTCGGTTATTCACTAAAGGAAAACAGAATAGGGAACAGACGAGGTGGAAAGCAGTACGAGCACAACAAAGTCCGTAAGCGAATCGAAAAGTCGGAAAAGATAAAGAATCAATTATTTACGAAACAAAGGCGAAATACTTGCCACCACCTATTGAAGGTATTCTTATGGTTCAGAATCGATCGACTTCAACGACCGCATACCGAACGAGCTTTTTTGTTCTTTGCTTGTCTCCGCCGAACGAGGTTGAGCATGAAATGTTCCTGTAAGAAACCCGAAACATTTCTCTCTTCTCTTGCCACGTTTGTGTCGATTCTTTTGTTTTTTATTTTTCGATCAAAATCAAAATCCATCTCCAACCGATGATGGCAATTTCAACAGCAACAAGCGTTCGGTGGTTTATTTACTGCGTTTGTTTACAAACATTGGCCTTCCTTTTTTCGCTTTTTTTTGTAGCTGAGAAACAAACGACCAACCCGGATGAGCGGCACGATTCCCTGCGATAACGATAGATTTCGCCGACGATAAGCCTCGTTCGTTCATAAATAAATGAAATAACCCAATAAATCTTCTAATGTAATCTTTTAATAATGTTGATTTTAAAATTTATGAGATTTACCCTCGTGACTCGCACCACTCACGCCACGTCGGCAAAAGGTCGGGTTTCGGGGATGTTAAAGGTTAGATCCATCGAATGTCATCGGCGTTCCGCCGGAGTCGAAGCGCTAAAGCTGGTGAAAGCTATTTATATTTCCGTTTTCATCCAGCCGTTGGGCGGGATGAATTTTTCATTAATCTCGCGCAACGGAATGGTATTGATGGAAGTAGCAACAAAACAGAAAAATCGTTCCCGATAGCGCGAAGAAAAAGTGGGAAAGTGTTCTGTGTTAAGTATGCCACGGGGTAGAAATCGAACAGTTTAAGTGAAACAGAGATTTTGAACGTGTATAGCAGCCTCATGTTATATGGATTAGACAAGAATGATAAGAATGTGGTAAAATGAAAATGCAATCGCTTAACAGTGTGGAAATGGTTGTAATTCGAAGCACACTTTTAGTTCATAATTGTTTACACGTAATTTAATTGGTTTGTAAAAGTAAAATTCAAATGAGTTAGTGAAATAATTGTGTATGACGTATATTTTTGAAATACAATACAATATCAAATAAATTGATATACGGCCTGGCCGTTCTAAAGTGAAATAAAAAAAAAAAACAATATCAAATAATTGCTTGATGTTTATTGCAAGCTTTTATTTTATAAAGATAAGCAATTTAATATTATTTGAGCTCTGCATTTCGAGCGCCTAAATGTATGCATTTAAATTCGCCTGAAAGTATACACTTACATTACTTTTTGTTTCCATTAAAACTTGTGCTGTTCCTCTATAGTAACGACTATGGTTTAGCTGATTTTAAAGACATTTCCGTCTAGTATATCTCTTCCTAGATGAACGAAATCGAAAAATATGTTAATTTTCCATACTTGAAGTCTAGTAATCCGCTTTTCATTGCCTAGACTTTCCGTTTTTGTTCTTTCGAATCCCTCCGGTGATTAGCTTCCACTGAAACGTTTGACGCACTTGTATACAGCTGGAAGAAAGCAAACCAAAAAGAAGTAAAGTAAATTTGCCTATCCTTACCCAGGGCCAAAATCAATATCGCCCAAATAACGATTCACCTGTTTCGACCTTTCCGTGGTGATGTTCCACTTTTATCGCTCTTTCAAAGGCGTCACGCATGGGCCACGACACGCTTCCTTAATTTACGTAAGCCTAAGAAAATACCATTTTGCCTTCTTAATCCACTTTCCTGCTTAGTCACTGCTTTGGCAAGAATGGCTTTCGTCGCTCTATCTAGCGGTTGGGGGGGGGATCCCAACCCTCAGCAGCTTATTCCAGACAGATCACCTTCAGCGTTCCTGGAATTTCTCAACCATCAAGCCATTCTTACCCGCTTCCCTACCAGTCTGCCACAATCCACGTTTTGGAATCGGGAATTGTTGTTTTTTTATTTGCCGCATGACGCGTGTCGTTTCGTGACAAGCAGTCGTTTCTGCTATTTTTCAATCTATTAACCACCGTCGCAACCACTTCTTCTGTTTCGATGCGCATTAATTCGCTCATCCGTATTTGTTGGCCGGGCCAGGAAACACTGGGAAGTATGGAAATCCACCCTAAACCTGCTTCACCTTCTCATGCCAACCCACCCAAACACACAAACCTCCTGTGGGGCTAAGTTTATCGGGCTATCATAATCAATTAATATCCAGTTTGTCTCGGCTTCACGGCACACGGTTTTATCGTAGCCCATGGCAAGGCTTTCTTGTCGCATATTTTAACGGTGCAAAAGTAAAAGAATGCCGAAGGATTTTCCCTACCATCACATTACCAAACCATATGGTATCGATTCCATGAAGAATTGGGCTCGTGTACTCGTGTGTCTGCTGCTGGTGCTATACGCCATCGAATGAAGTGAACCTGCTGGCCCGTTTGGTTGCTTCACCGACTTCATCAACAAACGAGCCCATATCACGCCATGAGTTGGCACGTTCAAATCGTTGGCGTATTAACTTTTCGGTTCTCTTTATCGACTTCCAGAAGCCATCACTCAAAACGTGTGGCCCTAAGAAAGATATAAGCTGTTGAATAAAAAGAAAACACCAACACGCTGGCGTGGCAAGAAGCCAAAAGAGAAAAAAAATCGAACCAGGAATGCGGATCGTGATCCGAAACCATTCAACCGACCAGTCGCCCTGCTGTGAAGATGAAAAATTAACCTTTACTTCAGGCACGAACATACGAATGGGTGGAAACTCTACGGGGAGGTATCGTTGGCCCAAGGTATCAGCCGAGTGAGTTGACATTAACCCCGACCTACAGCCGGCTTTGTGGGTCGATCCAGCATGATGATGATGATGATGATGATGACGATGGTACGAAAGTGAACCGACAGCTTCTTCTAATTGCTAATGCTAAATTATTTGATCAATAGGATATCAATTTGCTTTTCACGTTGCGTTCCGGCACATTCTTCGGCATAGCGCGTAGTAGAGGCATGGGCCGGATGATTGATGACTATTTGGAAGGATAGATTTTCCATATGGTGGAGCAACAGAAGGCATTTTGGCTTCATTGCAAAAAAGGCTGAATCAAGGGATTTTGTATTTATGGATTTGTAAGAATCGATCGATGTTTTTTGCTATTAACAAAACAATTTCTGGGCATTGTGTTGATTAGTTTTGTAATCAATTTATTAAAATGAAATTAAAAATTTAGTAAAATTGTTGATTTATAACACTTATTATTAACGCAAGCTTAATAATACGTATCATTGGAACAATTATACATTTGCAGAACAGTTAACAACATTTCATACCCTTAGTTGTAAAATTTAATGTCATAAACGCTTAGTTATATTTAATTTCGATTTTGACCACTCATTTATTCATTTAATCCGTTAACAAATCTTTTTGTCACACCTTTTCGTATCAAATTGCTTTCAACAAAATATTCATATTTTATAATTTCTCTCTCTTTGGCTTAACGACCTACTCGGTCATGCCGGCCATCAAATGGCTTACTAGACTATTAGATACCACGTAGTTGCTTAGTCAGTACTCACTACGGGGGGACGGTCCGAATGGGATTTGAACCCAGTCCGGTCGTGTTAGGGACTAGCGCCGTTTCCAAATACACCACCGAACCGCCCCTATTTTATAATTTAAAAATGCTATTTTCAGGGGCACATTATTTCAAGGCAGATTAATACTATTGAGGAGAAGACTGCATTTTGTCTTTGTTACTTACGGAATACTGGAATACAAATATTTATTTCTATATACCTTGTTTTTAAACTAATTGTTCGGCAATTTCTTGTGACTTATAATACAGAGAATAGAAAAAGAGAATTGCTTACCATTTTAAAAACAATATCCTTAATTCTCAATATCCTTTCACCAGCTCCATTCAATGCTTGATCCAGTCCCACTAGCGATACAGCAATGATAACGACCAAGTCTTTTTTAATTACTCAACAACTAAAGATAAACAAGATAGCAAACAATCAAACCCATTTCCACTAAAAGAAATCTAAAATACACAACTGCAAAAGTACATCGATACGCTTCTGCCAATACTCCACCGGTATGACCATCGCTCATAACCAACCTTTCCTTCCAATTGGTTTTGTTGGTTGCATAAAATGCCCCCTGCAAGAACAATGTGGCCCTGTTCTTTGTTTGTACTTGCACACTTTTTATGGCCATTACGGTTGGTCCAGTTTGTGGCAGTGTTATTGTAAAGCAAAAACCCATCCCAGGTGACAGTGAACGAAGTAGAAGCAGATGGCGAGCAGCAGACGAGGAACGCTGTGGCATTGCTGTGGTAGCGATAAGAGTGGAAGAGAATTACGACCCTACCAGCAACATTTGCCTCCCACTGTGTAATGTTGAGCCCAAGTGATGCAAAAAAAAAGGAAAACATTTACCCACATTACCACCGGTCGGTGCACAGCCATGTCCCGCACTCGCGTTCCCGCCTCTCAATGCTTTTTCCATGCATTTTCCACACCTCTTTTCCAGAGTCAGAGGGCATCGAGAGACAGAAGTAGCTGTAGCAGCAGCAACACTAACAAAAAACAACAATTCAACAGACTGTATAAAAAAGTTGTCCCTTGCTTTTGTTTCCATTTCCTTAGGCTTATCCGCCATCGAAGGATACATGTCTCTGTTTCACATTTTGCCTCATTTTCATCCACAACACGTTGCCATTGTTTTACCGCCAACGGTTTTGTTTTTACTTTACTTTGTTGAACCTGTTTGCTGTACTTTTAATGCTTTCATGGTTTGCTTTCTTCTGCTTCGCGTTGATGCTATGTTTTGCCTTCTTCTATTTATACCCGATGGCAGGGCAAAATGGCTGCTTTATGTTTGCGCTGCCAATAACCACCGGAAGGAGAAGGGGCAAAGCCACTTTCATCTTTTTCTTTATGATGAATCTGTTTTTTTTTTTTTGCTCTTGTTGTTGCTCAGCTCGCGTTTGTCACAAGTCCGGAAGCAACAGTACACGGGACGAGATGAGCTGATTGTATAATTTTGAATTTTAATGATGCGCGTGATTGTCGTCCGGTTTTCGGGAAGGTTGGGTTTTGTTTTTATTCTATCTTCGTTTTTTTTGTGTTTGATTTTCCTATGCTAGAAAAAAAGGTTAGCAGGAGTTTATGATTATGTTTTTTTTTTGTATGCAATTGAATTTTCCATTTTTATCACTTGTCGCCGGTACGATATGATTCTCTCCGTCACTTAAAGAGGGCGTTTTGGCTTTGTGTTGCTATATTATAAGGGTGCACTGTGTGTGTGTGTGTGTGTGTGTGGATTATTTTCTGCTTCATATTCTTTGTTTTGCCGCCAATTACGCACCTTAGCTTTGAGTGCCAATCTATGATCCATCAGCAAACAGGAAGCTAATTGAAATTCATATTTCTTCGTGTTGCGATAACGATGCAAATTAGGTTAGTGATGATTCGTTAATTTTCGCATTCTGCTTTAAGGTAGAAGTGAGTTTTCTTTCGATTGAAGAAATTTTTTCTTTGTATTGTTGGGTGTTGGTCTGTGATTGAGAGGCGATTTCTTTGAATGGATCAAGTGCGATAAAATTCAACGATTTTTTTTCAGTGAAGAAAGTAAATCGATTTGAAATTTGAAATAAATTTGCTCATTCTTTGATTGTGAAATCTACTTAAATTATTTAAATTTCATGCTAGCAAAAATATAACTATTTTATGTTTCACTATTAGATTCTTTTAAATTTAGCGAATTAGATCACGCTGGTTGGTCTCGTATATATTTATCGGCGTCTAAAGCTATATTACTTTTGAGGTGTAGGTTTAAGCTTTTTGCTTAATTATAGACAATACAAATGCTTATTCTTAACCTCATCCTTACACTAACACTAATGTTCAATTTGAATTCATGTATGGCGGATTGCCTCAGAACAGGCGCACAGATAAATAATTCGAGATAAATTTATTGGTTAAAAATACTATTCCAACAAGCATAATGAAAATTACACAACGATAACTTCCTTTTAATGTATATTTATTCATTCACTTGATGCTAAACTGCCAACCGAAAAGAACATTGCATTTTAATGAACCATTAATCTCGTGCTGTATGCAAAACAAATAGGAACAAATTACTTCGCACAATAATCTCGACACGACTCCGTTGTCTAGTTTCATGCACTTCGCAGAAACAGAACAATACGGCTTAAAAGCAATCTTTTATGCAAATAAAACAATTCCAACAGCAGCACACAATGCCTGCTGCCCGGGCCACATCACCTTTCGCATCGTCTGCAATGAAGAACGAATTAAATCATTTCCGTAAACACTCGCTGATAGCTTTGCTGCTGCTGTCCTCTTCTATTGACTCAATCACTGCTGCACGCAAGCAATCCTCCTACGTACAGCTCTATCGTACACCCAGCAAGCCAACTTGCCAAGTGTTGTCATACAATGCTCGAGTGAATCTATTCACTACTTCAGCCTCGATGAATGATAGTCGAGAGTGTTTGAAGAGATGCTCGCAAAAGGAACTTGCCAAGTGGCAGCCTCTTATGGTATCTGTTCGGAGGTGCACGATGGGTCTCGATCCAAGTTCAACGTCCCAAACAGGGGTGAACGAAAAATGCTGGGAGGGGAGTGGGGGAGGGGCGATAAGCAACTTGTCATCCAAATAACAATGAACACATTTTGCTGCTCCCAGAAACAGGAACTGCTGCTTGCCGCCTTCAAGCAGCAACAAGCTGTCACTGTGCCCGTCTGCTCAACCGTATCCAGTTTTGCTTTGGCTTCTGCAGACTTCTGCGGGAACTGGGTCACTTTTTCCCCAGAAGTGTTCCCCAGGATCCAAACAGCAAGAGCTAAACAAACAATCATTATATTGTAATTTAATTGAACGCACCGAGTGGAAGCAGCGAAAACCGAAAGCAGCAACCGGAAAGCAAAGTTCAAAAAGATATTTCCCCATGGTTTCGTTTCTGTTTCACGTTGCTTCGCTCGATCGATTCGATCGAACGCGTGCATCGAAGTGGAATGGCAAGTTTTTTTTTTCCAAGCGAAAACATTTTCTCATGCCCCTGCTGTTTTCCCAATTCAAGTGCTGAAAGTCGTCACCTTCCGGTGCAGAAGCGCTGGTTCGGCATGCGAGTGAGAAAAGTTTACTCTCATTACCATCAACAGTCAGGTCGGGCATCATTAACGTCTTTGTGGAAAATGGTGCTCGGGCTGCGACTGATGTCGCTACAGCCTGGCTGTCGGTTGCAGGTCCGTGCTGGTCAAGCCCTGTTGCTGTTGGCANCAAGCGAAAACATTTTCTCATGCCCCTGCTGTTTTCCCAATTCAAGTGCTGAAAGTCGTCACCTTCCGGTGCAGAAGCGCTGGTTCGGCATGCGAGTGAGAAAAGTTTACTCTCATTACCATCAACAGTCAGGTCGGGCATCATTAACGTCTTTGTGGAAAATGGTGCTCGGGCTGCGACTGATGTCGCTACAGCCTGGCTGTCGGTTGCAGGTCCGTGCTGGTCAAGCCCTGTTGCTGTTGGCAAAAGTTGGTTGCCACCTAATTGTTTGTTTATGCTGTCGTTTCGTTTCATTCGATTGATCCACCATTTGGCACCTCATTTACGGCAAAACTTTCGCCAGCGTTCCTTTTTTTCCTCCTAGTCACTGTCGTCATGTGCGCTAATGAGGTGATTTCTTGACTTTTACTACTTGTTTCGTTCTTTTTTTCCCCCCTTGTTGTTTTCCAGCTACTACGCCTCAACACTGTTCGGACCACTGCAGCAACAACCGAACGCACAGCCACGGCCCCTTAAGCGTCAGCGGCTGATGGCACCGAGCCGTATGGGAATGACGCCGAAAATGAACGGTGCCGGACCCATCCTTGGACACAGCCACCAGCAGCAACAGCAGCAGCAACAACAGCAGGTTCTCTCGCAGCAACAACAACAGCAGGTACAGCAACAACAACAACAGCAGCAACAGCAGGTACAGCAACAACAGCAACAGATGCACCTGGTGGCACACTCACAGCAGCTGCAGCAACAAATGCAGGCCGTTGCTGCGGCGAGTCCTGTAACTGGTGGGTCGTGCAACCTTGGGAGCTACTACACCACACCGGGCGGCAACATTGGTTCGAGCAATGGCGTCCAGATGCAGGTACCGAACGGTTGCATCGGTTCGAACGGTTATATCAACAACAACTGCTTGATGAATGGTGTGGAACTGAGCGGAGTGGTTGGTGGTGGTGCACTTGGTGGGTGCAACATGTCGAGTTACACCAATGGGCAGCACGTGGTTGGACCATTCAAAACGTACAGTAAGTATTACGCAGACTGATAAAATAAGTTAAAATATCAAAGAAACGTTATTTTGAAATATCAAACATAAATATGCAATTAAACTTTAAAATCGAAAACTAACCTTTAATTATCCACATTTTTCGTTTATTGTCATTATTCTTCAAGGTACAAGGACTAAATCAAATGCAAAACCATAAGAATTTAAATCTGTTTTCGTTCAATGTTGAAATGTCACAACATGTCATTAGCAATCAACGTTCATTTTGAACGTTTGTTCAAATTTAGATTAGGAAAATGACTATTAAGAGGATTTTTTTAAATCTTGTTTTGTTTTAAAAACAATAGGATAAATATTGCAAACACATAAATTTTGAGCGTAACATACAACGTTTTGATTAAATCTCAAAAATAATTGAGAACGAACGAACGAAACTTCAATATTAAATGAAAAAGATCAAAATTTTTTGTTTTCACATTAGATTAAGTCCTTTTACTTTTTTAGATTAAATGCAAATTTATGTACAACACATGAAATGTTTGTATTGTTGTAAATTGATTAAGTAAATTTTTGCTATGTCAAAAGACATTTTTTTGTAAATTACTTACACTGTCAAGGTTAAATTGTTTGAAGAAGTTCGTTTGTTCAACATTAACGAAAAGTGCAAGAAATGAATATTTTAGTATTTACCAAACTCCACGACGCGGTTAACCACGCGTTAAAGTATGAATCCATTTTCCTTAAACCTTTTTCGGGGAAAAACAAAACAAACCAGCTACCGAACATGCAACCATCGTCTTTAAGCCTCAAATATTAAAAGCCCTCGCACAAGATCACAATCTTGCGACGACGGATTAAAGCAACTCATCCTTCAACCCGGAGCTATCCGGCGAGTTCACGCTTAACCCACAAACATTTCAAATATTGATTGCCACAAAAACCAACGATGGTTTTGGACCGACCATGCCCAACCCCTTGCTCAAGCGAAAGCTGGCCAAGGCTAAGGGAAAATAGTCCACTGCCGACAGTTACTTGGATTGGAGGGCAGACAACGTCGTACGAGCGGAACTTGCACAATCTCATCGCAACACCACCATCATCGTTCGGTGTCGAATCCATCGCTCAAGCGTTAAACTGTAAAGGAACGTCCAACCACCGGAGGGCTAACCGCCGGGATTCGCCACCGGGGCCACTATCTCCGGAACGAGCGACCAAGAAAATGTTCTCATTTACAATTCATTGAATTTACATTCATAATTATACTCCCACTTGTCGGATGGGCCGTTCGGGAGGGTGGCCACTTGGCCTGCAGCACTGGGTGGATGGGTGTGTGTCCCGTTATGTTGTTCGCTTGCCCCCGAAAAGTGTATCAACTCTTTTTGCACGCAAAGTGTTCTTCCGGGGGAGAAAAAACCCAACGAAGCACGTCTTCGGGCAAGGCATTTCCAAGGGTGTGTCGGTGTGTCTTAGGTTCTCAAGGTAACTACAGTCCTTGTAGTTGGCCATGCTAATGGTTGTTGCTTTTAGAAGAGCTTTCTCCTCTGCACACTTTGTCCCTTTGGCTGTGTGTGTGTGTGTAAGTTTTGTGGGGAAAAGATTTTCTTTTGATTTTCCCGGTGACTCTCGTGTAATGAACTGCGAGTGCCTCCAAACCGGCAATCGACGTTGTTTGTGGTGAGCGGACTCCATCCTTCGAGTATCGTGCACCTCCTCGCAGCGGAAACATTCACAACGCAACAAGCCATACGATTATCATCATCACCATCATCGTGATCATTAGAACCGGGCCGGAAGTAACATTTCTTGAGCAGCACACCGTCACCGTCGTCGGCAGCTAATGACTCGCTACACAAGGACTTCAGTGATGTTCACCGCAGGAGGTTCCGCTGTAACGTTGGGTCACTCTTTCCATTGTTCGAGCCGATTCTCCTTCCCTTTCATACTCCCACCATTCGAGTCCCTCTCTTTGCGAAGAAGGCTATAGTACGCACCAATTCCAGCTGGCCCAACGCCCAACGGCGTGTTCGGGGAAAACTTTTCATTACACCGAAGACGATCTTTCGCACTTGTCGCCCGGGGGGTCATATGGGGTGGAGACTTGTCTGCTGCTGCTTCTCCTGTTTGTGGCCTTCCTTCCACCGGACGATATCACTTCGATGAGGTGTTGAAGTTTTGCCTTATCGTTGTTAATGTTTTATGGGAAATGGACTACTGCTGGGAGAGTTTTGTAACCAGTCGGCCAACCACTTCCCTGGAGCTGGTTGAAGTTGAACCTTGCCGTTGGTTGGAGCTTCTGGAGTGCTGGCGTAGGCGAAGAACACGGCAATGGTTAAAAAGATAGTCAAGCCTGAGGTCTAGGAAAGAATAAGACATAAATCATGTGGTGTAATTATGTGTCGGTGTCGGTGTGATTAAGATTTGTAGATTACAAAACGTGAGGGAAAGAATGCGTTATTTGAGCAGGATGCACAGCTTGTTGCTGGCTACAAACTTTACCAATTTTGTTTTAAAAAATTAAAACAGCTAGGTAAACTTGGACAGAAAAATAAAATGATTCCCGAAGAAGTAGGATTTGTTACTTGAAGATAACATATACCTTTAAGTTATCAAAACGACTCCAAAATAGGCCAGAAAACGGTTAATTTCCTTGGAAATAAATTTCCGTACGAATATGTAATCTTTTTATTTCTAACCTCATGCCATAAACCATTTTTCTGGAATTCGTTCCTGTACGAGGTGTATGTGTGTTTTTTGTTTTCCTCATATCACATACATTACTCACCCTATTTACTATGCCACCAGCTGACAGGATGATGGAACATAGCACAGACACTATCAAACCTTTTCAACCACACACCCAACAGACACTTGCTTTTCTTTCCAGCACGGCCCTTGATGAAGTAACAAAACAAACTCGCACACCGGCAAACCACCGCCGACGCTAGCTTCAAAGCTTCCATACCATCGTGCATAGGATAAGCATAGTTAGGAAAGCATCAAACACACTACCAAGACACCCGGAAACAGACGAACGAACGTACTTTTTTTTCATCCTCGTTTTGCTTACCTTTCTCGGCATCAACCCACCAGGCGCCTCCATTGCGTGAAGCAACCGAACGAACTGGCGGCATTTTGCCTTCGTCACGTCGACACTACCGGCTCTGACAGTCTCAAAACATACCCCTTTCACCACCATATGCTGCCCTTCCATTCTCTGTCCGTGTGATTCGGCTTCGCGTTCGGTTTCGGTTCACAGGGTACCAGCGCAGCCCAGTTCCTCGTATTTGTAACAAATAAATGAATGGGGTCGCCTGGTAGTGGATAAAATATTCATATTTTAATTAAAGCACGGAAATAAAACTCGGTGATGATTTTGTTGCTGCCTGTCGTGCTGCTGCAGCGCAAAATCTGTTTCGTCTGTATGAGTGTCTCTGTGTGTGGCAGTAAAGTCCCTTTACTGTGCAGGTTTTTGTTGTTCCGGTTCTTTAACCGCATCAGTTTTCGGGGTCATGCAACTACTTCCGCAATAACGTGCGGCGTACACGCTCGTGTTACCGATGATGTACGACGACCGTGCCACAGGCCACAGGCCCGTGTAAAGCATTCCGAAATTCCGATACACAGTAGCGAGTGTATTCTCGTTCTTTGTTTGCTTCTTTGCGTTGTCTCCGGACAAGACTCGGTGTGGAATCACGTGCACGTAACTGATTCGAACCACGAACGATGGCGGTGAAAAGGTGGCAAAAGTTGGGTCGTAAATTTCAATCTCCGCCACGTGCAACACATCAACGAGCAAACGAACCCTATTTTGGATCTGAATATATCTATATACACACAGACACCGTGCCATATCCTTTCGCATCGGTTCGTACAGAGTGGCAAAAGTAGCCTGCACACAGAGGAATGTGGACGGAAAATTGGATCATAACAACTTCCTTGCCCTGTAAAAGGGGCAACTTTTAGCGACACCTACGGCGCGCTTTTATCCTCTTTCAATTACTAATCTTTGGTGGTGGTCTGATTTCTGGTTTCGGTGGTCTCGCCCCACAGGTAATCCCGACACACTCATCTGCGGCAACTGCCGGGAGCTGTTCACCGACCTGACCGAGCTGCTGGATCACAAGCGTAGCTACTGCAAGCTTCGATTTACCTGCAAGTGTCTCAGTACCTCACCGGTGCAGAAAGTTTGTAAGTGTGACTTCGCGCGCCGGCACTGGGGCAAACCCCTCCCCCCCTCCCTCAGAATGCTCAATTTGTTCCTCACTTGATTCCTGTTTTCTCCCGGGCTTTAGATCCGACGCCACAGGCAAAGCTGGTATGCGTGGCGTGTAAGGACTCGTTCTCCAATCCCTGGGATCTAATGGTGCATGCACAGGCCGCACACATGGTAAACATCTACGAGCTGGGCGAAAGCACGGCCGGGGAGGATGGTAAGACGCCCGCCATGGGTGGGGACCGGACCGCCAACAGTACGCCCACGATGCCTTGCTCGCCGCCCGCGCTGGAACTCGGCAAGCTGAATGGAACGGGCGCGGTCAACAACCCCATGGGAAATGGAATGCACGAGCTGGATGACGACAAGCATGATCATGCGGAGGTGAGTGCAGCAATACTTGTATGGAACTGTAAATAGATTTTATTTCTGTGTATTTCAAAGTTAATAGGAATGTCTCGAAATAAATTAACATTTGCTGGAATCTTTTGAGGAACACTCAAGAATCTTTTGTGGAAAAGTTCATATAATAAAAATGAATACTGTATATTAGACAGTACAGAAGAATGGTTTTCAACTCAACCATCTTTTGGATTTATTTCAAAATCAGAGATAAATTTTTGGTTTGGCATGTCATTGTCATCTTATAGGAAAATAGATGAACAGAAATGTTTATATCTCATTCATCCGTTGACATCAAATGAACACTTGAAGCGCTTAAGATCCTTTTACCCGACACATTGTTTTGTGTTCATTTCAAACGTTTTACGTGAGTTTATTTCATTAAGCATACCATATTTGGGACTCATATTTAAGTTTTGCTGATGAGTTGACCACGATGGGGCTTCAATAAAAATGTAACGTGTTTTGTTAAAAAGTGACTTAAATGGCCTGGATCGAATGGTAACGATCGTTTTAAACAGATTTATTTAAATTACTTTACAATGATTCACGCTTATTTTCAAATATGCAATCGCAAACATAATATTCGCTTTAGAAAAGCTGTAAAATAATGCATTGCGATCAAATTTGATTCCTAACGTCGCTATCAAAACATTCAAAATTCTACCGATTCAATGAGGAGGTTATTCTTCCGTTTTAGTACGCAAAAATAATACTAAACACAATTTCCCAGAAGCTTTTAATTTGAAGTACCATTCAATCATCAATTGGTACAACATAATAAGCATTCAACCTTTATTGATTACATTAAAAAAGGCTTTAAAACATTATGTTCCCACTTACTCTTTCAAAGCGACCTACTACAACCTTACATATTCTCTTCCACAATCAAACTAACGCTCCAGACACTCGCCGTAAAAAGTTTATCAATTCCTCAAATCTGATACTTTCTAATCCCGTCACGTCGATAAAAAACACACACAGAGTGACACAACATTCCGCTTGGTTCGGTTTCGCTTTCTCCCTCCAAAAAAAACCCCAAAACGTGACTGGACTGTCCGTAGCATCGTCGTCCTTTCATCGTGCACAGTGGATGTAACTGATTTTAATCAAGAATCAATTACTTTCAACACCCTGGCCTTGCTAATTTTCCCGGCTAGAGGTGCTTGGCTGGTACTTTCCTACCTTTCTTAGCTTTTCCAGAGTCCGAGTGGTGTTGGAGAACGTGAACGTGGCGGGAAAATCGGACGTGACGGAATTTCCCATTTTCACCGCTGTTACGGATTACCGATTTCACATTACCGCTATAATATCGTCTTCCTGTTGTCGGCAAAAGGAAAAATCCCTTGCCTAGGTTTGGGCTTCAGGGATTTCTTATGTTCTCCCAGCTTTTTTTTATCGCTCATGTCGCATCTTCTCTTCCTGTTGCGAAAGCGATGAAATTCGACAAGAAACCCAATCGGACATCATTTTTAATCTTCTTCCCAACTCCGATCCGGTCGGGCACACCAGGAAAAGGGCGTGAAAAATGTTCGGAGAAATAGCACACAAGCAAGCTGCTGTTGAGTCGACACGATTAGGTGGAACGAACGAAGCAGACGATTTCGATTTTATTTTCCCCGTTTTTGTATGCTGGGGCAGGACAGCGTGTCCTACATTGGAAGAGTTCCGGCATCTTCACCACCCAGCCACCCGACGTCCTCATTGCGAACATAAAAATTTATTCGAGCCCATAAAAATCACTTCGAACGTCTCTGTGCTCCCGGGGAAACCCGGCCAAAGTGTGCTGACAATGGCATCGGCAGGCAAATTTCCCTTCGATAGCCTCCAGCAAAGGAGCTTAGTGCGATCGAAAATCGAACATCGGATTCACTCCATCCACCCACCCCGTTTGCCACCAATCAATCGGCCACCATCTCACACTCCGACCACCGTACCATAATCTATTTCCTAGTGAGCCCAAACCATTCAATCTGCATTTGCTCCTGGTTGTGGGACTGGTTTGGTCTTCCAACACCATGCTAGAACGGAAGGAATTTTGTTTCGGCTAGGCCACTGACATTAAAACCATCCCAAGCAAACATGGTCGTTTGGGATTCTGACGGCCAGTGTTTGGCCGTGTGCTCACCCTGAGAGAGATATTGCTTCAGTCGGGATTATGCATTTACGGGTCTTCTCGATTTGACTTTCCGTTGCTTTCTTTCGTTTCTTTACTATGTTTGAAACTAAAACCAGCGAAAAAGAAAGCGTGAGTAGCCGGGGAAAACATGACTTGAAGCTGACAGGGAAACGAAAGTGCTAAAGCTAAAGATGATAGCAGCAATATGTTGTACATGTTATTTCATCCATGCTGTTTGCCATGCTGGGCTCAGTTGCAGTGCATGTGAAACGCGAGAAAAGGTGTGGAAATGTTTATCTTTTGTGAAGCTAATCTTCTATGCATTTGCAATGGGTAGGATAATTGTTCTGAAAGCAAACAGGTCGGATTGATGGATTGGAAAAAGGATTTTGAATCAACAAACTGGAAACAAAACTAGAACGAAAGATTTAAAGTTTCTGAGGAAATGTAGTTTTTTAAGCTTAATGTTTGTTCAAACTTGAAATGAAATCTTCATTTTAGAATCTTCATTTTAGAATCTTCATTTTCAGTTGAAATGACTCGTGATTGTTCAATGTTATTTAAGTCTCGATCTGTCTGAAAAATGTCTTCAAACCCTTTATCATCTTAATATGAGAATTTTACAGTTTTTAATGAACAGTTAACAAAATATTCCAATATTGGATCTATTAAATAGAGTTTTTCATGTAGAGCAGCCTTTCGCTAAAAAACAGAATTAACTTTCATAGCATTTTTCATTTCCAAAACTTATTTACACTAATATTTGTGCAAAATAGTTCAATTAAATTACATGCATTTTTAACTCTGTAATTATTTAATTTGTTTTATCATTTTAAAAGAAAAATCTTTCTATTATTATTTTTTGCTGTTTTAAATATTGTTCTCAATTTTGTTTTTTTCTGCTTTTATTTTACAAAAAAAGACTCCACCAATCAGACTCGTGATAGCTTAATTATTTAATCTAAACCAAAGCATAGCTTTCCTCTCAACAGTAAAATGCATTCGCCTACGTTCTCCGCTCCGTACGATCAATTATTAATGATCTTAAACCTCGGAAAAGGTCACACCTCATACATCATGCTTCCATTTGACCATGTGACCGACGCATCAACAAACTAAAAAAAAAACATTACAACCTACCAACCTCTCTGTTGCGGATATGGGCAAAATTGGTCGAACATGGATGGTACCGTAAATTGAAAATGAAGATTTCAGATTAGCACTATCGGGTTGAATCTTTTTGGTTCTTTCCCTCCACGCCACAAAAACGTTTCCACCTAGCCCAAAGTTGTCGGATTGAGTGGTAAAAGTGATACTTCCTCTTGCTGGCGTTAGTCGCGTTTCTTGTCTGCGCCATCACAGAAGCCGTGGAAGTTAACTTTTAACCCACACCGGTCCACCAGGGCTGACAGGTGTTCCTACTGCACATGCACACAGTCAACCATCTTCCAGATGGTTGTGCTTGCCTGGCTTGGCTGATTTACGAAACAGAAGGATGGTCACCAACCGTCTCACTGTGGACCATGCATCGTTCTCACCGTCTCACTTACATTGCTCGTCCGGGTCTGTGCACTATTTTTGGACTGCATTCAAAATTCAACAGATTTATCCCGAACATGTCGCGGCTAGTTGCCCAGGAATTGGTTTGTCGCCGCTGCTTTCTAAAAGGAGTGGTGTGAGAAAAGTTCCTTCAGCATCGTCTGTATCAGCCTGCCCTGTGCTATTTGTCTGGCATGAAAGACATCGTTATCTAGCGCGGGTTGCATAGACACGGCACAGCTGCTAGACTTTCACACACGAAAACCGAAGAACCGTCTCAAACAGGGCCCAAGAGACAAACGCTTTCTTCCACACAAACACACACACACATACTGGATGTTCTTTGCCCGTTGAAGTGAAAACAACACTTTTGCTTTTTGTACTTCACCCCGGGAGTCGATTTTTGGCCTTCGCTTCTCTAACTCAACTTCGATCGGCAGCCAGTTTATCAAGAAAGTTTGATCTTTCGCTTCGTGCGTGGCAGATGTTCAACGGTTCCGGTGTGAAATGCTGCCGTACCGTGCTGTGCTGCCGTTCAAAGGATACTTTTCCCCATGGAGATCTGATCTGTAGCTGATTCTAGCTCTTTTCTTTCAAGTTCAAACAGCGTCAAGTCCCGTGTGGCGTGTGGCAAACTTTTGTGGCAAATAAATCAGGATCTGTTTGTCTCGCCTATGTTTGGTGGCCTTTCCAATTTGTTGTTGTGATGTATTGCAGCATTTTGAGGTGTCTTTATCATGTTTGGACCATCAGGTGCTCGGGTAGATTGATGTGCGAACATTCATTCATAAATTAACTTTAAATACTTTTTAAGTGGTTTTTTAATAAAATAAGAAACAAGTTTTTTTCTGGTTTTAATAATATTGTTAAGAATAATTGACCATCCTAAGAAAAAAAAAACACCACATTAATTTTAAACAAAAAAGGCAGAAGAGACAAAAAACTTGATCCAAGAATAAAAAACTAACGTAAGCGAAAATAAGTAACTTTTGCCACAAGCTATCGACAAATTGTCTGTTTTGGGTTTTCTTTCATCAATATTAACCTTATAATGCCTTGGAATCGATATGAACCTACACCTGAAGCTAGCACATTGAACAACTTGTCAGTCTATAATCAGCCCTGCCACGAACATCTGTACCGAACGCTCTGTATGTCTGTAAACATGCCTAACCATCCAAACAGGGAGGAATGTCTATACGACGGACACCACCAAAGACCGTCTGCCAAAGTAACCGCAAACGGGTCGAAACAAAACAAAAAATCCACCCCAAAACCCATTCATACATTCACGCTCATATCATGCACCCATGCTGTTCATCCATCCCCGGTCCGTGTTGGTTAGACGGGAGTTCCGTGGTTCCAGTTTCTCGCCCATCAAACCGAACAGACCGTCGGCGTACCCACACGAGTGTGGGACGAATCGTCCGAATGGCCGGATATGCAACGTGCATTCAAACGTGCCACATCCGGAACGTAGTTAGGGTGGTCAGCAAAATAAAAGAAGCCCGTGCTCCGTCGGCACTCGGCCGGCGAATAGGAAAACTTGCCGCCGAACAGATAAGTCCAATGATAAAAATATATTATTCATTCGAAATAATTTTCCTAAAAGGTTCTCGTGCCGCACCGCACACGCACACTGCCCGACTGCCGGCATACGGTCTTGCTTTCCCGATATTTATGTGCTCTAGGTTTCGTTTGGTGGAACATTCTTGCCCAAGATGGAGGTTTCGAGACTGCTCGAAACTCGAACGAAGGGCATGATGGGTTGGGCTAGGCACCGATATTCATAGTAGCGTGATGATTCGCTCTCCACACTACTTTGTCCACACCCACCCATTTGCCGGTATCTAAACGTCATCCCGTATCAGCCATTGGAACAGTCACGAACATCCGGGTTCGGGGGGCTAGAAGCAATGTGTAACTGTAACTGTCGGATTAGGAATGGTGCAAAAACAAATGGAAAACGCAAGGAATTTAAGGGAATGCTCTGGGCGTTCCGATACGTACTCGTCCGGCTACCAGGCTCGTCAGGATTATTCATCCGTTTGCGATCCATTCAGCGATTTTTACCCTTTTTACACCGCGCACATGGTAAAGCAATGGCATTCGACTCTCATACGCTGCAAGGTTTTTGCAGAAATGCGATTCGAAATGCTTGACCACCTCGCGCATACGTTCACGTGGTCTTTTTGACTGTTTTCTTTGCACAACCCCATCAGCTAATCCTGTTGCCCTCGGGACGTGATTCTACGCTATAATAATGCCTTCATTTTATCGGCCCTGTTTGTGGGGTGGCAGCCCTACTTACACATTAAAGGGAGGAAAAACACTCACTCACACACATATACCACTCATTATCGCATTTGTCGATCTAATAAAGTAAATCACGGGCAGAACTGGCAAGGGTTGGGTACATTATCCTGCACCCGGATAAAGGCACAAGATTGACGCAATTTTCAAGGTGTGCCTTTCGGGGGACGGGTTGCCATAAAACGTGGGTGTGGCCATTTAATCGCACGATCGCACCCCACTCAATCACGGTGCACAACATCGTGACTATTGCGTCCATCGAAAGCGTTACAGCTGTCCTTCCTTGCCTGACGGTGGCTTTCTCTTTTTTTTCTTCTATTTTGCAGGACACTCAATCGCAGGCGACGGCCAGCTCACCGGAAGCATGCCTACAGACGGCCTCCTCCAGTGAGGACATTTCTTCCATGAACGATTCGCCCGTGATCAACGTCATCGCCAAGACGGAACCATCGTCCCTGCTGAGCAATGGGTTTGCGAACGGCGCCCCAATGGACGCGGGCTTGACGAAGGCGAACGGTCCGGCAAGGGCCTGCATCATGACAGCATTAAGTATAGTAAGTATCTTTCTACATTTAGCATTTAAACGAGGAACTGCTTGTTTGCTCTGTTCGCCACATAACAGGCTAACGGTTGGTCCCTCCATTACAGGACACAAAGTCGAACCAGGATCCAACGGTAGCACTGAAAATGGTATCATCCTCGATGGGCATAACGCTTACGAACGGCGCGACAGTAACGGCCGTAACGCAGTAAAGCATTTGTTGTAAGCTTACTTTCGATTTTCTATTGTATCTTTGTTTTTCTTTTCCAATTTGATTCATTTTAAGGCAGCGATTTTGTTACTTTTTTATGTTTATTGTATTTTTTTGTTTTTCTTTCGGATTTATTTACTATTTTCTTCATGTTTATTATTCATTGTATTTACTCAAGTATCTGTTTAAATCTTTATACCTATTTAAATATCTTTACTTATAATTTAAAAAAATACTTTAATTTCAAAATTGGTTTCCTTTTTCATTAAATTATTCACTATCAAATCGTTTCTTAGATGTAATGAAAACTCTAAAAAACAACAACACATCAACCGTTCTTCTAATGAGAGAAACGAAAAGTATTCTATTATCGTAGATAGTAAGACAAACGTTTATATATATACACACACACACACATTTAAAGAAGGGATATATGGAAAAGATAAAACACAAAACCTATCCCACAAATACTCTAAAGAAATATTGAACAAGCGTTAAGCTAACGCTTAGAGTTAGAAAACAAAAGCTGACAGCAGACACAGCAGTGCTTAACACGGTACACACAAATACGAAAATAAACAGCGCATAAACCACCATGTACGTAACAATACAAGTATGGTTCGTCTTTAGCGGGAGCATTTGCCGGGCCAATCCAAGCATTGTGTTGCCAGGGAATGTGTACAAACACGCAGAAGCAAACAAAACAAAATAAAAACATTGCAAGAGAATAAAAACACACACGTTTAAAATCTCAAAAAAGGAAAACTTCCAACCCCACGCGGACTGTGGACGATACAATGAATACAAAACAATGAGAGCTTATGGTTATGATTTATGTTAACAAAACTGCACCAGAACCAGAAAGGGAACAAAAAAGCTTTGGCTCGTTCGGCGCCTTTTTTTCTGTTGTAGTTGTTGTCGGGTTTTCTGCTGTCGTGCTCGGTCGTGTGTTAATGTATCTCCTGTGTGAAGGTGAATTGGGCAACTTGGGCGAAAAAGAAAATCAGAAACGGTTAAGATGAATCTCCGTTTCCAGCTACCGAAACAAAACAAAAAAACGATTGTTGATTAGATAATACCAACCAACCAAGCCAGCCACACAAACGTTTCTGGCATCACGTTTCACAAACATTTGCCTCAGCTTGTGCAACGGAAGAAAAGACAAAAAAAAACGCAAGGAGGGTGCGTAAGAAAAACCCAAAAAAGAGCTAACTAGGATTTGACTTTACATAAACGTACCCTCACCATCAGGCTAAATCCTTCTACTAGTGCGATATGGATGTCACCACGGAGAATCCACGCCGTGAGGATGTGTGTTAAACTTGTACATATCACCTACAAACCACTCCCCGACACGCAAAGCACACGGTTAAACCGATTGATACAAAAACAAATGGTGGCAACATGTAATAGCCCGAACGTGACGACAGTTGTGCTTAGAGACAGTGCATACCCGCATCGTCACCCGCACAACAATTCCAAAACCGAAGCAAAGAGGAAAACTTCACGAAACAGGTTTAAATTACGTCGATAAGCGTCACAATCTTCCCGTTTGCCGTATGGTATTTTCTATAAATTAATACAACTACAACGGAAAGAGGACGGGCGTGAACATAATCAAAACCAAACCCTTCGTCCTGTTGCACACCAACGGCAGCCACACAGAATATCGATGTTAAACTGTTTGTACGTGGCAGATAAAGAAGCAGCAGATAAACAAGAATTGGCCACCCGGTTCGTTCCTTTCTTTTTTTTCTTGCGTTCGAATTGTTGTAAACCTTACCAACAATTATAAGCAACATAAGTAACAAATATATGAACCATGATATTATCAGTACGGCGAGGGCCGCATATAGCTTGTGAAAATGTTAATGTCATGTTTCCGTTTAACCACACACAGGCAGCATAATTTTGCGCGTAGTGATTACTTAGTTTAACTAGTTGTTCTAATGTTTCCTTCCAGCTCGATTAAAACCGTAAGAATGAAGCTAATAAATTTTGTTTGTCCGTTGCAACACATTCTACAGCCGAGTTGTTACTGTGTGCTTTTTGTGTTTTATTTCTCTTTATCAACTATCTCTTAGTGTAAAGATTACAGTGCGCAACAAACAAAATCTCCAAACACGTGCATTTATTTCGAAGGTTATCCTATATTTTTGTCCTGTTGCTTTGTAATGTTCACTTAATTGGGTTTCCTTTGTTTATCTTATTTCTTATTATATCTTATTTTTTATTATCTTATTGACTTATTGGCTTAATTTTGATTATCTTATTTTTTATACTTTTTATATTTTTTACTTTTAAGTTTTTGATATTGACAAATAGTATTATCTAATGTAAAGGCAACCGATGCATGAGAGGTTCCAGTTTATATATTTAATGCTAAACCTGGTACGATATGTTCTTACTATCGTAAATAACAATTTAACTTAACATTTTTTTCAATTTTATTCTCTCTCTTCGTTATAAAATCAATTTTTTTATTTGCAAGAATATTTGTAAAAAACTTCCAGTATAAAAAAAGGTTGCAAATGGTTATAACTGCAATTTACGCAGTAAACTATCATTAATAATTAAATGTAGTTTTTAATTCTTTCCTCCACGTACTTGATACTGTTTTGTTCTCCCCTATCCTAGCATCATTTTGTCCAGTTTGGATTCATCATCCCCTGATTCATAATGAAATTAAACCCTTATCTCCACATGCAACCCACTCAATTTATGCAGTAAAGCTCCAATTTCAAACCCTTATCGTAACCGATCATTAGCCCCAAAAACTCGATACAGTTTCAATCCAGTGGCAAAACCGAAAACGAATGCTTAAAGTTCGGTACGCAGTTTCATTTTACGACCATCCTTATCGGTCGTCCGTGTGTTCAGGAGAAACAGCAAACACAAAAAAACACAAAATGAAGCATATTAATTAATTACACCACTATTGCTACCGAGGGGACCGCATGCTGATTATGCGAGCTAGGTGCAGTGTGCATCTCTTAGCATTCAAAACCACTGATAAACTCGGCGCATTTCCCTCCCCCCCCCTACTCTCCCCCCTAACTCCTACCCATGATTTACTAATTGTGACGATCCGTCGGTAATATTTGTAACATAAACTTTGCATTTGCCCTGTTTTTCGCGTTGTTTGGTTTGGTGTCCACTGTGGTCCTTTTATCACCCAACACAGCCAAATTATGCATTATTCAAATTCCCACACGAGCTGTGCTGTAATGAAACTGCCAAACTGATGTACCGGCAAAACTGCACCACTGGCACCACAGGATTGTGTTTCATTACGTATTTGGCCCTTGCTGGTGAAAGTTAGCACATGATGTGATTGTTTAATATTTATGCCGAAACATATCTTTCCTCGCACCAATCGCTTTAAAAATGAGTTGGAAAGTTTAACGGAAATGAGCATGTATTGTATTGTTTGGTTTACATTTAAATATGGAAAATAAATTTTTTAAAATATATTTAAAAAAACAAACATCTTATGCAGTGGAGTTATAATGGAAATTATTGTAAATATATAATCTGATCAAGATACAAATCTCTTAGATCGGAAACAATTTAGTAGAATTGTCGAAAAATAAATTTCTAAATATATTCACAATATAAAACAAAAGTGTCCTATAACTTATAACGAATTTATGCTTTTTCATATTACAAAAAAGTCACCTAATGAAAGAAAACATTTTTTACTTTTCCAAAAAAATAGAAAACCAAGCGAAAACTTTCCTCCAACCAAGAGCATTATCGATTTGTGTGATGCTGCATCATCCTTTGTGTTGCTTTTCTTTTCCATTTTTTTTTTGCTCGCAATAATCCTTTCACACATGATCCCTTTCAACCAACCAGCCGTCATCTTTCCTTTTCGCTTTCACTGTTGACGCCATTCCGGCACATAATTTACTAGCCTGAGACAGTAGCGGAAAGAAAATAGCCATTTGATCGACTTCCAGCGTAAAAGTCCATCGTCAGACCGTCAGATCACAATCAACACATCGACAATCACTTCCTTTTGCCGGCTCCAAGCTTCGTTCGTACTTTGTGCTGCAAAAAGATCCACTCACACACACACGCGCACACACATAAGAAACGATTATCCTGTTGCGAACGGTGCAAGCGTTTCCACTAGCAATCTTCATAATGCATGGTGAAAATGTTTGAAGGTTTTCTCGCTCCCTTTTTTCCGGACACTTTCCATCACCGTGGCTACCATCGGTGAAAGGTGGCAAGTTTTATCGATAATGTATGGGGCGGAAGAAGGCTTTAGATTATATCCGAGCCGAGCGAAACCAGGCAGAACATGTCAGCTCACCTCAACAACCCGGGGGGAGTTTCGGTATAATAGTGAAAAGCACTTATCATCGTCATCAGCGCAGCTTGTTTCGGTTCTGTAAGGGGTTTTTGTTTCCTTTTTTCACAACTTGTTTAAGATGTTGTTTACAGGTAGGTAGCAAGAAAGTGAAGAAAGCAAAATCAGACATATCTTCTAACTATAACATGCTATAACATGCCTCGAAGCTTGTGTTTAGTATTTATCTTTTTGGTTGAGTCTTTTCTTTTTCCCCATTTATTAGTTCATTCTTCTCTTGAATTGCGCGATGTTTTTCAATCATGTGAATTTATGATTCTTTTTTAGTTTTTTTAGCAGCATTTCATGTGCTTTAAATCCTTATTTTGTATACTTTTGCTTGTTCATTAATGTTTTCTTATATAATAATTTGTTTTGTTTATTTATTTGTCTTGATGCTTGATGTGATGATTTATATGTCTTGATGCTCTTGATTTATTTGACATAATTGTTTTTTGATACTTTTTTCTATTTACATGTTTATAAAACATATATGTCCATATTTTCTATATTTATTGTGTCTTTGTATATTAGATAATTTAAATTTAGGGATATTATTGTAACAATCAATAAAATTATTGCAATAAAACAGCAGCTAAATGTCCCTAGTAAGTTTAGCTGAATACTACCAGTAGGCTCCAATCGCTCTATTTAATTTATTTACACAACACAATAAATAAAAACACACTAAAACGGTAGTCCGGTTCCGACGCCGGGTAAAATATAAATCGTCCCCGATCGGTGTAAAAACGAATGACAGACAAATAACGACGCGTTTGCCCACTGTATGCTGTGAATGAGTGCCAGCGCTGGTCAGCAGCCGTAATAAGGCCACAAGTGCCACCGCTTAAATTATGTCGCCGGTAATGATGTGTGCCGATAATTAATTGTTTAAACTTTATTAAAAATTATCATAAATTTTATTTAATTGGATTGAACTCTTCGCAATTGTGCCGTGACGCTCATCGTTCATTCTGTCACGCTCGGCATACTTGCTGGAATGGTATTAAATGCAACGAATTGTTCGTTTTATTCAGCAAAGAAACCCCCGTGTGCGAAGGTTCTGTTTGATTTGTAGCAGGTGGTAGGATGTGGGATGAAGTGTAAATAACTAGTTAACCTTTGGATGGATGCGATCGAGGGAAAATGCAGCTGTATTTCAATAGTTTGTTGTAAATAATGTGTTAATAAATATTCAATTGTTTTTTAATTCAATATTTTAGATTACAAGTAGTACAGTCTGGATGTTCGATATCGGATGTATAAAATTTATTCTATAGTTCAGAAAAACAAAGTAATTATTGATTGGAAGAACTTGTTAAATGTTTAAATATAAATAATTTGTTTCATATTCATCAAAATTTCGTCATCCAATTAAATTACCTTCTGAATTGCGCTGTTTCTTAAATATATTGTCAAATCTCCCTGTTACACACACCCAACGCACCTCGTTGATGTCCCGTGGAGTAGATGCGACAGGTGAGATAATGTTATGCTTTGTTTTGTCCAATTTATTTTCCTACGATCATTCGGCAAAAAAAAACCCCTTAACAAACTGACATTCAACGGCAACCTTTGATCAGTGCTCGAGCTGAAGGAAGAAAAAAAAGGCTTCCCGTGTCATGGAAGCTACGTGCGTAACCTTTAGTAACGACCGGAAAGGTAGAATTCCCTCGGGGGTGTTTGAAGGTTTGCTACGTGGGAAAGAGAAGCGAACTGTCTCTACAACTTGACTTCAACTCCTGCAGCTGGTCGAGTATATCTATCCAATGATATCTAGTGTTTTATTTTCTGCGTAAAGTCCCATCCCCCAAAACGATACGCCGATAGGGACGCTCGCCGCTCACTGATGATGAACGGTCGCGATAATATTTCACAAGAAATGATCTCAGCCCGCCTTCTGATCAAAGGCAAAATGATAAGACAATATTTTCATTTCCCCACAAATGCCTTTGACGGTCCACCAAACGGTGCGTCTATGTGGCAGGAATCGGCTTCTTCCGTTGGCAATTGAATTCCGGTGCACGGCATTGTGCTATATGGCGCATGGCGGTGTTTTTATTTTTTCGCTTTTTGCAACCTTCAAAAAGATCTAAGCTGCCCGAGGAAACTGAAGGCAGGCACCAATCGAGACGCCGCCCGACACAGCAATTGTACAAACAAGCGAAAGCGCTTGCCCATGATGGGGCATGAGGACATGGACGTGACATGTAGATAATTGCCTCGGTAGAAAAGATCTCGTCGCTCGGTCGCTTAACCGTCACCGAAAGACGTTTCGGAAGGGAACGTCGCTGAAGCGGTAGAAGAATATTCAAAGGACCCACAGTCCGTCAGTTTTGGGCCGGGGTTAATGGTGTCGTTAACTGTGAAATTATATTCTTTTCAAAAACAACTGTTGGTCTAATGATACACTTTCGTCACCACCATTTGGTACATATTTTTTCCCTCTATTTCTCTCTCTCTCTCTCTCGAATACTAATGAGATCATCTTCAGCGCTGGACAAGCGTTATGAGAAATTCATCATTTTTCTGTTGCTTGCTGCCCATTTGCTCCCAAAGGAACGAAAAACCCGACCGGCGACCACGGTGCACGAGAACGGCTTAAGGGCAGTAGGGCAATAGGGCAACAAATGATCATCCATTAGTCTTCGATGTCATTAACGGATGTAGGAATTAATGGATTTCATAAATTTATCCCGCGTTACGCCCCACGCAGCGGGTGCTTTCCGTCACCGTGGAACGCTGAACGGTGTGGGTCGTATTTCATTTCTTGCCCGATCGTATTGCAGCGAATTAGTTTTAATGTGCACGATTTGCGATGAAACGTTCCCCCAACTTTGGGGTTGGGTTTTTTTTTGGCTGGCGAAATAAACAGGTAATTAATGGGCAACGGCGGAAAGCTAGTGTATGAGGTAGGTAAAGTATTAACATTTTAAGATGAGTTGTTAGCAAATTGAAAACAAAATGTATTTAAACTATAGTTGACTTTTGTGTAAGTCATTAAATATATTGTGTATCGTTCAATTTACTTATTTTTTAATTTTAGAAATAAAAAAGACGAAAATTTATTCTACATCATGTATTATTTTAAGAAGTAAATTTTATTGCAATTCTGTTGAATAACTCGTAATGTGCTTGATAGTAACGATAGGATAAATTCGCAAAATTACCATAGATATTTCATAGAATAAACACAAACGTTTATGTTTACGATAAAAGATATTAAAATCATATTCCCCGCAATAAACCCTACTGTGGGAACTCCGGAAGCAATTTGTAAAGCTGTGATGTTTAACATCCCTTACGACCGTATCATACCAAAATCAGGTTCCTACCAGAAGAATGAAAGTTAAGGGGGGAAAATGTTAACCACAGCACCAGATCGACCGGCCATTGTCCAAGTGTTACACGTGCCTAAGGAAGGAATTAGAAGCCACCCCACATACAAGCAACACAAAAAAAAGGACGTGATTGTTTGTTGTGGCCCGAGGTTCTACCTCTCGGAAAAACCTACACAAGCACATCCCCAACCACAACACCGCAGGCAGACCAAGCAGTTAATGAGTCAGAAAATCACCGAAACGAGGGTTTCCTTCTCATTAGCGCTCGGTTCCCTGTTAGCTGCTGGTTGCCCTTGGACAGACCGGACTGGACTGGAGGAAAAATATGTTGTTGAGTGTGAAACATAAACGCGTCATTGAGAGATTTTCGTGACTGTGGGCCCACTTCTACAACCTGCAGCGTGGGTTCAAACGTTGTAAGCACGATGATTAGTGGTTTTAATTGGTGTTTTTTTTTTGTATTTTGTGTTGTCTTCTGATGAAACCGTTCGGGGACACTTTGACATTTGCCAATTTGCCAACATTACCAGCGTTTAGTACAAACAAACGTTTTGAAAATGTGTCCCACTTTACGGACTGAGGGGCCTTAACCGGAATGGAATGGAACCCATCTCTTGAGATTACAAATTGTACCGCCAGAAAGCAGTGCTCAGGGAAAGGATGGTTTCATCCGCGCGTAACGTTTCCACCCGAAATGGAAAACAATTTGCACAACAATTTCGCAAAAAAGCACTCGCCATTTAATCCTCCATTTAGCACAAACCTTTCAAATTGTGCCAGGATTTGCTCATCGTATCGCACTGCACCAGTGTGTAGCCAAAGCTGGCCGTTGCTGTTCGAGAATCGTTGCCAAACCAAACGGAATGATTTAATTGTTGCTTTTTAAATAATAAATGCCCATTTAGCCAACAGCTGGCAGTGGAAAATGGAAGCACTTTTGATACGGCTTTGATCGTGTTACCGACGTTTCGGGAGGAAGAAGGACATTCCTGGCATGTTATTTGTTAGCACGAAAAGAGAGAAAAAGGTGAACTATTTTGAGGCGATCTGAGCCTAATACGATGAACGGATCTTGCGTTTGAATAGTGCAATGAATAATATATAATATAAAAGAAGAAATGTTATCCCAAATATTAACAATTTGATCCGAAAAGTCAGCAACAATTTTAACATTTAACAATTTTAATTAATTTTAAAACAAAAGTACATATACTAATCTGACCTAGTAAAGAATATTGAGTCAGTTGATTATTTACAAATGTCTGCTAGTAAATCAATGATATTCGGCATGGTCGTACTTGAATAAAATAATAAATTCTAGTAAAACACAACTCACCATAATTTAAAACTACTAAACTGATTAAGTGTATGTATACGGTCTGGCTGGTCTAATGTGAATAAAAAAAACTGTTTAAGTAAGTAAAAATCATTTGCGACTTCCAATATGGAACTGATGAACATTTACAAAACTAAACAAAAACTGACTTTAACAAAACTAAACAAAAACGTCGTTGGAAGCTAGCTTAGTGATGTCGTAAATTGATCTGTAGATATATCAAACTGGTTATTGGTAAACAAAAAAAAAGGTTCGCAGTAAACGTAACATCATCATCGTACAGCGCCTACAAATATTTCATCTTTTTACGATCTCCTGTTGACATTTTATAGCTTTTTTACTGCATGCCGTCGTACACGCAGTCGTACTAAAAAATCTTCGAACATGAATGGTACCTATCGCCGCTCAACTTAACCAGCGGTCGATAAATTTACACCCAAACCTACCTATGTTCGAATCGTTGCTTCACTACAATTGAAGCAACTGCTTCTACGATCGAATTGAGCTCCGCTATCATCGAATCGGTAGCCATGTAAATGTGTCGGGATCCAGTACGTTAGAGTTTTCGCACTAACAGTTTTACAGTGTGCAGCGCTGTACTCATACTCATATGCTTGACAGCATATAGACAGTTTGACTGTCAACGGCGAGCAGCTGGTATATGTAGCTCAGCCAGGTTGGATCACAGCAAGCAGTTTTATCATTTCTTATAATCGATCGCATTCCTAGTTTTTGTTTGGCGTTCTAAGTTTTTCTTCTAACATTCTGCTGATCAATCGCGATCAGTTGTTTTTCTACTATTTCTGTCGCGGTGCTGTCGTGATCGATCAGCAGTCTTGTTCTTTTTGCTGAAGTTCTGCTAACGGTCTTTTATCAGACCGTATTGGCTGAATATGCGGTGCTGTCGTCAACAAAAGCCCGTGGGCTCTGTAAAAGAAACTTCTACTAGCCAACTGTACCCACACTTGGTTAGCCATTTTCAACTCAGCAAGGTTACAGAATGACTCAGTTTCAATGCTGAGCTTCCACGCGCTTCCACGAGAGAAGCTTTTTGCTTCGGTCGTATTGCTGGCCTACTTCGGCCAGGAATGCTGGACAAAAAGCGTTACAGGTGTATTGAAAGATTACTTTCTGTTTATACAGGTGTGATGAAACGAACCAGAAGTCATCCGACTCGTGTACCGACTCGAAGGAAAGTTTTGCCGCTATGGCACGTGTTTACCATACGATCAAGGAACTAAAGAAGGAG
Organism: Anopheles rivulorum; assembly: GCA_018908115.1. Lineage (NCBI taxonomy): Eukaryota > Metazoa > Arthropoda > Insecta > Diptera > Culicidae > Anopheles > Anopheles rivulorum. The sequence continues at coordinate 26,060,582 of CM032178.1, forward strand.
TATAAATCGAAGAAACCGCTTTACCTCAATAGGCAAGATAACTTTTAGGGAGCTCGGTGGTACTACTTGCTGCACTATAATGTGACCGCATATACTTCATCAAGAAGCTTCCACCGGACGTGATGGCAAGAGATTGGGGCAAAATTTAACAACTCAGCAACAGCTACAGTTGATTGTGCTATATATTTGTTTCAACAAAACAAACAAACAAAAACTAAACTCTCGGCAACCATGAGTTTGATCACAGCCCGCAATTCCTCGCACCTTGCCTGCTCAGAACATGTGCCCAATTCGTCAAAAATCATAACGCATGGAACAGTGGAAGCAATTTTACGAAACTAGAAAACTAGAAAGGATAAAAGAATTGGAGCGCAAAGAAATTCCAATGTGTTATTCAGGAACCATCCTAAGATGGATTAACGCCGATCCGCAAAAGTATAAACAGTTTGTGGCAGTGCGCATTGGAGAAATTTTAAATTGTATCAGCACTCATTAGTGGAAAAGGATTCCTTCCCAGAAAAACCCAGCAGATGAGGATACAATAGGTAACAATAGGTAAATCCATTTGGTTGAACGATCAATAATTTTTGAAAAATAAGCATATAGATAGTAAAGACTCAAGGCTTTTTCATACACGAGAAGAAATACGCCCAAACTATCGAAAAAAGGTCATTCAATTTTCTAATGACCGAATTTTGTTCAAATTGGGCTAGACTAAAGAGATCACTTGCAATTCTTTAATATATTGGCATGTTAAAAAGCAAGGCCCGAGGAACCTAATTTGTTTAAATTATTGAAAAGACTAATTTAGACGTAGCAAAAAAGCTCTATCTTGCTAAGGACGGACATATTAGGATAGCTCAAGTAAAGGTCGGAAACAGTGAGTACCAGTAATCATTCTAGCAGAACTATGTATCAAGCGGGATAATAAAGATAAAAATACAACTTCTTCGGGCGTTCAAAAAACATACTACACCGATCACGTGAAAATGCAAAACAGAAAAGAACAACAAATAGAAACAAGTAAACTGAAAAATTATGACCCCAATTTAATGCTAAAATAACACGAATGTATGTAAGCATTCACGAAATTTTAAACGAACGGAGAAAAACACGTTAACAAAATATGTCGAGAAAACATTATTGTTAGCTCTATCATACAAAATATCAACACAAGGTATCTGAACTTAGAACTACATCTCCCAAGCGAGAAGGAAGAAAATAGACTAATCGGAAACATATTGCCATCACGTCAAAACTACCATAGGGATATATAATGTTCGGAACGGTACGATATGTTCAATAGCATACCGATAACAAATTTATTAAACCTTACAACTCTAGATGTAGGCGAAAGTGTGATACCCATTAACAATGAAAACTATGTATGCACATCAGAAATAGTAAAATTCAACAGCACTCACCACATATCCTGTGATATAAACATAAGAAAATCATCCATCTTCAGACATACCCACTCACAAAAACGAAAAAAATAATTAAAATCGATAGAAAATCCACTTATTAGATTTGTGAAACTACAGCAAACAAACAAAATATTACACGACACACCACGGGAGGATATTTCTGAATTGCAATAATATGTTTACCCATCCGGTATACCAAGCCGCGATAATAACCCTGTTCCAGGATTGTAAAATACAAACCGAACATCTAGAAATACCATTTAGCATGGGTAGGCACACCATAAGGTACGGCCAAAGAAACATGTGGGAGTTTGCACCGGACAGGAAGTTGAGTTATTGCGAACTGTGTCTCACTTTCTTTACGGCCATACGGTACGCTGATGATATTTCTTTCTTTCCGTAGGAATATTTTTCTCTTCAAACGTAAAACTGACACTGGAATGTATGGAACGGGCAAAATTGTTCACGTGGGAATAAAAATAAAGATGATACAAACAACTTCGGACGAAGACTTTCCAAGGTGAAGTGTGTCAATGGAGTTCCCAAAAATTGTAGGGCTGATACCGAGATAGGACAGCAACCGATGTTTATGTTGCTCGGTTACATTTTATCTTGTGTTTCGAGTCGTTTTTTTTATTTATTGATTATTTTTTCCGGCAAAAAACTTATGGAAACCATTCGAATCCGTCCCAGGAGCAGTATAAAAACATACCATTTCGATATTAATTGAGTTCGAGGGAAAGGAAAAGCCCGTTCTCAACAGTTAACATTCTCGCTACTCGAATAACCTCTTATTTCTACTCTTTTACTACGACGTTTTTTTTCGTAAGAAATATTTCCCAACCCGAAAAGAACAACCATAAATGGGTAAAAATGGAAAAAATAATACCATAAAATGAATAGCCATTACGCGATGACAATACGGTGTGACGAAAAACTTTCACTGCCTTGCTCGTTGTGCGGGAAAGGGTTTTCTTATTCTGTTTTTCGCCAAAAAAAGAAGAAGTACCTTACCACGAAGACACGAAAAACCTGTCACCAAAGCACACAAAACAGATGACAAAAACTGTCGAAGGGAAATGAACTACACTTTGCCTTTTGCACGACGCCGATGCCGAACGCCAACGAATACTAATTGTTATGCTGCAAATGTTTTTTCTTTTGTGTTTGGTGCGACGGCTGCACATTGTTCATTGCACCCGTCTACTTGCTCATTATCGTACTTTTGGAGCGAATTATTCATCCGTTTAAATGAACAAATTATCATACTTAACCCGGAACTGGTGCCATTACAAGTTATTCAGGTTGCGTTTCACGCGACTGCTTGCGAATTGATGGTTGTACTCTTTAACAGATTTGCTTGGTTTTAGTTCTTCTCTTTGTTGATTTAAGTTTCAAATTTTGATGATAAAATACTTATAGTTATAATTAATTTATTTAAAACAATATTGTTTGAAATTGAAATTGTTGTGAATATCTTTATTTATTTCTAATGCGTTGAATTTGAATAAAAGGCAAAATTATAAGATATATGTAAAAAAGAATAAAACAATGAAATGTTATGAAAAATATATCCATATAATGTGTATATAAGTATATAAAAAAGCAACAAAACACAAATATTTAACAAAAACCTATTATATGGAAGCCAATCTAACATATTCCATTTTCTTCCTAACTTCTCCAACTTGTACAGTTATTTATAAAAAAAATATGGCTAGAAAAATTCATTAATAACGCACCAACGAATAAAAGATAAAAATACATCAAATGAAGAATATGATATCATTATCAAGAAAACAGTACAAAAGAACACACAAGAACAGTACAAGCAACAAAAAAAAAAATCTGAAATGGATATGGATTGGATTGGATTGTTATTGGACTGTTAATATAAATAAAACCACAACTTTACAACAATGGAATGAGAAAGCAAAACACAAACCTGTAACACGAAGGAAAAGTAAACACTCAAACACACACAATGGCCAATTGACCGGTAATCGTTACCCACTGAGTGCAAGTGCAAACACTTTGTAATTATTTTTTGTTTCGGAACATTCTTCACAGTGTTCTATTACTGCGAAATTGAAGCATGAAGTAAATCACGCTATTTTACACAAACACACGCAAAGAATGAAGGAAAGAAAGAAGGAAAGAATAACAAACCATTGGTAAATGTTTGACGAACAGCATTAACGCGGAGGTTTCCTAAGGTTTTCCCAACCGACCGCACGCTCCATCATTCCCACGGGCGGTGAAGAGAAAAACAAACTTTAATATAATTGTTTTGCCTTTTCGAACTCAATCAAAATTTTCCACTGCTGGCTGATGAGTATGATGATGATGATGTTGAAGAAGCGCGCAGCCACATCATTCGATGTTCGACTTCGTGGGTCACATTTGCAAACTTATGACCCCCCGACCTTAGAAGAAAGTCACTTTCGTCTGCTGTTTACAATCTCAATTTGCTTACGCTAGCTCGCTTTCCTATGTCCTCATGCAAACTCACGCAGCATGCGGTAACTTGGAGGAAAAGAAAGTTTTATCTTATTCTTTTGTGTTTTTTACAAATCTTTTATTCGTTTGTGGCGATAAATGAATGAAAAAAATAGAAGAAAAAATTGTAAGAAATTGATTCAAAAACACACTCTAAGACACTCCATCCACCGGTAAGGACGGAATCGGAAGAACAGAACGAAAGATCACAATCCCCATCCTGAAAAAAAAACACTTGCACTAAGAAAAAAAACTTTCACTTGTTCACACGACTCATTCTGGCTTTTCTCATCGTAGCCGTATGTTGTCTTTGGGCCGAGTAATTCTAGGGAGTGCGGAAAAGGGGCGGAAACTTTTACCACTCACCCATCAAGGGTATGTGTTGGGTATGGGTCAACATTGCGGGTGGGCGGTACCACCGGAAAAAGGTGAAAGATAAAATGTTCCACAAAACTTTTGAATTTTCATTTTCAATCTCACTACGAATGGCCGACAACTGAGGAAACCAGATCGAAGGAATTGTTGAACCAAACAAAACAAAAGAAAGAAACAAGAAAAAAAAAACAATATAAAAACGAAGTAAGGAACAGGAACGCGAACGTGGAAGGAAAATGATGTTAAAATGATGCACACACACACACACACACACCAACACACATCCACAACCATCATCTTCGTAAAGTGGTAAGCCAAAAGTGCCAATGAAGAATCATTTTCCTTTTCCTTGAAAGTAGAGCTTTTGCTTTCTTCATTTCCTGCTCTGTAAGATTGGTTTAGTTCATTCTTTTCTTTTCGCACCTTTTTTGTGACAAATTTTTCACAACGCTGTCGGCAAATCAGCAAAATGGAAGAGTAATAAGATGAGGTCAAACTTTTCGTATTATATGTTCAATTGGAGCACTTTATTCCATGTCTGCTCAACGGGATCTGCTAATAATGGGAGAGTTGCACTTTTCTAAACCATAATGGAAAACGAAAAATGCTTTTTGAAATATTTCAATACTTTTCAATGGAGTTCTCAACTTCCGAATGTATACCAAGGGTAAAATTTATACGACAGCTGAAACGTACCATGTGCCTCCATTTATAATTGTTTACAATGCTTATGAGCTTAATATGTTTTCTATTTTAAATTTAATAAGAATTTTTAGTTTTGTGGTTAACCATTTTTAACCATATTTTTTTAATTTAACTTTGCAAGTTCGTCACGTAAATTATAAATTATTGAACGCCTCAACGAATGAAACATGGAAGTAAAGAATTCCGTGTAACATTCAATAGACATGCTTCATATGCTTTTTACCTGATCGCATTAGCTTTCATGCTTGATAGACATCGGAAAACAACCATCATGCGATGGTGTTTCAGCTGTACCCGTACAGGGAAGAGCAATAGGCAAAGATCCTTCACATTTTCGAACCGAAATGCCAAATTTCATCTTCTCCTTACCCATTTTGACGATGGCTTTATCAATTTTCGTTCACGAATGTTGCCTCTTCTTTCCTTTACTCCAATAGTTGCTTCCAACACCAACAGCAACACATCGTAAAACTCTTATCTTCATTGGCTTCACTCGTCCACAGAGCACGTGTGGAACGCATTTAGCTAATAAGATGAAACTATTCCCTTTGAGGGATGTATTGAGTAGTGTAGCGAATACAGTGACACTGTGCCAGATGATGAATGATGGAGCAGTTGCGAAAAACGCGCAGCGTTGATATGCTGACGACATAACTTTGGCGTTTTTCGCTTCAGCTAATGTTCGTTCGTTCGGAAGATGAGAACGAATTCGCTAGTGAGGATGAAAAAAGATAGTACAATCGGTAGTAGAACGAGTAAAACAACCATTTGCTAAAAAAATGGTCCTAGTATGATAAATTTATAATTTACCTTTAAATAAGGAGGAATGTTTTTAAGAACTATTATTGAAATGTATCCATTAATCAACAATTTAATTCAATTAAAAAAATAAATATCATTGTAAATAAACATTTGTTTTATTCAAATTTAACACAAATCAAACAAATATAATCTTAAATATATAATAAAGATTTATTTATTTTTATCTATTCTATTAAAACTTCAATTTTCAAAAAATGTGCTTTTCAAGTTCAATTTAAAGAGATCATTCTCCATTCTTTCTACACTCGTGTAGCTACGTAATGGAGCCCCCTTTTTTGTAGTTATTTTAAAGCCATCCAATACCATCTGTTTCATCCTTGAAGCAACGCAGAAGCTGTCACGCAGACTGCTCACTACCAACAGCCCCGGGACGGTCATGGAAAGCATTCATCCACATTAACACCTACCATAAAATATGCACTAATGTGACGGAGCTGTCTGATCCGTGGTACGCGTACGAATGGTGTAGTGCATAAACCGTACAGCGACGAGTCGTGGACGACGAGACTATGCAGGGATGCTCGTGTCTGGTTCGTTGTATATGGACTCACTTTACAATGGTGACCAACCCATACGACGCGGACGGTGTGCTTAGGTGTGCCGGAGTGTTGGGTTTACGCCATACGCTATTGACCGGTGCTGGTTTGGCTCGCCTCAACGGTCAACAGCTTGATCCTGTTTACGCAAAACAAGCCACAGCTAATCAGAGGCATTTTATTTATCACCGCAGCTCACGGTGGCGGTCGGTTGCACCGTCCGTAACGAACGGCTACCGTGGACACCTTGCTGCACGTGGAACTGACGCGTACATGCACTGATGCGAACGCACCATTTGCCGATTTTCGAACGTCAACAACCTGCCGGAAGCATCGGTGCGTAGGTTGTGAGGCGTACGGTACGGGTTCGCTGCTGCAGCAAGGACACAACCCAGCGTGCCGGATCCGGGCTACATTTCCGTGTGCGTATCATTTCATTTCACAGTTTTGGCTTGTGTTGGTGCAAAGAAAACTCACCCTCCCCTGGTGGGAATGGGACGCGAGTGAATCGTATTACGCGTACGGGAGCACTCTTCCTGGGTCCGTAGACAACATGATGGCTGTGCGCTTTCATGCAGCACTAAACATACATTTTCATTTACGGTTGCATATTTTGCAACCCATTTTGGCAACATATTACGTGNCGACGAGACTATGCAGGGATGCTCGTGTCTGGTTCGTTGTATATGGACTCACTTTACAATGGTGACCAACCCATACGACGCGGACGGTGTGCTTAGGTGTGCCGGAGTGTTGGGTTTACGCCATACGCTATTGACCGGTGCTGGTTTGGCTCGCCTCAACGGTCAACAGCTTGATCCTGTTTACGCAAAACAAGCCACAGCTAATCAGAGGCATTTTATTTATCACCGCAGCTCACGGTGGCGGTCGGTTGCACCGTCCGTAACGAACGGCTACCGTGGACACCTTGCTGCACGTGGAACTGACGCGTACATGCACTGATGCGAACGCACCATTTGCCGATTTTCGAACGTCAACAACCTGCCGGAAGCATCGGTGCGTAGGTTGTGAGGCGTACGGTACGGGTTCGCTTTTGCAGCAAGGACACAACCCAGCGTGCCGGATCCGGGCTACATTTCCGTGTGCGTATCATTTCATTTCACAGTTTTGGCTTGTGTTGGTGGAAAGAAAACTCACCCTCCCCTGGTGGGAATGGGACGCGAGTGAATCGTATTACGCGTACGGGAGCACTCTTCCTGGGTCCGTAGACAGCATGATGGCTGTGCGCTTTCATGCAGCACTAAACATACATTTTCATTTACGGTTGCATATTTTGCAACCCATTTTGGCAACATATTACGTGCGGTACGAAAGAAGCAAATGGTTGCAAATCAATAACGTCCGGGTTTCACGCAGCGGTTATGGAACGGTGTAGTTGGTGCAATTGCGAAACGATTATCCTCAAAATACAAATTTCTAGTAGCACTTTGCATTATTTAGGAGCAGAAATTTGTAGTGGAATTTACATAATCTTTTAAACTATTCATTTTTTAAGAGAATATGATATTTCGCATATTTGCAGTAATGTATTCTATGAAACGTTTCAATATTCGTAAAATTTATATATTTGTTTAACATACATTTCGAAACAAACGTAATCAGTCCTTCACACGTGTTGTTGTTGTTTTACTTCATTTCGATATCTTTTGGCTGTTTTGTTCAATTTGTCTTCAATAAATTAAGAAGATAAAAATGATTGGTATATGTCTAAGATGAAAATATGGCAAAATCATCAAAAACATAAATAATATTTAAAACAAAAGTTTTAATTATTTATTAATTCTCAAGAGATAAAAGTTATTCCTAAAAATCATTACAAATTGCAATATTTTCCACAGCTTTTCAACGAAAAAAAAACCCTTTTCATATTCTGAGTATTACTATCAACATTATCCTTTACATCAACCAAAATACGGAAAGTGATCAATTATTCTTTATTGGCCAGCGGCAACCAGTAATAAAACTATTTAATTCAGTCAATCAAAAGGAAGCAGTTACAGACAGTAAATAAAATAAGGGTTACATTACCATCCCTTAGGCAATGTGATGCCAGCCATGCGATCAATGAATGGTTTGATATCCAGTTGTAGAGAACATTCGGACCAATGTTTATTCATCGTAAAACCCGCACACAGCACAGGTGTGGAAGAATCAACAAAAATCACCCACAGCACCATAACAATCAATTGAACAGCAAGTGGCTCTCGGTCGACGGTTGTTCGCTTAACAAGTGTGCTTACTTTTCAATACGTTGCGGTAGTAGCGATTAAACAAATAAAAAACTCAAACACACCAGCAAATGAAGTCCAGTTTTGGTGTTTCGTGCAAGTGGCAATCGAAAGTAAATGTTTCGTGCAAAAGCAAGACAATAAAAAGCGCTGTAGAACAAATAAAGTAGTAGAGTTGAAAAAGGCTTATCAACTGTTATTCACAGTAGCAAAACAAAACAAAACTCACACTATTATGAGTGAGAGTAGTAATAAAAATGTTTGAAAATAAAAATATCACTGTAGAAAATTTCACTGATAGGGAAAAACGGTTAATTTGATATGCAAGTGATCTGTGTTGCTCGTTGTACATTCGATTTGCTACTGTTTATTTAACTGTCCTGTTACATAGTTCATTCGATGAGTTCATTATTTGTGGTCAATTTGAAAGTTCATTCTAATATTTGCGTCCAATTTATAGTATATGTTCCGAGTGTTGATTGGTTTGATTCTTACAAGGTAAGTTCATGTAAAATTTTAACAATCACGTCGATGTGAATCCTGGTGATTGGATAACAATAAATGTTTAATAGGACTAAAAACTGACTATCTCTTTACCTGATTTACCTTAAAATGGTAAGAGAAATTAAATTGATAAAAAATGACAAAAAAACATTTTAAAGTTAACTTAAGATAAGTTTATTAAAAAATTAGGGAACGTTCTTTAATATGCAATTGTTCTATTGAATTATCCGAAGACAAATGTTAACTCGTGAATGTAAATCTCAATTTTAACAAAATCTATTCAGCATCTGCTTTTACACACAAAACTTAAACCTAATTTCGCTGCAATAATGTAATTTTCAGCTTCATTTAATCAAAATCAATTATACACTCATACGATGAAATATTAATTTTACCCATTAACATGTAAGTTGCCGCAAAATGTACAAATAAAATTTGCACCTAGCACCCTCGTTGTGTTGGATTATTAATTGAAAAGGTTTCGCCCGGTCGGCTGTCCATCAATCAATGAGGGGGTTTGAATTTTGGTGCACCAAATTAAATTACGCCACCAAATGAATGGTGATTGTGTGACATCTTTCGCTGACGATAATCTAATTTATCTGCCGTGGTCAATCATAAAAAAGGCCGGGAAAGGTAAGGCTACCACTGCTAGCTGAATGGAACCGAAAACTAGACGATACACATGAGACCTTTACTAACACGCAATACGCCACGAAAGGCATGTTGAGATGAACAATTTTGAGTATATAATAGATTTACTACTCGATAATGTAATTATGGATGACTGAATTTTGAAATTTAAACAGTTTTATGTAAAGGGTTATTCAAATGTGACATTACGATTTACTAATTTATTTTGATATTTGTTCTTAATTTTCTGTGTTCATGATAAATTTCATAGCTAATCCAAAATGACTGTAGTTTTATTTATTATTCAAAAGTGAACTCAATAATGAAGAGGACATAAAAACTTTAACAAATTGACATATTTCGCCCTTCAACATTTACCTTCTAAATTTTCTAAAGTATCCTGATAATAGGCTTTACTTATTGCAATTAAAAAGATTATTAATTAATTAATTTAAAAAAATAAACAGCCACCTTCTGCTTGTTCAGCAAATGTTGCCTTAAAACAGTTTAGCTTAGTGGAATAATCATTTTACTCTGTTTGCTCTGACTACTACTCCGCGACAAGCCACACTGCATAGTCCGTAGTCAATGCTGCCAGACCAAAAAACACGACCTTCCGTACCGTGAAACTGTTTCTGCTAAAGGAAACAGACAAATAAATAAAGCGAACGAAAGAAAAAAAAACCCAAAACTTTATCAACAAACAACTGTACGGCAAGAAGAATAAGTATGTAGCAACAGCATATATGTGTATAAATAAACCACCAACACCGTTCCAACCGTCTCGGTTTCGGTTTCATGTGCGGCCACAGACGCATAAATGCACCGGCACTTGATCTACACCCACTGCTTACGCTGTGCTTTATTATTAAATACATTCGCACACACACACTCACACGGTGTGTGCACGCGCCCGTGCAACCGAGGTCATTGAGAGCGTCTGCAACAACAGCATGCCAAACTTACCGTGAACCACAAACAAACGTTTCCCGCCCAAGTGGCTACAGTGTGTGGTGGAAAAATAATCACATCCGAACGCAACTGCTACCTGGCACAAGTGGGTCGGTTTGTCGAGACGGTGCAAACATCATAAAAATATGCTCCAGCACCAGCCAGTGTCCTTGTCCGACCCGGCACAAACATAACATAAGAATCATAAATCGGATTTGCCACAATGTGCGAGCCCGGCGGAGGACAAAAGGCAACGGTGGGACAAGCGTTGGTTGGTTCCGTTGAAAAATGAACCCTGGAGTTTAAAGAAATCCGTTTGCCCTAGGACATCGAGTGTGTGTTTTTTTGTCCAGTTTTTTTTGTTGTTGTTGTGTGTACGTATGTGAGACGTCTGTTTAACTGCTACCGCAATAAGTACACCTGTACCGTAAGCCCAACCACACCGCGGAGTTAATCCACTGCCAGGCGCAGAATTAGAAGTCAGACTTGGACCGAATGCTTTTCTTCGCTTCGCGCACAAACATTTGAAGGTTTGTTTATGTTGTCCCGCACTGAAAAACTCACTCTAGATGCTCGTTTGGCAACAAAACCCGACGGCTTCGTTTCGATGTGTCATTGTGTCAGCGTTGAATGTGTGGCATTCTTTGCAGCCGCTCGTAGCAGGGCGTACCAACTTCCTTCGGTTGTTAGCTTACGGGGTAAGGCAATTTTGCTGCAAAGAACGGGTTTTAACCACACAGGTTCAGGAAAGTGGCATTAACTGCTTTTTCTTTTCATTTTATTCCTGTTCAGAAAAGCAATGCGTCGGAAAAGGTGGTATGGTTTACCTTTTAGATGATCGGGTTTTTTGGGTGAAATTGGCCGCTTATTGTGACGGTGCCATTTTCTGCTGCCTTTTGTCGGCTCTTTTTTTCTGGTTTCGGGTTCGGGTCTTGGTGGTTTGAAGCAAGTTTAATTGAGCGAGAAGATTGCTTGGTGCAAAAAATTTGCGTAAACAGTTGCTACTATAAGGAAGCATGAATGCATGGACATTGAAAAAGAAATCTTTTTTATAGAGTTGGTATGGAGGTAAGTATCATGTGTGGTAATACAATATGTCTTAAGCATATTTGTTTAGGATTAATGAGATTATTTATTCGACAAAAAAGTCTAATTTCTTAAGAAGTACCCAATGCTTTCAAATACTAAAATATTTGGTATACTTGGATTGGTGCCGATCTAGAAGTTACTCGCAGTGATGTTCCTCGATTGCCTTACTTTAGGCGTCAACACATCATGCAAACAAATATACAGAAATTTTCATGTTTATAGTGTTTTTTTCAATGATTTTCAATGAAGTGTAACTAAAACCTTCAACAAATAATCAATGCTAAAATGACAAGATATAAAATAAATCATGCCTAGTAGACAGCTGTAACCTTCCCTAACATTGGACCACATCAATTGCTAAATCTACAATGTACCACTCTTCTACATTGTGTAAATATGTCACACTTCAAATGTCTGAATGCTCCTTTTTTTTACCCGAACTCTGTTCGTCCTTTACAGATCCACCAACTGCACGTACACGTATTGTACGTGATGCTGAAGGACATCTTAATTCACCGGTTCACCGAAAATGATACACTAATGGCAGCCCCATCAGCGGTCGGGACACCGTCACGAGATGTTTCGCTCAACGCTTACCCAAAGCCAAATAGCAGCTCATTCAAACCACTTAACTCCTCTTGAACCGATTAACCATCAATTTTCATCGGCACATCAGGCGCGCTCGTTGTCCGTTGTTTCGCATGGCTGTTCCAGGTTCTCCGGTCACTAGCACCAAATACCCGCCATCGGACGGATAAATTCCTTCCAAAAACATTTGCTCTCCTTTTATTTACTTTTATCCGCGCCTGGGTAGTCGCGGCGGGATCCATCTTTCCCCAAAACCCTTGAAGCATCCTTCAGCCATACCACAAAGCGGCAATCTGGCAAGTGTCCTGAAGACTAGTACCGCTGTAGACCGATTACGGTCAGAGCAGAGATGATGATGATGATGATGCTGCTGCTTTTGATTCTCACATTTCCACCTCGGCACCTTTGCCCAACCGCTGAAGACGAGTAAGTAAGTAAGTAAACGACCAGGAAGTGGGTGCCACTCGCAGGCTCTTATACCCACCGGGAAGCGTGGTGACACTTCCGGGGTGGATCGACTACTGGCACCCATTCTGTTTTTTTTTTTTTAGTACCAGCATTAACTCAAAACTTCTCGTTCGGGATCACTGCGCATCGTTTCACTCGATGGAAAGGATGGAGGAAAGCAGGAGGTGAAAGGTGAATAGAAAAAGGAAGAAAGAAGCAAACAAAGAAGAATCCATGCTCCGGAAACGGAACACTGAACCGACAATGAAGTGGATGAACTGTGGAAGCGGACGTAATTCACGCAAAGAGTAAACCGACCCAACGAACACGGTGCGCTTTAGGAAATTCCGGGCAGGTTCCGAAGCTGCTGCTAAAAGGGAAAATCTTCTTCGCCATCACCGACACAACCTGTTGCGGTGGTTACGGTTAACAGCTTCCTGCGTGAAGCGTGCAGGAAATCCTTCGGAAAACCGGTGGCCATCCGTAGCATTGGCCTTCTTATATACTTTATTCAACCGATTTCAGTGCTTTTATTTCATTTCTTTTGCTGCATATCAGTTGTATTGACGTTTTTTTTATATGATTTAAGAGCAACATATGATACTCTTCCGGTTGTTAAAGACATTCCAAAGAAGTGTCCAAAATTTAAATAATTGTATTATCCTTCGCGATACGATTTTAAGCTTATATTTGATGTTTTTCAAAGCAATATTGATGTTCTTTCATAACAAAGAGAGCACTGTCTGTAATAAAACCTATTGTTCAATAAAATTTTACTTTACTAATTGCACATCCTGCTTACCTACGATAGAAATAATAAAGTAAAGGATAAAAATCTAGATATTATCAATGAAATTTAATTGATAAATAAACGGCTTAACATGTCATAATACATACTTGAAAACTATCAATCATGTTGTACAATTATAGATAAAGGACGAAAATACTTGAAAACAAAATTTAAAAATCATTAAATAATTCAACCTCACTGCAGTAGCATGCGTGCGTGCATAAAAGCATGCTGCCACCGTTTGGCAATAAAGGCATCGCTACAATCTGTTCCCAAATACTGCCGTACCGTGGCCTAGAATTGTCAACGGCAGCAAAAATCCGCAAATTAGTTTCTCACATTGTCAACACAGTTTCAGGAACTTTCCCATTCCATTCGAAACCAGAAAACTGGGCGGTAAGCAAGTTCGGACGGACGACATAGTTTTAGTGTTTGTTTGTATGGTTGGTATTTCATTTTTCTGAATTTTTTTTTAAATATATTTTCATCCCTTTCCAACCTTCGTTTACAATCTCCACGCTCATTCCATTCTGCTGCCCAATGTCCAATCACTTTTTATGTATTTTTTTTAACTCCTTCAACCCAACATACGGAAGCTGTTTGCCCACCGTCCGCCGCCCAAGGCACACTGGTTATGGCAGAAGCATGGCCACACTCTGGCACAGCTGTCATCAGTTTTATTAGTTGCTGAGCTGAGACTCGACTGCCCGTTAGCAGCCACTGCTGCATGCACGGTACACCACGGCATGAGGCTTTTCGCTTTCGCCACACGTTTTAATCTTCCTCATCATTTCACAGCGCCTGCCAACGGACTGGCCTGCCTCGTGTAGCGTGTAGGGTGGCTCATTTTTCAACCGAATAAGTCCCGTCCGAAACTCACATTCGCTTCCAGACTTCCACGGACACGGTTCCGTTTCGATTCGGATCCGGTTTTGGCCACGTTTAGTCTGCGTCCCATTTTCGTGCCGGTTGTACATTCTTTGGTACCGTGGTTCGACTTCTACCACATGAAGGACGGCTGTGGCTTTGTTAGAAAGTTTTCCCCATTTCCACGTCATCTACTCACACTTTTCTTGGTGCGATAAATTTCATCTAACCACCGCTGCTGGCTGCCTCGCGGAGGAAAATGTATATTGCACGCTTATATTAAATATGGGGTTTTTGTGGTTCTAGTGTGGTCAGCTTCCATCTCACTGTGTGGTCTGTCAATGGTTTGATCATTTTTTTCGATTCGATGTTATATTGATTCGTTCATCTTTGTTCTTAAACTCATCGTTTGTGGGAAGAAAAGATGAATGAGAGTAAAAGATCATGACAAATTAATTGGTGTTTTTTTTTGGAATACTTTTAATTATGTCTTTTAGTAAAATTTGATGAAACAACAAACTAAAGAAGTAAAAATCATTTACGTTCTACTTCCATGCATTATTAAGGCTTAGCGCCGTTTGGTCATTTCCGTTCTACTAACGTTCTAGAATTTGTACTGTTTCTTTTTAAAAATACATCAATCCGTTAGTTCGGTATTTAATATATATATATCAGTGATCATCGGTAAAGTTTTACTAGGAAATAAGAGGATATAGAAATAACTAAAAACTAATCTAAGGCCTAAAGCGGAATATCCATCATTTAATAACTAAAAGGTACATGTTATCGAAATAAGGATTGGGTCAATTACCAGCCTGAGTTTTTCTTGCATTTTTATGAGCAGTTCGATCAGTTCAACGATCAGCCTTGCCTCCAATTACCACCAGATTCATCAAGTCCAGAGAGATCCAGAAGAAGATGACTGAGCACCAGCAACTCCACTCTTGTAATTTCTTTGTGATAGTTAACTCTTAAGGTCCTTTACTTCCATCAAGAATCTTTACCAGTATTATGTCTTATAAAGCCTTATTTCTTCAACATAGAATTAGGGATGACTTCCCGAGACTGGAATATTGCACCTTTCCAAGTTCTAAATAAGGATTATGCTTCATCAGAAAAGTTCTTGTCAGCGATGCGTTTGAAACGAAAAAGACAGACTTATTGTAGCCATTGGCATAAATAAATCTAATCAAAATTATTTGAGACTTATCTTTTTCATAATTCTTGCATAACATACTTGAAAATTCAGATTGCTAAATGAAAGGATCAATTGCTTTGTTTATTATACTGTTTCAAAACAACAAACTTTACATGCTATACCTCTGTAGCTTACAGCATGTACATACTTTTGTGATCATAATCGTACCAAGTAATTTATTTTTTAAAATATATCTTTCGTTTCCGTTTTGATTCCTTTTTTACAAGATCATACATACTTCCTTGTGACCTTTTGATACATTTATAAATTACAAACATTTTCCCCCAATTTATTCCTTCTCTCGTTACGTTGCCTTCTCGTCAAACTCTTCGCGCACCAGCAACAGTGCAAAAACTCGTCAATTTATTTCGAATCCCGTTGTCACCGGTGGTCATACTCTCTCTCTCTCTCTCTCTCTCGCTATAAAATAAACGTTAACCGAAAGAAATTGAAACGCTTGGAATATTAATGCCCGCACGGGTCATTGTGTTGCTGTTATGAAAAATATCTGTAACGAAAAGTAAATGCATGAAATATGGGCACCGAAAAGCAAATCAACAAACTTTGGCTACAAGGATAAAAGCAAACTCCACAATGAATCATAATCCGCGAAATAAAACACGACCAACCGTAATAAAGACAATGTTCACGGTGCACCCAGGCTCCCGTATCTACCAAAAAAGCTCGTAATCAAATGAATATTTATGAAGCACAACCGGACCGTGGCGGTAACAATTGTGATGATCCTTTGGAATAAGTATGAAATGAACATAACAAACAAACAAACAAAAAACACGACTGGCAACAACCAATCCGAGCACACACACATGCCGACTCTGGCTGACAAAAGATTAATCTCATCGGCAAAGGTAGGCCCGGTTGCTGCAGGATTTAACCGAAATAACTCGCCTGCAGCAGATAAAACACAAAATGTCACCTTTTATTGCGCCCGGAATTGACTTGCAGTTGTCGGGTGTGCAGTTGCATCGTACGCGTGGTCGCTTTTATTTATTTGTATGGGCCCTTTTTATTGACAAACAATTTGCTGCCACCGGCTATAGTCTTTAATGGTCTGGGAGTAAATGGCTGTGGTTTAGCTTTATGTTGTCCAAAGCAAAACGAAAACCCCACTTGTGATTACTTCGACAACACCCCGAACGAGAGGCTTTTTGGTGTGTTACTGCTAACCAAGAGGCCAAGTGATAATCGAGACAACAATAAAACAAACCTTCTCTCTCCTTGCTGTCATTGAGATTCTTTGCGTTAAGAACAGTACGTTCTGAAGTGCGTTACTTTCCTTCCAGTGACCGTACACCATTCGAGGCGTAATACCAGGCAGGTGGGATGTGATCACGAAGCTCCCACGAACACGAACTGCCCGCCCTCGATGGGCTGTCACGCAACAAGGCCCACGAACGCACGAAACGACACGAAAAACCCCAGGAGGTGTAACAGCAACGACGAAGACGATGACGATGACGACGATGACGACGGGAAGCATTTTGTAAGCGACACTTTCTCCTCGGGGACGTACCAATCCGGCCATGCACGCAATGCTGTCGATGTTGATGAAATTAGGGAGAGGTTTCTTGTTACCATCACACTAGGAGGAGTTAGTGAAACCGCTTTCGTGCCAACGTCACTTTCGGTGAGGCACTCGTGTGTACGACGCACGAAAAGAGTTCAACGCGTGTACTGAGTTGATTGAAGTGCGTGTTTTTTTTTTGCTTTACACATGCAAAAAGATATTAAAGAAGTGCATCAACTTCAAAACTCATCTTTTTTATTGTTTGAACTTCTGCAAGGTTAAATGTTGGACGATATTAATTTATCAGTTTCGCATAGTTTTCACGGCTCAGCATTACCACTCCATCATAAGCCTGCAATAAGTTACAGAATTGATGGTTCGGTTTCAGTCTAATTAAATGTCAGAACTTGAAAGAATGAAAGTTGTTAGAGCATGAAGTAAATAGATTTTAAAATAGTAGCAAAAAACCTGGATTAATTAGAAAATAAAACAAATTTTACTTAAAACTTTACCTTGAACTAAGCAAAAAAACATTAAAAACAACCACCAAACAGAGAAAAACAGAGAGCATATCATTGCTTATTTAAAAGTATTGATTAAACAGTAAGCAGAAAAGGCTTGAAGGAAATAAATAAAAGAAAATCTACCCCTTAATGAGGAGTTTTTTGAACAAACGTTCGTTATCTATGCAGCAGTTCTATTGTACCTTCTCAACACAGAAAACTCGTTTTAAAATGCTGATAAATATTCTGGCATATATTTAATCATAGTGCATGCATCATTCTAGTGATCAACGTTCTGTTTTTTTATCCCTATTTGTTTGGAGAAAAAAAGATAAATTTGTGGATTGCATAGGCGGGATACATTATTCGTCATACCAAAAACCTGTTTTAATTAAAACGAACTCACATGTCGTTTGTTGCAAAATCACGCATCCTATTTAACACCATGATAAACATACACAGGCCAATACAAACCCGGTACCACTTGACGGTTTGGTGAAACAAACGATCCGGCGACATACCAATAGCTGCTCTTGATTAATAACATAATGCTTCATGTTGCGTCGGTTAATTTAAATTTCCATTCAAACGTTGTTAGCGTCTCCATTCAAAGCGAAATTCAATAGCGGGTTGGTGTGTTTGGTTGTTTTTTTTTTATTGTTGTTGTTACCTAGAATTCAATCACCATGCACCGCCCATTTCACTTACTGAACGACAAAACCGCTTAACGAAATAATTGCACCCACATGTGGGGTGCCGTCCCGGTCGGTGTGTAAACGTGTGACAACGTGTGCACCAAATATACAGCATTGAAACACTATTCAAGCGAGTTTCCTCGAAGGGTGGTGGGGAGAAGGTGGTTTTGGTACGCAAAAGTAACAAAAATTCAACAATACTGGTGGACGAGATTTATACAAACCATTTTACCATTCGGCCACGACGCGAAATACGGGCGATACGATAGTGTCATTTTGCCTATCGCAATGCTTCGAAAAGAGTGTTATGAAAACATATATGCGCAATCATTTAAATAAAAAACGTCTCCACCGCTACGGGACTGGCAAATGGTGCCATCGATTGAAATTCAATAAAAATATTAAAACAAAAATAAAAATGTGATTTTTCGTGGGCGTGAAAATCACTCCACGCTGCAGCACCGGATATCAGAAACACCGGTGGGAAGGATTATTATGTTGTGACTTCATTTCATGATCGTTTTGATTGACTGTTTGGAAAATATGGTGCTGGTGTTTATACAGTACGCAGCGGTCCCTATGGTGAGGCAAACACATGGAAAAGCAGATAAGTTGGGTGTGAATAAAATTAATTCCATTGGTACAATACGTTAATTGCATTACTTCGTTTTTTATTCCAATTGATTGGCCATGCTGTATTGCTTCTTTACTTGATCTAAATAACAAAAATAAAACATTAATAAAGTTAATGAAAATTAAATAAAATTAAATCATTTTCCACTAACTATTTTGCCTTTAACAATAAATTACGAGTCTCATTCATATCTTACAAAACCATAGTATGTACATTAGGATGCACCTTACATCCTTACAATATTTCAGCTAGATTCTGCAATGTTGCCCACAGCACAATTGAAGTTTAGGCAATTAGAGGAAAACTATCGCTCCCTCGCCGATTAGCTTCAAACATCATCCGGTGACATGATCACTGCCTTTTCCGCCTCACGTTTAATTACCAACGCACGCAAGCCCGTTCGTGGCCGTCAGATATTTCCTGCCCTGGGAAAGACCACAACAATGCTGACAGGAACACGCTACGGTGATAAAACTTTTTTCTGCCTCGCACGAATGGTTCTTCATCGAATAGGAAAAGACAACAATACCAACAAAAAAAAGGAACGATAAGGCGTTTGACTTTCGTACGACGACAGAGCGGACAGACCATTAGGCAGGGACATCCTGTGCCTTCGGTAAGTTAAGTGCCAACCCGGTGATGGTGGCTGGTGAAGTAAATAATTCACGTGCGTGCGCTGTCAATGCAAACGGAAAGGTACGAGCAACACAGTCGGTGCTTCACCCAAGATGGGCTTCGTACTAAATTTCATTGAGCAGAGGAAGTTGTACACACGCTCACTTAGTGTGTCCGTGTGGTTCTGGTGGGGTCGTCGATTTCTGTCCCACCCTGTTAAGATGGGCCCTGCAGTAAACGGCAGGGCTGTAACGTGAACAAAGTTTATGGATGTCGCTTTTATGCGCACCAATTGCGAGCAAGAGCAATAGAAGACAAAAAAGAGGTGCTAATGAAAAGACAAACATGCAGTATGTGAACTCAACCATTTCTTGGTTGTAGTTAGTTTGTTTTAGTGATAAGAGATTTTGTTTCATTTGATGTTACAAAATTTTCAGTTAAAAAAATCTTCCCTTTGTTTTCATTGATTTGAATTAGTATAATGTGTTGAAAGTAGTATTTGACGAATGTGATTGCGAATTTTTTGTTTTCCTAATCTTACTTCAATCTTTAATAAATAAATAAAAAAATAATTACAATCAATTAAACAAATATATTACATTGCATTATTTTGGGGAAAATTTAAAATTTAATTTTGTTTTATGGCTTTACAATGTTTGATCGATCGAGTCGAAAGTCTAAGAACACTTAGAAAGATTGTACGTAGTGAGCACAAAAATCCTTTTCTCATCGACTTTATTATCGTCAAGAACTTGTGTTTCGCCTACGATCCTTCCATTATTCGTTCCTCTCCATTATTGTATTGGTTCTTACAAAAGTAAGATGACATATGTCATCCTGGCGATCCACGTGCAGGATCAAGGGCGCAGCCATCGATGACAGATTGCGCCAGTACGTTGACTGGAGTCGAATCACGGCAGCGACCAAGCGAGGATGTGTGTGTGTGTGTGTGTTAACGAAATAAAGTATTTGTAAAAGGTATCACTATATGTTCTTCAGATATCAATTATCACATACTTCGTAGAACATAACACCAACAATTGTGATACCTGTTTGTACAAAATTTGCAATACTATTGGATTAGATTTCAGTAATATAATATTGGATTTTATTAAAAACAAATAGTAAATAACAATATAATTATTTTTTTTTTATTACAACATTAAAGATGACGGCTTAATGCTCTATTAATAACAACGCCAGAAGATAAATATACCATTTTCCAGCTAGCTATACGTTTGTAAAAACCGTCTTCGTTACACAATGAAGATACGCATGTTCCAATATACTGCACAACATTTTAATTAATCCTTTTTATCATCATCATCGATACATTCACCGATTTTCTAATGAAATTTTCGATGCACAAAATCGTACACCGGGCACAACGTAATTAACAGCAGAACTGCACATCATAATTCAATGCGCTTTTCAACGGAAAATTCCGTTGAAATGGTTAGCATACAAATACATTGTTCGCTTTTGGATTGCTTTACAACTCGTTATCTGATATTTTAATGTCGACAGTATGGCCAACGTTGAATTATAAATTACACTGAAAAAGCATAATTAAATTGTGCCTTTTCATTATTCGAATCTATTTTTATTGTGACCTACGCTTAAAATGCGCAACAATCTTTCCAAACCTATTAACTTGCAAACAAATATGAACCACACCGAAATAAACACGATCACACCCTAGCGGTTGGGCACAAACACACCGTTTCGTTTCACATTTTACAACTCAATCAAATCTCAACAAATTTGCTGTGATGGTCATTGCATAAATTACACATTTTGGCCCAGTGCGGTACATTTGACGAGGATGGGTCCTGCTCGTCGCACATATTGCCGACACCGGCGACAATAATCATCAGCACGGTGCCAAAGAAATGCATCAACCAAGAGCGTGTTCAAATGGCATGAGCGTTAGAAATGCATGCGGCATAGAAGGGGTTTGTTTTCTGTTTTTATTTGCGACGATTTCCCTCCAAAAATCCGTGGGATGAAGTGTGCAATTTTGCTGAAATTTCCTATTCATACCATAGCGCATAGCATGTCCTCCTTCCCTTACAGATTCCTTCCCAGAATTCGGACAGCTCACGAGCGAATCATAATCCTCATCCACACAAGGCGACCGGGCGACGACGGTCATTCCGTCGGCCGCTGACGAAGCATTGGTCTCCGGTTGCCATTTCCGTCCAATTTCGTTTCCAAATAACTTTTTAATTAAACACCAAATGTCACCGAGCGGGGGTGCCACCCCGGGCCACGGCCATGTGGAACACTGAACTTCGAAAGGATTTTCCGCCGCCGCCACCAAATTTGGGCCGGCCGTTGGGACTGCTCAGTGGATTGCATTCGTGAAGGTTGCGAGTAGACAACATGGCATGTCAAACGCTGACGCGACGCTGTGTTTGAGTGTGTGACAAGATGGTGTGAGGAGAGATAAAAAAAGGACACTCAGGAACAGAACAAAAGTAAAGATCTAGCCATTCCATTTCCTGCCCGTAACCGTATTCCCCGTATGTTTGGCATACACACACGAGAGCTACAATCTCGTACGGAAAATTAAAAGGAAATGACTGGAAAAATGCTGGCAGGAGACAAAGATTTTCTGGCGGTCTGGCTTTTCACTTTCCCCTTGTTTTTGTATGGAACATGCTATAACAAATCCCTTCTTCATTTTCGTATTGGCACATAGAACCAGTAGCAAAATGAGAAACCAAACTCTCCCAAAATGGCTATTTGATCGATGCCAATTTTCCAACCGATATATCAAACATCCGTATCGGTCGTTTCGCAAAGCTGCCGTCTGCAACTGACCAACAATTCGATCCGGATGTTTAAACACGTACCCATAATTTGATGATTACTCTCTCGAGATTTACAAAATGTGTGTGTGTGTGTGTGCTAACGTGACGAAGCGAACGGAAACACCTGCAACACCTTCTGGTTGGTTGCTTGGGCTGACTTCCTAAGCCTTCCGATCGGGCCTTCCGAGCAAACGCTGCTGGTCGGTACACGGAATCTAATTTGTAAGTGCTTCCGTATCACACCTTCCAGCTAGCAGGCTTTGGAAGGCGTGAAGAATTAGAAGCCAACGTACCGGAATGGTGGCAATGCATCTGTATCAGGGCCACCTGCTGAACCTGCTCACCTTCCCGATACTCCTGCGGCTCAGCGATGCGACCGTGCAGAAGCAGTACGGGCTCTGCCTCACCTTTTAATTAAACTGCTCATCATCATCCTCATCGCTGGTGTCGATAAGTTGGCAGGTTTATCAACACTGACCGGGTGGTATCTTCTGCGCCTTCCCGCATACCCGGATGCTTCAAGTGTAGTTTGAAATCAATCGGGTTCCAAGCTGTTGGGTGGTTCGTTGGTCTGGTACCGGAATGTACCGGAATGAAGCCTTCGCTTCATTCCAACGGTCGGCCTGGGTCGGTATTTCATTTATGTGAAAGCTCGTACACAATTTAACCACATTCACGCATCTCCGGATGCTTGGGGGCTTCCCGAGGCTAGCACCTTAAATGGTTGACAGTCGTAAAATTTACCGAACAACAACGCATCCGGGCTGCGACGCCATCATCGTCATCATCGTCGTTGTCGTCGTCGATATCTCCGGATCGGGCGGGAAGGCCGTTTTCGGGTTCGATGATGTAAGGTATTAGTTTGCAATCATTCGCAACCACAGGGCAATCAAACGCATACGTTATGCGTTCGACATATCCGAATGGTGGGCGCAAATGGTTAACAAGGTAGGACATTTTGTGTTTTATTAGAAAAAATGCTTTAATGGTTTTAAAGGGTGACATTTGAACCAATTTCTTCTGAAATATTGGCAAAATAAATACGTAACCGAAAGCTCTAGATAGCATTCTTATTGATCCTCTCATTAATTTAAAAGTCTAGCAAACTGTACACAATAGCTTATTATTAAAAGTATACCCATGTCCAATAACATTTTTTTATTTAGTTTGTAAACATGTTGAAGTGTATGAAGGCATTTTACCAGGCGTCAGATGTGTTAATCATTTGTATGCTATATACAGTTCATTTTACGTTGTACATTTTGTATGAATCGGAAGAAACAAAAAGAATTTTAATATGTCTAGTGTAATTGTTGTGTAAGATTGTTTTTTAAATTTATGTTTATTATTAATTTTTTATTTATTTCAATTAAGTTTTACATTTTTAAATTTACTGCAAATTATAACGCTTTAAGTGGAAATATAAAAAAGGTTTTGTTTAATTTATACCATTTGTCTCGCCAAATATGAATAAATCAAAACTTGTATAAAGAAATTTTATTTAACATCTGTGATTAGTTGTATTTGATAGTTTTTTTTTCTATATTTCTTGCGTGCTTTGCTTGAAGAGAATCTCTTTCTAAGATACATAGAAAATGAACAATTCATTATGTAAAAAGAAGTTCAAATTTTAGAATAAAACCCAAAACCAGAACTTCAAACAGTTCGTGTGAAATGACTAATTTGTCCCGTTGTGCCTACAGTATCACCTACGGGCCGAATCGCTCCGCACATACATCTGGATCGATAATAAATTTGAACCCGCTTTCCGAACATTCCGCCTGTACGGTTGGGAACGGTCGGGAAAATCTCTTGGGTAAAATTCATACAAAGTAAGCTTCTTTAATCCGAACGGCAACCAGCTTTTGCTGGGAACGTCATCGGAGAAAGTTGGCTTCACACACACATACACCGGCACCACTTTTCCAGCCGTTTACCTGTCTTTTCATCTTTGACCAGGCAATGAATTGAAACCCCTCCCGGAACGGGCCTTCGGCAACCGTTCGTACAGTCGACAGTCAACTGTTAAAACGAACTTGATGATTGTACTCGCACTGTACACGTACGTTACTGAATGTGTGAGATATTTTACTGCTTAGTAAATGGTAAAAATACCTTTACTGGCTGGAATGATTCAGCCACCACATACTCAGGCACAGGCGGGCAGGAATGACGTACGTTATTGGAATCATTGTCTCACACACATCCGGTACCGTTACCAAACGACCAGGAATAGCTATTTTCCGATTTTACACGCCCCGGGGATTTCCTGCACATTTTCCTGCAGAATTTCCGTCGACCTTCGTCCGGGACAGTGCAGTTACATTTAAAATGTTTTCTATGTACCATCCACAAGCACACGGTGTGGCCAGAAACCAGAAACCCACCAAACAATCCCCAATCAAACGGATCGTACCGACACACGGCGACTCGCTCGAGGGATTCATTCGACATGAAATGATAAAACAAAACTCTACTCTACAGCATACATGCATGCCCGCAGTCCATTCGTACCGCAAGCTGCACAGGACACCTTCCTGCACTGTGCACTACGACATCAAACCCTCCTGGAATGGAAAAGGAACGCTTTGGATCCAAGAACTTTAAATATTTTTTTACTCCACTACCATGTTGGTATTGGAATGTTCAATGCAACCTTCAAATCGAGTTATTGGAACAGACTCCTTACAAAAATCACTATAAAAGGTATCTTAGGCAGAGCGTATAGCAACACGACCCAATGGTAGTGGATTACTGTAATCAAGAACACGATAAATGATTGAAAGAAAAACGATTTTGTCTGAAGTATAAAACATGTTAATGAATAACAACGATCCTATAGATCACTATAAACAAAAAGGATTTTATTGCAGACAGCTGTTTCGATGTTCTCCCTTGAACTCTACAGGCTACTTTAGTGCTGCGCATCGCGTAAACCATTCACTATCGCTACCGGACATCAGAGCAATGGGAAAAAGGTCTACCGGCACGCTGATGAAGCCTAATTCAATTATCAACGTTTATCGTGACAATTATTCCAAGACGCTTGTCTCCTTCGAGAAAAGCCCATTAAGGCCCAAACTGTGTGGGCCCGCTCAAAGGAAAAGTATCGTTTTCTTACAACAGCAGCAGCAGCACCCTTGCTAGGTCCATCTGCATTATCCGGATGCCTTTAATGTTAATCTAATTTCATGCTTAATTCCTTACCAAGACCGGACCCGACACCTACAGTAGGGTGGAAAAAAAACCCATACTTTAAGGGAAATTTTATCCAACAATTTCGTTGTTTCATTCCTTAAAGTGTTTCTCTGCACTAAAGATTCGAGAAAGAAAAACGACCAAAAAAAAACCTCACCATCAGTACGCATAATCGTTAAACTTTACAGCCGTCTCACGACAAAGTGGAAACGGTCCAGATGGCCGACGGTTGGCATCAAACCGAGGGGACCGACCGATTTTCATGACCATCGCCTTATCTGCATCAGTGCCGGTGCTTTCAGGAAAATTAACTTACCCTCAAAACCAAACATTGTGATTATTGGGGGATGCTTTCTTCATGCACACAGTTCAATTCGCGGGCAAGGTTACACCCGTAGGTCATGCAAGTGAAGAACATTTTTAATTTATTTTTTGTTTTTAATTAAATTTAAAGGCTTAAAGTTATATGTTAAACTATCAAACGAATAATACATGAAAATTGTTATTAAGCAAATATATTTAGTCATTAGGAAGCAAGGTTCGGTGTTCAGAAATCATTTATATGAATTGTGATTAAATTAATTGAACATAACAAACAAAATAGTGCGTCTTAAAAATATTTAAATGCTAATTTCAGAACTAGTCCACTAAATCTAGAGATTGTCTTTTATTGCTGCATCAAACTCAACATGAACACAGGTGAAAAACGACGACCCTGCACGAGCGTTGACCAAAAAAAATAAATGCTTCATGCGATGTGCACACCCCGTGCTACACCTGACGGCCAGATGCGTCTCGTGTTGCACATGGGTGACAAACTTCGATGCAACGGTACCGCCGCATACGCCCAACCCGTCGAGCATCACAATCAACACAGCGAGACAATTGAAAAATACTAACCGCGACCACAACTCGACGCCGTCGCCATGGCAACGGGGGCCAACGAATGCACCGCACAGCCACTCTGGGAAAAGGATTAAGCAGAATTAAAGTCTCCCTGGTGACGGTGTTTTGTTTTCATCTGTGCCGGATCGTTGTTATTGTAGTCCGATTGTGGAGTGTGGCGCAGTGTGAGGCAGCCAGCAGCCTGGCCTCCAAAGCTGGCGTCCAACCCCTTACAGCAACAGCACCGGTTGTCACAAGCAGCGATCCCGTTGCGAACTTCGTTCCTTCAAGCATGTTGTGTCTCGGCACAACAACGTACAACAAAACGTAACCCTCTGTGACTCTATGGTAAAATCATACGAATGAAAGTTTCCCCGTCGGGTTCATCCGTAACGCACGACTCCGGCAATGATGATGATCACGATGGTACGGCCATCATGTACATCCCAGCACGCGTTGTGGTGATGGGAAAAGTTGGCAATATTTTTTCATTTCCATGCTTCAACACGTCCTACAGTACGGTCCCGTGGTGCGAAGGTAGAGAGAAAAATCATATCACCGCACAGTAGTTGTCATGCGAAAATATATCAGTTATACGAAAAATGTTCGTAAAATTTTAATAAAAAAATATAATTACTTCAGACAAGCAAATTATTGCGATTGGAAACATAAATCTCATCGAATTAATTCAAAAAAATATTACAGTTGATGTTTCAAATATTTAAAATAATCTGTGCTCGAAATTCATTGACAAGTATTATTACTAAAAACAAGGAAATTAAATTTATTGCTGTATGATTAAAACTGACGATTACTGTACCACGATGCACACAATCAGTTTTGTTTTGTGATGGTTTATGTTTTACTCCGCTTCTTCATTAGGATCAGATTTGTTTAACGAGAATTGCTGTGTCCTAATTGACGTGTAGAATTTCCACAAGTGGACTATTACATACCGTTCTTGTTGAATCGTTATTTTTATTTTATTAATGATTTTTAAGCGTTATCTCATTTTATTTTTGCCCTTTATTAAATATTTTTATTATCCTGGCCGTCATGATGAAAATAAAAAAAAAATAAATAAATATTTTTATCATTTGCATCAAGCACTCCAAATCTCTACGGTTGACTTATGCTCTTTAGCGGAAGCTTTTGCTCGCTTTTCTACTAATCCTGCAATCAAACACAGCCTCCCCCCAATCATTGTCAAGCGACAGCAAACAATTCACTCGACAAATATCGTTAACTATTGCACACATTACTTGTGAGCTCATGCTTACAAATTCATCCCCGCTGGCAAAATTCTATTTTACACACACGCCAGATTTGCTGCTAAATGATGCGTGTTGCGATTTATCGTTTCATTTCAAGGGCAGGCGCATCAGGCGAAAATCATCCACCCACTTCCGGTTAATTGTTTTTTTACTAAGGCAGTCCAAAGCAAAGGACAAAGCTTTCCATGGTGAAAAGTGGTGAAAAGAAAAAAAACACAAACAGAAACGATCAATTTCATTTTCTCATTCAAAAATAAATTGAATTCTTTTTCGCCTTCTCTCATCGTCTCGTTCGGTGCGAATAATTTAACCGTAAAAGATTTTACCGTCGGCACGGATGGGTCGAACGCTGGTCTGATTTATTTGCAACACGAGCTGCAACTAACCCTAAACTCGGCAGTGATTGTTTTTCGTCGTTAAATTTCCTTTTCCTTCTACTCGCAGCGTATAGGCGTAATTTAAAATTGGGAGAGAGAGAAAACGGAAAATTCATCTTACTGCTACAGCTCCGTATAACTAGCAGGAAGGCGAAGGAATCGTTCATTAGCGAACGAATGAAACGAACAAAGCGCACAGCGCAAAGAAACGCAACAAATCGATCCTGTGGATGGGTGTTGCTTTTGGGATGTACTTGACGGTAGGAAATGATGGTAATATTTTACACTTAGCAACAGATTTATTTGCTATCGATTTGTTCTCACGGTTGCAGGTTGGAACGGGTGGTTGTATTAAAGTTTGGGAAAATTGAAATATTCGATGGTTGACTTGATCTTACAAGAACAGTTGTTCTTTGCACATTCTAGGGTATCAAATCAACTTTTTGGTAGAGTAGAATTGTAAAAAATATGTCAATTTTCAACTTGAAGCAACATTTCTATTTTATTTTTATGGTATTAAATAAGCAACATATGAAGCAAAAAGTTACAAGAACATAATAAAATTGTGTTAACTTATTAGTTAAATAAATGAGTTTCTTTTATAAATGTGCTATAAATATAAATAAAGATTCTCTCATCTCTCATCTCATCTCATCTCTCATTCGAAAATTATTATAGTAATAATGCATTATAAATACTAACCTCTTATTGCCATTAATTTGTTAGCCAGCGATGGATCAAACGGCTACTAGTACTAGAAACTGGTTGTGGTTAAGCGACTTGTTCTTATAATCAATTATTCCAGCTATCAGTGTCGTAAGCCAAAGCGAAGGAATCACCAGTATCTTATACGATATAACTCTGGAAGGTGCCTTGCGAAGTGACGACTTCGACGACCGGGGAACTATTTGCATCTGTAATTTCTATTTTTTGCATTTGCTGATATCCTTAATGTGTGAATTGAGGATCAATGTGATCGTCGCCTAAAGCACCTGTTTTCCGGAGGCTCTAACCGTGATAACATAACTCTTGCGACCTAGAAAATCCCATGTAGATATTAAATTCAACATCTTCCGCGAGGACTAGCTCTATGGTTACGGTTCATGGACATTACTGGTGAAAGAATAAAACGCGATCGTTATTTTCAACTGAGCGAATGCTTTGCACTATCTTTGGCGTTATTTATGAGCAGGGCGTATAATTAATTATGGCACTTCATGAAGATGCCGGACAACTAAGAATGCATTATTGTTTTATCGATCATTTGTAACGGCATAGAGTTTGAAATATTTCATCTTTAATGATCTTTACAAAGCATTTGCTTTATACTTTCGTAGTATTATTCCAAAAGAAACCACATAAATCCAAACATCTGATTGTACACTTACCATCATGAGGCAAACGTAACAGTCAACACATTTCCGGACACGGTGATCGAAAGATACACAAATGCGACTCCATTACCAAGGCCACGTCTAATGAGGCTCGAGTTGCTGATCGTAAATTGCTTTGCAAATATTCATTTACATTTCCTTCCTGCATTTCGCTCCCGCTCGTTCAACCGTTGGACCAGTGTACCCCGGTCCAGATGGTTGCTCGCTTCGTCTCTATCGATTTTGCTGATAAGCGTGTTTGTGTGTGTGTGTCCTTCCTTGCTTGCCACGAGCCAGGAGGCCATTTGCCGTGCTTATTGGCTGATTTACTATCATTTTCACACCAGAAATACACGAACGAAGCGTGCATGCCGATGAAGGAAATCAAAAAGGAGAATTGACCCAAAACGTGCCTGCCATCCTTATCTTTGTCCTACAACCTTCCTTTTTTTTGTTTTGTTTCTTCTGCCGTTACAGACAATCGCACAAAATGTGTATTGAGTTACAGGGTTGTAACATCGCCAACATCCCTGCCCACCCTCAAAAACGAAAGCACCCCCGTGGGAGATGGCGAAAATGGTAGCTTTGGCGCGAGGCATGGAAATCAGCATAACTGCCACTCTCGTATTGCATGAATATTGAAACAAAATACGTTCGTTATGCATATCGTTATCCTGCGAAAGTGTCGCTGTTCTTCTTGTTTTTTTTTACAGACCCGATATAGCCTCGTGCTGCACATGTGGGTATGTATGACCCAATCTTTCTGTGCACATGGAAAGAAGGAAAACAAATGGAGAAAAGTTACTAGGGAACGGGAATGGGCACAATAAGCAGTGAATCGTAAAAATTGAGTCAAACTTCATTTTCATATCCAATCGAATTATCACATAAGTGTATGGGTGCGTTATGGAGCACGTCTGTGCCGTAACCGGCAGCCATGTCGGCCGTGATTATTCCTCCGTTTACCTGGTTACGATCAATATCCTCACAGTAAACGGACATTTTCCTTCCCTTTTTGCTTCGATTTTCACTTAAACGATCATTGAGTGATGAATGCAGCATGTGTTAATATAATATTATAACATATAAAATATAAATTATTTGAATAGTTTATCAAAGTTGATAGGAATACTCTCATCACATAAGCTCTTCATACGTTTCACAAACACTTTCTTTTCGAGCCCAACATTATTTGTAATCTTCGGATGTTCCGTAAATCTCTCGTACAAATATCGTTGTAAGCAGCTGTACCTCTAAGCCACAGTCTCAACACTTCAACCCGGTTAGCAGTTTAAAACTCCTTCCAAAACAAAAAAAACGCTTCCCAGGAGATGCAGACCGAATGCATAAGTTATGCATCGTGTGGGAACCATAAGCAAACAAACAAACTCTCACCACCGTACCGGTGGCATGGCATACGGTTGTGTGGGAAACGGGATGTAAGAATGTGGCCGGCTGGAAAAGATTTATAAAGGATTAAATTTTATCTTTCACTTCGTGACCACTAGAGTGCTCTGGTGCTGGTTTACAAGCTGTTTGGACAATGGTTTACCGAAAATCCAGCCCCAATGCACCCGTAGCGGAACTAGCCAAGTTTTGAAAAGATGGATATACTATTCTACATTGAGTGTTTCTTACATAAATTGAAGAGAAGTCTAGTTCTAATGTATTTACTATGTTTTAGAGAACACTCGTGAAAGATACTAAACTGCCACATGAAATGATCCTGACAGTTTCACTTTAGCACCAGCGCTCCGTGTACAATCTACTGCACCGCAATGTAACGCTTACTCAGCAATGTTCCTTGAAATCTATTAGTCTTGCGGTCAGCTGGTGATGGTCATTGCATGCACAGCACACTACGCCCCAATGCTTCTACAGCTCCACGAAGGACAATGAAATGGAAAGTTCTAATTAATTGCATCCATAAATCATAGCGCTAAACAATAACGAATAATTACCGAACAATGTGTTCGATGAGTTATGCCTGGTCGAAACGTCTGATTCCCGCTCGTCAGCCATATGGAGCGGTCCCTGGTTTAGCATACCAATGTCAACGGTTGGTGGTGCTGGTACTGCCTTAACACGTTTACTCACCCATTTCCAGTGCTGTTGTTTCGTAATTCCAGAAATCAAACCGAATATCGTAATCAATCCAAATGTAAATTGTCCTCTTGAAGATGTGTGAGCGGTTCGGTGATGATTGTAATGTGCATGCATTGGTGATAATTGTAACAAAGCGCTGCTAATTGTTTTCAATTCTAGGTTAACGCCACCGTGTAAGGATGAAATACGGCAAGGGTGACCGGGTTCATCATGTTTATATTTTATAACATTAAAAGTTTATTTAGTTTTAAACTTATTATTTTGTATTAATTTTATTCTTAATTTTTCTAATATGCTACATGGAAACACACCTTCACCCTCATATAAATCGACGATGATTAGGGTTTGGGTGGTCAGTAACACTGATAATAAAGCTTTCTTGCGCAATGCATACGGTGTACATACTTTTAGGCGTTACAATTACAACAAATTTTGAAACGTCGTGCAAAATAGGATGAACCTTTATGCTATAATTGTTAATAATATCAATGTTTGTATTGTCAAACTTTTTCATGTCATAAACGACCCTACGGGAATTTTGAAACAAAAATAGCAGAATTACAAGGTTCATTCGTTGAGATGTCGTCCATACTTTAGCTTCTTATATGATCAAATGGTTTTCGTTAACGTTGTTATGGACATGTTATTTAAATGATACCAGACAATCAAATCTATGTAGTAAGCTACATTCGTGATCAAGGACATATAAGTTCTGGAAAGTTTCTACATCCAATGGTTTTGATGGTACAGATGTGTCCACCGTCGAATGGCTAAAATAATGAATTTCCTATTTTCAGCTGTATATTAGAATTCTTTACCATACCACGAAAACACAATTGATTGGTTTTTCTCTGGAACTTATCATACGACACCTTAGTAACTGACTTTTAATCTTACGAAATCGATCGTTGTTAGACCTTGTTTTTTTATCATCATTTTTCAAGAGAAAGAATCGTTAATCGCTGTTCGTCATCTCGAACAACCGTACCGTTTAAACGCGTCCACCAATTGTAACGGGCCACCGTAATCCGTTGCCCATATACGCTATCGCCAGCGTCAACATTGTTGTAAACGCTGCACAACGGCTAACCGTGATAACGGATGACGATTATCGGCACAACCCGTTGATTTGAAACAATCGCCATTAAACGTGCGGCAATTAGGACTGTACCGTACACGATATGCTGATTGTCATCGGCTGATATGCACTGGTTACGCTTGGTAAACGTGGTCCTGCTGGAATTACTGAGCGTGCACGAACTGGAACCCATATCACCTGGACTGTTGCTATCTTGCTACAACGTTGATCGATCTGGGAACGATATATAAGCGAAACAGTGAAGCTACTTGAACAGCAATACGCATTCGGCCACCTGGTACACACTCGTCCAAAGATGCGCAGTCTACTCGTACTACCTTTGCTAGTGGCCCTTGTGGCTGGAGCAACGCTTGACTTTGATCACTACTGGACTGCTCAGGAGGTAAGATAAGCCACGAGTCAGCTTCTTTAAGACCAAAATCTGATGGACTTTTTGGACTAGATCAACGCATACATCGATGAGCTTACCAGTGACTTCCCAACGTTGGCGACAGCAGTTAACGTTGGTACCAGTACCGAAGGACGTCCCATCCGTGCAATCCGTGTCAGCAAGGACAACGTCGCCAATCGCCCACTGGTCATCGTCGAAGCGGGACTACGCGCACGCGAATGGATCTCTCCAATGTCGGCCAGCTACATTCTGCACGAGATCGTCGAGCATTACTACGAGTTCGAGAATATTCTGGATAATGTTAACTTCCTGGTTGTGCCGCTGGTTAACCCGGACGGTTACGAGTTCTCGCGCACCTCCAACCGTCTCTGGTTGAAGTCCCGCAGTGTCAACGGAAATGGATGTTTCGGAATTGATCTAAATCGCAACTTTGGCCACCTCTGGAATACCGTTGGTGGTAGCACTGATGTAAGTTCGACTTCAACAATTCCCAAGTCTCACGTGTTTTGATAACATGACCGTCTTCTTACAGCCCTGTTCGGATAGCTTTGTTGGTACAGCTGCCTTCTCAGCACCGGAAACGGCCGCTATGCGAGATCTCATCCAAAGCAACAGTGCCAACCTGGTCCTGTACGTCAGCATCCAGTCGGCCGACCAAATGGTGCTGTATCCGTTCTCGCACAGCGCCACAACCAATCCGAGCAATGTGGCCGAGCTGCGCAGTCTCGCGAACAGTGTGGCACTCACGCTGATGGGTCAGAATGGACGAATCTTTACAAGCGGCGGTGCGGGACTGTTGCAGCCGGCTGCCTCGGGTAGTAGCATCGACTTTGTGGCCGGTACCGTTCAGCCGGATTTGGTGTTTACGCTCGAAACTGGTGCCGGTGGTAGCTATGGGTATGATGTGCCCGAATCAGAAATGGGCGAGATTCTTAGCGAGACCACGTACGGATTCCTCACGATGGCGGAATACGTAGCGAATAATAAGTAAAGCGAGAGAAAGGCAGTTAAACTCTACGAAACGATCTGGAACTTGAGTAAGCGAAGGATGTTGATATATGATATTATAAAAAAACAATAAAGAATGTCCGTTCTTTTTATTCAAATGCATCATGTTTTCAAACTTAATTAACACTAAATGCACATCTCAATCCAAACATCTTCTGTTTCATAGCATCAAGTTCAAGGCCATTCACTCTTTTCTTGTGCCATTCCTTTTGAACACAACTAAAATTAAATGAGTATCTTTCAATGTCTAGGAGTCTAATGGTGGAATTCTAACGTGTATAGGACCTAACCTTGGAGCAATGTTTGAGTTTTTCAAATCGAAAAACATAAATCTCATGAAAAACGAAGTTCTTAGATTAGAATTATATTGAACAACAAAGGTCTTTCTATAACTTAGGGTAGGTATCATCACCTGGCTCCTTTGGGTTTGAGAAGGAATTTTTGTTGTATTGATCGAAAATCGTAACACACACACACACACACACGCGAATTTATTCACTTTCCAGGGGGTAATTTCACAAAAATACATAACAAAATAGGAAATTTCTGTATGAGTAAGTGATGTACCAGAAACCATCCGTAAGTAAACTGTTCAAAACAATCAAAATATCAATATCCGGTATCCTTTTACAACTTCCTTAACGTACAGAAAGCATCCTTTATCTTACACTTTCTCGTGGATAATTTACCAGGAAACAGAATCGGAATTGAATTTCCTCAAGAAACAAAGTTCAAAGATAAAAGAATCAATCCTTTCACCACAAGTAAAATGTTGCCAAAACAAATGGAAACTTTCACACTTGCTCAAAGCTAAAACCTTGTTTCAAACGTAATTTATTAAGCACCTTCTTGTGTTACTTATTGGTAGGGAAATTACATCAATTTGAACGCTACTCAAATGTCCCATTAAACTCATCCATAATGCACCGTAAAGTCGAGAAGAATTCGATGGCAACACTGGTTTAGAAAAAAAAAACCCTTTTAAAGAACACTTGATGAAATCTTAGCTGAAGGATGAGTACCTTCGTATCGTGTTATGTTGAAAAGGGAACCCAAAAGTCCTACCACACGTTTCGCACAGTTTCATCCTTTTTCCCCAAAAGACCCTGCCATGCTTTCGAGCGCTGAATGTATCTCTTCCCAAACCAAATGGGAGTTGGTTTTACACCATTTTTTATGAGTGATATGTGAGCTGTGACTGTGTTGTTACAGCTACTTACCTTCAGCAAAACGAACACACGAGAAAAGCAAATGCATTTTGATGAGGATTCGATGTTTGGGAATTTGTGCCGACGCACCGTATCCCCAACTCTCAAACTGGTCGAGACTTTAAGGATCGTGTATTGTCTCCTTTTTTTTATTTGTGGCTGTCGTTTGGGGTATACTTACCAATGGAGTTGAGACGAAATTGAATGGTTTCCTCATGGGTTGGGATGAAGATAAGAAATATTGGAAAAGGGGTTCGAAAATCCCTTAATGCTATGAGTATTTTATGTGGGAATGATGGTTTCTCATGGTGGCCTTGAGATATGCATACATGTGTATTTCTTTAAGCTTTTCACCTATTATAAGCGATTCATTAGACCAGATCAAATGCATTAGAAGGATGTTCGTCAAAATATTACTTTTACAAACATATCAACAGCTGAACGAAATGGAAACTTCAGGAGGCTACAACAATCTCTCATGTAAAGATGAAAATTTATTTTATGATTTCTTTTAACTATTCTTTTCTATTTAATACGAAGTGTACAAAATGATATATTGTAATAATCGCATATAAATCATATTTGTTATTTATTTCTTCCATACTTCACGTTCAATTTTCTACAACCACCACACAACCTCGATTGTGTATGTGCAAACACGGATAAACTCAATATTTCTCGTACGGTTTCCGCACTACCAAAGCATGATCTTAAAATAAAATGAAAAACAAGGAAAATGAATAAAACTCGAGTGCCGTCGTAAAAATCAACTCCCAAGCTCCCCTGTAAAACGATGGTACAAACACATAAAACAAAGCACAAACCAAAACCATCCAGCCTAACTTTCGATTGTCTCATAAATATTAATGACAGTATCAGAGATGCAAACTGTCCAGCGCTGGAGGTCAGAAGGACGCAGGGACAAACTTTTCCCTTTTCATCGATTCCGCCCGTGTGCATTGTGGAAGTTGGATGTGAGAAATAGGCAATGCAACAACAACAACCAAAAAATGGCCACAAAACCCACCCACACCAAACCATCTGTGGGCCATGGGAGAAACATTGGTGGCGGGTGGTTTACTGGTGTGGTTGAATAATTGATTAAAATTTATCGTGAAATTCAATATCGGACATTATCGAGTCTATTACTTTGTGCGCTTCCGTGGTGAACAGATTGCTTGATTTACTTCCCAACCCGTAACTGCCACCGGTGTGGTTCGGTGGCAGAGTTCCACTTGAAGTACCCGCATTCCCAGCTATGTCGGGGAATCGTGTCTCTCTGTGCACGCGGAAGAGCAACTTTTTAAGCCTACACCAAAAAGAAAAAACCTTGAATTGTTTGACTCGGTATTGGGAACTAGACGTTGCCCACCTCGACTCGGCCATTTTATGTTGGGTTTTGTTTCGTGCGCTTTTTAGCTCTTTTTGTCACACTCCACTCATTTGCCAGTCGCTCAGGTTTATTTATTCCACTGTTAGTGTTCGACTTTTGCCTCACGGAATGCTGGCAAGTGACAAGACGGTCGACACACAGAAGCATACACACAAGTAAAAGCCCATCCACCGACACAATGAGTGGCTAAAGAACCAGCAAAACAAAAAACCTCACATAGACAAACTATGGAAGCTGGTAGGTTTTGAAAGGTTTGCATTACCGGCGTAAAAAGTTTTGCACCAACCCGCCCACAAACCAGGCCCAGACTTCATCCTCCTACCGGCATCAAATCTTCAACTTTATTCTCTATCGCACCACTGCACAACTGTGCTGTGCAGTTGGGGAAATGGGTGAATTCCACGTCAGGAGGTGAAATATGGTGGCGGCAAGCCGGCATGATAGAAAACAATTACGTGATAATAAAAATTTATATTTGCATTGTATGGCCCCCATCCGGTTCGGTGGATCACCGCGAGAGAAAGAGAGCTCTAATAGTGACAGCATGAAGGAATAAAAAAGAAAACGATTTCCTGCCACTAAAGTGGGATAGAAAGGGACATTTTCCTTACCCAGGGTTTCATTGGGTGATAAGTTTATGGCAAAGGGAATGGAACTCAACCATCCGCTGGATGGTGGTTCTCTTAAGTCCATGTTCCGACGCTTCTCTCACTACACCAACACAAACTTGCTTGATTTTTTTGTATTATACGGAAGAGTTTATCGTTCGCATTTGTTTAGCGCCGGCTAACGACCAATTGTTTTTTTTTTTGTGTGACACAGTGCAACAACAGAAAGCTGAATCCAATGCTGGAAGGACACAATTTTCCAAACCCAGCCTTCGATAATGCTTATGATTTATGTGCGCTTGTGAATCGCTGATTGCATTTCAACCGTGGAGATTTTGCTTCTTGCGTGTGCCACAAAAGATGGTAAGCGCGCCACGCCTAAAAGTATGCAATTGCCTAATAATTTCACCATTTAAATGCATAACAATAGGCCAAGCCGGGACCTGGATTTTATGCGTTGTGCATAAGCAGCACTGGAATGTGGGTGTGTTGAATGCATGAAAGCAGCCGTCCGGCCGGCCAGCCCGGCGCTAAATTATACGCCTCCTTCCACAACCGGAAAAAAAATGGAACGCTTTTCCATAAACGCCACGATAAGTTAGTGCAGAAACGGTTGTCCACCGGCCCAGCTCGCGCTCTTCGCCGTTATCGCACCCGATCGGCACCATAAGCGCACCGAAGGGAGTGTAAAAATCGTGCAAATTAAGTGTAAACAAACGGGTGGCAAATTTTACAATCCCATGCCTATTAAAATGTCATTAGCAGGCCGGCGGCTACAAAGGCGGCTAACGGAAACGGGCCAACAACCAAGGCCAAAATATGTAAGCGACCCAGGGGCGATTCGTGCGCTGGGTGGGTAAGTTTTAAAAATCGCATCTTGGCCAATCTTTCTTAACTCACGGTTCGTTATTTATAATTTTACAAACCAAACAATCGCTTTCGATTACACTGATAAGGCGTAGCATATCGATGAGCGAAGGAAAAGGGAAACAGCAAAAAGATGGCAACACGGGAGAGATTTTTTTTTACTTGATTTGTGTCTTAAAAAATGGGTGTTTAATTTATGGACAAATTTTACGATATAGTTTATGAGTTTCTGGAAGGTTTCGCGCTTTATCAAATTATTAAAATCTGTCAATAGGCGGTTAAATTAAATTTTCATTACTACTTCTTCCCACAGATGGGGATCACCACCTTTAGAGAGAGACAGAGAGAGAGAGAGAGAGAGAGAGAGAGAGAGAGAGAGAGAGAGAGTAGTATGTTCACTGCACTACATTGTACCAGCGTCTGTTTGTTTGTCAACAAAAGAATGTTTTCTAAGCAAAATCGCTACCAACAAAACCCCGATTCTTTCAACGGCGATTAGCCGAGCACTGAGTGTAGCAATGGTCCGTGTGCGTGATAGCGTCTGCTGTACTGTTTGTTGCTTTATTGTGCCTACTCAATGTACTAGTGGCCAGTTACAATCGTTAATCAATCCACAAATCAATCAACCGCGCAGCACGACCGTTTAGCCCGAACCCACTTGCCGCTGATACGGCTTAAGGCGTGAGCGACAGTGTGCCGGCGTGCTGTCCAAACACCTTCAGCAGTTCGAACGTTTGCGAGGTGACGCGCGCTAGATCGGTCGCGGGCAGATCGAATCCTTGCGAACCACCGCCCGTGAGCTCGATCGTGTACGCGTACGGTACGCCAAGGTTGTACGCATAGTCATCGGTCGCCCCGGTTGCCGTGTAGAGAATGTCGGCCGAGTTGCCTACCTCATACTCGGGACCACCGGCGGCAACCAGAGCATCGCGTGCCTGCTCACCCAGCCGCTGCAGTTCGGCCGCGTTCGGTGCGTGCAGGAAGTCATAGCCCCACGGCCACAGTATCATCTCGCCGTACGTGTGCACCGCCAGATACATCCGAATGGCCGCCTTGTACTGGTCCATCAGTGCGATGATGGCTTTGGTTTCGTTCTCGGACGATGCCGCATGGCCGGCGAAATTGTTCGTACACTCCGTCGTGGTACGATCCCACTGGAACGGGAAGTTGCGGTTCAGATCGACACCGTAGCAGAGCACATTGCCCGGGGAACGATTTTTGCGCCACAGCCGGTTCTGTTCGTGCGTATACACATACCCATCCGGGTTCGCAACCGGTACGATGACGTAGTCCGCGTTGGACAGCTGATCGGTGTACTCTTCCGAATGTTCCACGTACTCGTGGATCATGTACATGACCGACATAACACCGGCCCATTCTCTGGAAAAGCACGTAGAAAAGAGGGTTCATTAATTATCCATGACGCCGCGTTATCGGGTGCTTCTCGCGTACCTGGCATGAATGCCACCATCCATAAACACAATGGGACGGGTCTGATCGATAGCGCCCCGTGTCGAGATAGTGATGGCCTTGATGGGACGATCCTCGTACGTTCGGCCGATCTCCGATACGCGCACCAGCCCATTGTAGGCGACCGCCAGCTCGTCCAGATAGTCGTAGATCTCGTCCAGCGTCCAGAAATGCTCAAAGTTTACGGTGGCGCGCGAGTTCGAGTCACGCTTCAGGCGCCGGTTGTGCTCCACATTGCGACGCTGTTCTCGATTCAACAGCCTGTAAAGATGATGAGCTGCATGAGAAAAACTCTTCGCGCATAGAACATTCGGCTTCCTAACTTACTCCTGCACATCCTCCGCAACCAGATCGTACTCGATGTCGTGACGTTCCAGGAATTCTTCCACCCGCTTGTGATCTTCGCGCGTTACCATTAGGCGTGCATTGCGGCCCACCTTCGGTGTGTCCCAAAAGTCCAAATCCAGCTCGGCGGTTGTGCGCCACTTTAGCAGCACCGTCAGCTGTTCCGCCGTTTCCGGACGCACATTGTACACCTCAAACCTGCGGACGGAATCACGCACAAAGGTTACTGTCCGGCACTTTATCCCCCCAAAAAAACACTAATAAAAAGTTCGTCTTCAAATCGAACTCACTCGTGATAGGAACCGGCTTTGGCGAATGCCAAGGCCAACAAACAACCGGTCACCAGTGCAAGCGTCTTCATGCTGCTCTCATCCACAGCCAATCGTCAACTGACCGGATCGGTCCGTGCGACATATCGGGCCCGGGTTTTCAGATCACCCAATCGGGTTTCGGTTCGATTCGTACCGACCGAAAGGGGGGGGGGGGGAGTAGCGAGAGATTGATTCTTTTTTTTTGCGCCCTCGTCGTGAGCTTATCTCCGGACAATCATTATCTTTCGCCGTCACGCGGGCGTTCTGCGCCGAGGAAGCGCCAGTACGAGCTTGGGCATGAGGTGGTTAAATATATCAAACACTCAGCACACCGAGTGCCCCTTTACGAAATTATTTCTTTTCTGCTACCCGGTCCGTTGCTGGATCAATATTGACCATTCAGGTCGGGTGCTGGTCACATGGACGTAGCGCGTACACGCTTCACTGGTAAATTGGACGCATTTTTCTAGATTTCGCGTTATCGGGAAGCCAGTTTATCGTTCGCAGTTTGTTTTTTTTTTTTGCACGAGCATCGCCTTTATACGAGCAGCTCCAGAGTTTATTTATTACGATCAAATTTAAATTCGATAGCGATTACGTGTGCGGAATGTATAGCCGTGGGGCCAGGGAGACAAACGCGAAGGGCGCACTAGGGACGATTGACATTCTTCTGGGTGCCGGGGTGCATGCCAAACACCTTGAGCATCTCGAACGTTTCGGCTGCGATCGTTTTGATCTGCTCCGGCTCGATGATGAAGCCGTACCCACGGTCACCGCAGGATAGTTCCAGCGTGTACGCGTATTCCACGCCGTACGCACCGTAGATGAAGTCATCGCTACCGGTAGCGAGGTACAGCAACCCGGATGCCTGTCCGACGAGATACTCCGGACCGCCGACCTTCTGTACGGCTTCGGCCGCCTTCAGTCCCAGCGCGTACAGATCTTCCGCATTCGGGACCGGTTTGTAGGCGTAACCGTACGGGTAGAGGATGTAGTCGCCACAGCTATGCAGGGACAGATACATCTTGATGCTGCGCGCGAACTGAGACATCAGCAACATCAATGCCTGGGTTTCATTCTCCGAACCGGGCGTTCTGCCGGCATACCCATCCGTGCAGGACTGTGACCAGAGGGTGCGTGTGTAACAGGTGTAAGGGTTAGAATTGGGGGCGATTTTTCTGGGTCTCTTTATATGCCATACTTACATGCGATGTGTATCCCCAGCGGAATGGGAAATTACGGTTAATGTCCGTGCCGGAGCAGAGTACGTT
This sequence comes from Anopheles rivulorum, assembly GCA_018908115.1. NCBI lineage: Eukaryota > Metazoa > Arthropoda > Insecta > Diptera > Culicidae > Anopheles > Anopheles rivulorum. Next base: position 26,102,237 of record CM032178.1, read on the forward strand.
GTCCGCAAAACGATTCTTACGCCACAGTCGGTCCTAGGTTTAAAAGAGAGTAAAGTTCCCAATGAATGTCTTACTCCACAAAACTTTGACTCTGATGTCCACACGCAATGGCAAGACATCCAACAAAGTCAACGACATTGTGAAGCTGATCATAAGCTCCAACAACACCTACCGTCTCGTACGAGTAGACGTATCCGTCCGGGTTCACCACAGGTACAATGATCCAGTCCGCATAGTACACCAGATCCTCGTTCGTCGCCATATTCTCCACCAGCTGATGGATCAGATACACTGCTGACATATGCGAAGCCCATTCGCGCGCATGAATACCCGCATCGACCAGCACGACCGGGCGCGTGTGATTGATGCGTCCATCACGCGAGATGGTCATCGCCAAGATCGAACGGTTCTCGTACGTACGGCCGATCGTCATAACGCGCACCAGGTTCGGGTACGTCTTCTCCATCCGCTCCATATAGCGATAGATCTCGTCCAGCGTCCAGAAATGCTCGAAATCGATAGCATTCTCATCGATGTTTTCCGGATCGGTTGGCTTCTGCGGCAACTTCTGCGGACGGCGACGCTTGCTCAGTACGTGCAGCTTGCGCTGTTCCTGCTCGTGGTCCAGCAACGTCTGTACGTTCTCCTCGACCAGCTCCGACTCGAACTGCACCTCATCCAGCATCGCCTCGAAGTTCGTCTGCAGGCTCGGGTTGATCATAACCGTGACACTTTCGTTGAGCGTACCGTAGCTCCAGAAGTCCAGGTTGCCATTGCTGTACCAGTTGTGCAGCTCTTCTGCCTGCTCGTCATCTTCCACGTACAGCGTGTATAGTTTATAACTTCACGATTTCATAGAGCAGAAACGGGAATAAAAACAAAAACGAATAGTACGAAATACACCTGAAAGCGTTCCCCGAATCGATACCTACTTGTCGTATTTCTGATATTCCGCCCGGCAGACGATGCTGGCTGAGAACAGCAGCACCACCAACGTGAGTAGCTTCATTCTAGCAAAGTTCCGGAGACGACTGACGCAGTTGCACTCCATGCGCGGCCATATAAACTGACCAGATAACGACCCCCGTTGCAGCAGATGCAAACAGCGCGATTTTGTAACAAAAACAAAAAACCAAAAACCTTCATGCTAAACATTTTCGAGCAAATGATCACATTTTACTAATTGCAAGCGACGATACTATCAAGAACTACGCCTGCAGGCGTGTGCCAGATGGAAGATAAAAACATTAAATTGTCGATAAATAGCCGTTCAATTTGCCACCACGCTAATGAGCTGCGGACACCATATCTGGTGTGGGTGCGGGAGATTTTTGTTTTTATTTTTCGGAGAAATAAGAACGCTGCCTCGCCTGTTGCCGTTCGAAGCTGGAGAACTTTTAATCTTGCTAAAGCATCGCAACTACGGTTCCGTTACGCATTGTTCGCCATGGTACGATAGATCTGGAAGGTTTGGGTGGCGACGGCCGAAATTTGCGAGGCGGGCAGATCGAACCCAGTGCTGCCGCCACCGGTGAGCTCGAGCGTGTACGCGTACCGGGTACCGATGACACCGGCCGCATAATCGTCACTGCATCCGTTGGCCGTGTACAGAATCTCGGCACTGTTGCCAACGACATACCGTGGACCACCGACGGCACTGACCGCATCACGTGCCTGCTCGCCGAGTGCGATATGGGCGGCCTGGTTCGCTACCGGGACGAACGGCCACGCATAACCGTACGGGTACAGGATCATGTCGCCGTACGTGTGCACAGCCAGGTAGAGGGCAATGTTCGATCCGTAGCGCTGCATTTCACGGTTCAGCGCTTGCGTTTCCAACTCCGAGAACGCACTTTCTCCAGCGTACGAGTCAGAGCAAGCCTGTGGGGTATTAATAATAATTAGAACGTTTCTAGAATCTTGACAAAGACATCACATCCACTGATCCACTGTATATACGTACGTTGCTGGTGAAAGCCCACATGTAGTCCCAGTTGCGGTTTAGATCGATACCGGTGCAGAGGATCGTAGCCGGGAAGCGGTTCTTGCGCCACATACGGTTGTCCGTGTGCGAGAACTCGTACCCATCCGGATTGGCGACCGGAACGATGACCCAATCCTTGTTCAGCATATCGGCGTAGATGCTCGAGTGCTCAACCAGCTCGTGAATCAAATATACCACCGACATTACACCGGCCCATTCACTGTACAGGATTGGAAAATTGGAAAATATAAAACCCTTTGTGACCAGAAGATCTATACCGGTCCCACATACCGTGCATGAATACCACCATCGATAAAAACGACCGGCTTCGATCCAGCAACTCCATTGTTGGTCGAGATCGTGATGGACTTGATCGGACGTCCCAGATGAGTGGTGCCGATCGTTTCTACGCGCACCAGATTCGGGAATGTCTGGGCAAGTTCGTCCAAGTAGTCGTTAATTTCGGCGTTCGTCCAGAAGTGCTCGAAATCGACCGTTGCGCGTCCGGATGCAGCCTTGCGACGGCGATACTCCTGATCGTATTGACGTTCCGCCTCGATCGTACTGTTAGGATCGATTCAAAAGATGCTGTTTACTCTGCGGAACTTTGGCTATTCCAGGATCACATCAAAACTTACGCTTCCACATCCTCAATGATGCGTTCGTAGGTGAACTGGTTCATGCTGAGGAAACGCTCGAATGCTTCCTGCAGGCTCGGATGTATCATCACACGATATCCGGCACGGTCCCAGAAATCGACACCCTTGACATCTTGCCACCGCTTAAGAATGGTATGCTTTTCCACACTGTCCACACTGATGCTGTAGACTTTGTAGCTGTAATTTTGGCAAAAAGGAAGTCCATTCAGACCATTACACAAACACACGTCTTGATTTGGTTTTTGTTTCTTGCTTCCAAACTCACTCGCGGTAGGACACCTGCGCGGCAAAGCTGCTCTGACCGAACACAGCCAAAGCGACCAGCACAACAACTGCACAGTAGCACTTCATTCTGTAGGACCTGTTTCTTAACGCTTGTCACCGTACAGAGATGAAAGCGACTGACCCGAAGCTACCGAATTTATACCTTCTGCTATCGATCGGCTAATCCGATCCAGCTTACCCCAAACGACTATGACGTGCGAAGAATGCCCAAAAATCCCAACCACCTAATGGTGGCTTAAAAGATAGGTGCGAGAAATCTTTGTCATGCCGATATTACGTCGCGATTGGATCGTGGCACGATTAGATAACGGATTGGTTTGTGCATTGCTGCTAAATGGTTGGTTGGTACCCGTGCATGTCTGCTACGCTGCCAGTAGAATTCATTCCCGTTTTCGTCTAAGATATGCGTCGTTGTCTAAGATTCCTCGAAAATTCTTAATCAAACGAATTTTAATCTATGCGCTGGAACTGATTACCGACAATCAATCGCTTCAACACCGAACAGTGGTTAAGGGTGTACTCAACATTTATTGGGGCGTGATAATAGTCCGTCCAAGATCCCACAAATCTATGTTATCGGAAGCAACATCATCTTATCGTAATGGGCAAGATATGACCTGTATCCTATGTTTCGCAATTAGGCATTGCTCGAAAAGACGATGATTGTTTTAATTTACTTCCCGGATTCTACCGATTTTAGAGAGTTTTTAGGCATTGCTCGAAAAGACGTTGATTGTTTTAATTTACTTCCCGGATTCTACCGATTTTAGAGAGTTTTTTTAGCTCCCCTTACTACTACTGTTATGACATCGATATAATTTATCATCATTTTTATTGTTTTTTATTGGGCTGAAGCATAAACAGACTTGCTCCAATTTCTTGAGTACTTTATCGTACGATCTTATCAACGCAGCTCCCATGCATCTTGATACTCGGATGCAGATACGGTGGCGCTTGTCATCGATAACATTTACATATGTGTGAAACAGAATTGGAAGCGGACTGGCAGATATTGAGTTCGATGGGCCTATCGTATAAAAAGTGCAATAAAATTCAATACCTTTTTTCCAAGAAACAAATACCCATTGAGCCCAAGGTTTGATTGGTTGAATAGCTTCGTGTATGAAAGAAAAGCAATCGCTTCGGGCATAATTAAAAGCAGCTATGTAAGTAATTAATCATTGAAATAGCGGTCGTGTCTTCCAATAAAACTTGAATATATGGACAACGTTGAACAAATATACATCCTTCTTATTTTAATATTTAAAACAAATAAGTATTTAAGATCCCCATAGGTATAAAGGAAAAAGAATGTATTTTACTTTTGAATGGTAAAGTGGGATCATTTTAGAGGACCCGTTCATCCAGATGTTTAGTGATATAATATATCAAACGAGTAAGTCTTCAATATACCATCATCATCATCATCATTGGGCCTCTGACTGTTGAACACGTCGTGGTAATAGGGCTACAATCCATTTCCAAGACACTCGGTCCAGGAACGCTATCTGCCATTCTCAGATGAATTCTATTTCGAACAGATTTAAATTCACTTGATCTAGCCGACGAGCTCGACAAGTTAGTGACATAAAGTCTCACTCAATCTGCACATCGACCTGAGTGAACAAGCATTATACTTTATGAAGTACTCTTTAGAAATTATGATTTTTAATATGACAAATATGTCATGCTTTCTGTACAGGATATAACTCATGGTTAATAGCCTGTGATGCCCTAATAATAAACGATAGTGATGTCCTAATAATACAATAAATCTCATCAAAACCAGCAAACCCACGTTAGACCGTCTTTCAATAGAAGGAACTCACGAAAGGGGCTCACTCAAAATCAGGCCCCTTGGGAAAGATTCTCATCAAAATGAGACAGCTCACGATTAAAGCTCACACAAATGAGGTGGCTACAAACAAAAACTACACCATCATGACCATCATGACCATCTCATACACTGAGCAAAGTGGGAAGTATTCCGTCGAATATGTGGTGGAAGATATTTCCTTAACAGACACTTGTACAGCACACCTGATAAATAGCACAGTCTTACCGTACTGTGTGACATACATCTTACTTTTTACGTTTCTATTTGTAATAGCCGATGTAAATGATTTCAAGACATTTACAGACACAAATACAACAATACTCTTGCTATCAATTTATTAACACGAACCTTAACAGTATGCAATCATCTCGCCACCTCGCTTCGTGGTCAAAAGCCGAATGCCGAGAGTGTGCAATCTGCCGGAACGATCGCAGCCGATGTAGGTCAATCACTTAAGTCACTCACAGCTCATCAACCGAAGAAAGGACGCCATCTCGGAGAGCGCGCATGAGTGATAGGCTGCGTACGTTGGCTGCATCCATGCCGTGTATGTGAATAGACATTCATTATTGCAATGTGGAGAATTATTTACGCTACTGGAATATCCACACCCTTCGATACTAGCACTCTGTATAATCCACGCCATTTAAGCAAAAGTTAAAAAGATATATTAGATCAATTATATTCTGTATGTTGTTTCATAATACCTAACTTAAGTAAAGTACTGGGCGCCTCCAGCCATACAAATCAATACAACGTTTGATAACAGTTTGTGTTTCATTATGCATCACTTGCACTAAAAAAGGTTACATAAATAGAGGACTTGAGCCAATTAGATGTGGCAAAAGACACTAAAAATACAAACTAAAAAGGAGAAAGTTATCTATAATTATCTCGATTTAGATGGATGTGTCACCCACGTGATGAAGTTTTTTTTTTATTATTATCTTTTACTATACTCGACCAAAACTCGTTAGTGAAGTGATTTAAGTTTTACCTACCACTTAGATACATTATCTGCACACAACAAAAATCCTTCAGAAAACATGCTTCTAACTTAATCTGCTTAATCCATAATGTATAAAACCAAAAACAAAGAGAGATAACAAATCCAATCCAATACATCCTCTCCGCTGGTGCGATTTCCAGTAAAGTGCAGAATGGAAAGCAAAACATTCCACATATTTACCGCTATCAAGCACTGGAAGTACACTTGATATGTACAAGAAGCTATATTTAGTGTGCAGAAGCTTTACCAACGTCAACAAACGGTAAACAAAAACAAAACCAAACCAAAAAGATGACTAAAACCCATCGACACTTCAACGAACTCGTGCTCAAAAATGTGGAGTGTGTGCGCAGACTAACCGAAGCTTATCTTTATACTCCGTTCAACTCACTAGACTGAAGCTTACAAGTATCTTTTTATCTATTATGCTAAAAATTAGTAATGTAAGTGTGTGAAAAAACAACAACCCAGTAAAACTAACCCCGAACAGGTATTTTAAAACCCACACGACCAATAAACTATTGTTTTGTAAATAAATAAATTTCACATATTATTCAAATGAGTCTACCACCCGGCATGCCGTTCCGGCATGTGTCTTTTAATACACCTTCAACAGGTGCTAAAGCCCTATAACCTTCGTAAAGACATTGGTGAGCACTTGAAAACACGGTACAACCACACACCGTTCGACGTGCCTAGACCCAGACCCCGGTTTTTTACCGCACCCAAAGTTTTTATTATTTTCCCGCCAACCCTTCAAACGAACGCGTGCACGTACGTAACGGCCACTCAGCAGGTTGGACTGATTTTCCCGGCCTAATCTCCCAAGCCTACCGGCGGGCAGCATTGCCACCGTTAAGTGGCAGACGGAAACCATTGCATTGCAAATCGCTTATCGCAAATACCATCGGCAAACAGGCAACTCCTCCACGGGAAGGCAGCCGATGGGCCATTTTAAAGTGGGCTCAATCGATTAGCCCTTCATTATAAAGCGTATGTCCCGTGCCGACGGTACGGCCAGTGTGCGTTCGACGGTCAATCGCGGTTGGTGTAGCAGCTCTGGGTGCTCTGGTTTTTTCAAAAAGTACGTTCAAAAATGAGATTGCAAGCAAAGGCTCGGTTCGTGTCAGTGCTGGTGACAGTTTTACTCGCCCTAATTGGATGCAGCACAGTCAGTGCAACAGCTCGGCGCCATTCGTACCGTGGGTGAGTTGATGAATATTTTAATGTGCAAAGAGACGGAATCGATCGTAACGAATCGATTGCAAAGGATTGGCGCTATGCTGCGCCGCCTTTGTTGTCGCTCGAAGTGTCGTTTACCTCAACGCAATGGGCGTTGCTTGATAAGTGAGTGACCGGAGAGGGGAGGAATGGAAGAGGAAGGGGAAGGAGTGATCATGTGATAAGGTGCAACGCTCAATCAGCACAAGAATTGCTTACAAACTTGCCTCACTCACATCCACAGCTACAAGCTCTACTCCGTGGAGCAGCACAACCAGCAGCAGGTGGATCTGCTGCGTGATCTTCAGCAATCCGGCAGTGATCTTGACTTCTGGAAGCTTGATCGTTTGGTCGGTTCGGAGGCCCACGTACTGGTACCCCCGTCACAGCAGCAATCGTTCAAACTACTGCTCGACACACAACAGCTGCGCCATCGCGAAATTATCCACGACTTCGAAAGGTAAGGAGGTCGCTGCTTGCATTCCGTTTCTTTTTCCAACAACACCGATCGTAACGGCCTATGTTTTATCAACACAGCGTGCAAGATGAGCATCTGTACAGCACGAAGCGTGCGTCCGCATCGAAGAGTCTTCCGCTAAACAAATACCTCCGGTACGATGAAATGGTTGACTACATCGACACCCTCGCAAGGAAGTACTCCGACCTGATGACGGTGTCCGAGATTGGGAAATCGTTCGAAGGTCGTCCAATTCCTGCCGTTACCATTCGCTCAGCCGGAGGTTACGGTCGCAACAGCTCGCAGCCCGTAATTTTCGTCGATGCCGGTATTCATGCACGCGAATGGGCCGCACCAGCTACGGCCATGTACCTGATCAGTCAGCTCGTTGAGAATGCGGCCCAGCACAAGGATCTGCTGACCGGTCTCACGTGGATCATCGTCCCGATCGTCAATCCCGATGGTTACGAGTACAGCCACGAGCGGGAGCGACTATGGCGCAAAACACGCCGACCGGCCGGGCGCAACTGTTACGGCATCGATGGTAACCGCAACTTTGACTTCCACTGGGCCGAAGTCGGTGCCTCCGATGCACCGTGTGCCGAAACGTACCACGGCGAGAATTCGTTCTCCGAGCCGGAAACGCGTGCGATCCGCGATGAGCTGCTGCGGCTGAAGGGTCGCTGCAAGTTCTACCTAACGCTGCACTCGTACGGCGAATATCTGCTGTACCCTTGGGGATGGACGTCGGAACTGCCGGCAGGATGGAAACACATTGACGAGGTGGCACAGGTGGGTGCGCGTGCTATTCGCGATGCGACCGGTACTTCGTATACGGTCGGCAGCTCCACCAATGTGCTGTACGCGGCTGCCGGTGGCAGCGATGATTACGCGTTCGCGGTCGCTAACGTACCGATAGCGATCACGATGGAGCTACCGGGCGGTGGTTCGGCTGGGTTCAACCCACCACCGTCACGCATTGAGGAGATCGTGAAGGAAACGTTCGTCGGCATTCGGGCGATGGCGTTGGAGGTGGCGAAAAACTATAACTGAAGCGATGCGAGCTCTCGGGCGGTAGAGTAACAGCTGTGTAAAGTGGACAAGGAGTTCGTTATACTGGGCGATGTAGTAGCTTTATTATTTATCTGCTTCAAAATGAACCAATAATACCGTCTGGCGGGAATTCTCCGTTCGCGGTACAATAAAATGATTAATCAGTAAACCTAGTAAATGCCTGTCTGTCTAGCATAATTTAGGAAGTAACTCACCTGGGGCGACATGGCCCAATTTTCTTCATTTCCGTTTGCAAAACAGTAACAACGGTTGTTAAATCAATGTCAACCCACATTTATGCCAACTACCATGAGTTCGTAGCAGGCAGAAGATGGCAACGCTTAATGACTGACAACTTCGTACGACCAAAAACTTTACCCAAAGTGGAGCATTAGTGGATGTTAAAAACTTTATCCGCACATTTGCGCCAGTTCCACTGTGTCCGCGAGCTAATCGATGCAATCGATCGGCTGGCTGGGATTAGCTTCACCTACTGCAAACACATCCAGTCGTCAATGAAACCTGTCGTGCTTTCGCTCGGTTTCTTACCCTTTTCGCTGCAATGGTAAACGCTTCCATTCAATCAAAACGCCAAACCAAGAACTCGTCGGTACAACCAAATCGTTGGACGTAGGGCGTTAGCGTGGGGTTAGAAAGACCATTACATCGATCGAACTACCCGCCAACGAACGAAGTGATGGAATGTTGTACTTCCCGACGTACGACGCGTGCTGTTCCGTGTCGGGTTACCCCCTTTTCGTATTCATTTCCATTTTCATTGATAACTAACGCTCCGCGAAACCAGCCACTAGCGACCGTAGTGCAGGCCATACGAGCACTGCCTGCCGGGAAATGGAAGGGTTCACCCTCGCGTTTCGTGCTATTTACTTACTTTATCTGCTTGACAATGCTCGCCGCACATTGCAGACCAAACAGGTCTGCGAGTGTGGCGCGTGCTACATTTATTTTTATTTTTGATTTTTTTTTTGGGCCAAGTCACACGCCGAAGGTCTGTTTACTACATCCGCAGGCAGCTTTTAGTAATGTTTTAGGGGGATGGGGGGCGGGGGTGAGGGTGTTGTGGAGGCATAGTAAATGGAAGAGGCGGAGGGTGGACATGGGGGAGAGGATTTCGTTTCGTTCGTCGTACTCAAATTTGGAAACAGCGTACACCAAAAGCTTCGTGGGACCTTCCGTTACATTAGTGGTTGTTTGTTTTCGGTGCGTTAAGGACGTCCGGAGGTGCTTTGTGCTGCAGATGTAGAATTGTGAAGTTTAATCGAAATAATAAAAATATCATGTAAAGGTAATTAATAGCGCGAGTAATCACGTGATCCGTTTCAAGTGTTAGGATCAGTTAACACCTGAACCCAGCAGTGTAAACGCAAACTCGCTGTAAATACTATCAATCGCAAAACAACACGCCTACTACGAAAGCCTTTCCACCAGTTCTTCTAAACCATTCTCTGAGCATGTTACAAAATGGCGTTGGATTCGACGAAGCGTTTCCAAACCTACCAAAGCCATCAGGACATTAAACACTACCTGGAAGATCTAGTGCAACGTTATTCGAGCAAAATTGAAATCTTTTCCCGTGCCGAATCGTACGAAGGTCGGGAAATACTGACCGTGCGCATCTGTACGGACGTACGGCAGAAGCGTCCGTCGTCGAGTCGTTGGTGCATACTGATCGATGCCGGAATACATGCCCGGGAATGGATCACCGTGTCGGTGGCACTGTTTATCGTGCAGCAGCTGCTCGAAAAGGACGAAATAAGTGACAAAAGTTTTCGGCGCTTCGAGTGGATCATACTGCCCCTGCTTAACCCGGACGGTTACGAGTATAGCCGTGAGCATGTAAATACAACTCTTCTGGGTATTGTACGACACGTCAGTTAGGTTTCATGTTGCCATCATTTTCAGAACAAAATGTGGCGCAAAACGCGTAGACCGCTCGGGCCAAGAAACCACCGTAGCTGTGTGGGCGTTGATTGCAATCGAAACTTTAACGTAGCCTGGACGATTGGCAGCACGCGGTTCTGTTCCTTGCTGTACCGCGGTGAGCGTCCATTTTCCGAACGGGAAACCAAGAACGTGCGTGATCTGTTCCGCCAGCTAAGACCCGCCTGCAAATTCTACCTTTCGCTACACTCGTACGCTAAAGCAATTCTTTACCCGCGAGCCTACACGAGGTCGGTTTGGGTGGACAGGATATTCCACAAAAAGGGGGATTTTTTAACGCAAAAAAAAAACTATTTCATTGATAGAACACTCCCACGGAACTGGCAGATGCAGCATACGATCGCCGAGGCTGGCGCAGAAGCGATGAAGAAAGCGACCGGTGTACGGTACCGCTGTGGCAGTGCTTCGACCGTACTGAACCGACCGGTCGGTGGTTCTAGTATCGACTACGCCCACGACATCGAGAAGGTACCGGTGGCAATCGTTATGGAGGTGGCTTCGAAAGGTTTCCATCCACCGGAGGCAAACATACAGCGAATATGCGAAGAAAGCTGGATCGGTATCGGTGCGATGGTGAACTGTCTCACTGTCAGCTTCCGTTCCGTGCTGAAGGGCAGTGGTACGTTGCATCTGCGCTAAGATGAAAGCGATAAATAGATTCGCAACCAAATGATCGTTTACGGCGACGAAAGTACGATTATTTGTTTTATTGTAATTCATACGGTTAATATGTGTGTCTGGGCAGGGTGACCAGCAATGCTTGACAATCGGTTATTGAACATGGAATTTTCAGTACAGGTGTTACGCAGACACCATCGTAGGACGCTTTTCGAAAAACTGCAAGTGTAATTAGAAAATTTAATGATACACCAAATAATAAACAACACAGAATTACTTGTCTCGGCCAAGGAATGAAGATGTAAAATACTAAATCAGAAATATTCCCTAAGCCACGTTCTCCCTTATTACTTCCGTTCCGTGCTTTCCTGCCCTAATGATGATGCCTTCCTACCTGATAATGACGAGCTACAGTTTCTTTGTCAATGATGAGCGCAATGAAAAAAATAAACGAAAATACGAACAGACTCCATTTCTCTTTGTGAAACACCAGCCGCAAAAAAAGAACACGAATATGAACTTCCGTGTGCGAGGGACCTTCCTTCACTTTAAGCCATCACGTTCACCCCATACTTGTGCCGTAACTTTTCGTAGTGTCGTTTGTCCTGAAAGAAGTATAAGAAAAATAAACAGAGTGTCATAAAACGAAAAGTTCTCCGGATACCGTATCCCAATCCGTACCTCTGCATTAACCGATGGTTTTGTGTTTCGTATCGCTTGTGTGAAGTGTTCGAAACGGACCACCAAACTGTTCGGACACAGCTCTGCGTCACTCTGGTGCTGGCCGCCCGCAACCACACGCTCCTCATCTCCGCTTGCCACTATCGAATCCTTCAACGTTTGCAGCGAAGCTTGCCGTACAAGCCCGGCTAAATCGGCCCCGGTATAGCCATCGGTTAGTTCGGCCACCCTCTCAAACTCAACATCCTCGGCCAACGGTGGTTGGGTGCGGTTCTTGGTCAGCGCACGTAATATGTCTACCCGATCGTCCAGCGCTGGCAATCCCACGTACAGTATCTTATCTAAGCGGCCCGGGCGCAGTACGGCCGGATCAACGATATCGGGTCGGTTAGTGGCCGCCATCAAAAACACACCCTTGCGCTCCTCAATGCCGTCCATCTCCGTTAGCAGCTGGTTGACTACGCGTGACCCGGCACTGCTTTCGGCCGAATCCGATCGCTTCGGGCAGAGTGAATCGAACTCGTCGAAAAAGATGACACACGGTGCAGAATTTCGCGCACGCTGGAAACATTGCCGTACGGCACGTTCCGATTCACCAACGTACTGGAAATGGGAAGAAACAAATAAAATAAATCAATTTAGTACCATAAATAAAACAAAATAAACCCTCCCCACCACTTACCATGTTCAACAGTTCCGGTCCCTTGACTGAGATAAAGTTTATGCCAGCCTCATTGGCGACCGCTTTGGCAAGCAGCGTTTTGCCGCATCCCGGAGGTCCGCAGAGCAACACACCGGAAGGAGCGTTCAGTCCGAGCAGTTTTAAGCGTTGCGGGAACTTGACCGGTGCCAAAATTGCTAGCTTCAGTTCCTCCCGTATATCACACAGTGAACCGATATCGTTCCACGTTACGTCCGGTACGGTAATGAAACCTTCACGTTTCGCTGACGGTTGTACGGTTTTTAGTGACTCCATGAAATCATCCCGCTCGATGCACAGTCCCTCCAGATCTGCGGTCGGTAGAGCATTCTGTTGATTGAGCAGTAATTGGAGCATCTGCTCGAGGCTGAGTTCCTGCTGTGTGGTGGCTTTTGGTGGTACAACAGCATCCTCTTCCATGGTGGATTCTACCACTGCGGGTTGTACGGTGGGTTCCTCGACCATTGCAGTATGATTATCGGCCGGTTTCTCCTCCAGTCGAAGATCCTGTTCAACGGGGGTCGCATTTTCAACCACCTTTTCGGTGACTTCCGTAGAAACGGTAGGTATTTGTTCCGCATCCACATCCATCGTTTCCGCACTCGTCTCACTGGGAGATTCCTTCTCCTGGCTAACCGTTTCCAGCGGAACAGCAGCTACCGGTGGCGTTTCGGTAGCTTGTGTCGAATCAGCAGCAGCCACACCCTTTTCCGTGTCCGGTTTTGCATCCTCCCCGTTGCTTTCGGCCAATGTTTTTGCAACCTCCGTTTGGATGGTTTCTTCGGACGTTTTAATTTCCGCTTCCTTTTGATCGTCCTTTTCATCGTCCACATTTACCACCTCTTCCAGTTCATCGTCTATGGCTACGACGTCCTCGTCCACGCTTTCCGTCGACACTTTTTCCAACATTTTCCATTCCTGCTTGGTGAAAAGTCTGCAAAGAGAAAGAAAAACGAGGTAATTTTTCGCCTTTCATGTGCCCACAAACTTTTCTCAATCGTACCGCTTGATGGCATTATTGGCAGCGCGTGTAGCAAGCGCCAACAAATCGGCCCCTACATATCCGGGCGTTAGCTTTGCCAGCTCGCCGTAATCGATCGTATCACCGATCTTTAGCTTCCGGCAAATGATGCGCAAAATTTGTGTCCGTGCCGTCCGATCCGGGATGCCGAGTGAAATCTCTTGATCGAAACGTCCGACACGCCGCAGGGCCGGATCGAGTGCATCAGCCCGATTGGTTGCACCGATGACGATGACACCTTCGCCACCATCCTGCGTCCCGAGCGCATCCAAGCTGCTGAGCAGCTGGGCAACAATGCGCCTTTCCATGTCCTTCTGGGCGTTGATACGGTTCGACGAGATGGCATCGATCTCATCGATGAACAGTACGCACGGTGCCAGTGCTGCCGCCTGCTCAAATACATCCCTTATTCTTTCTTCCGACTCACCGGACACGCCTGCCACAAGCTCCGTGGCAGGTATTTCGATCAAGCATACGTTTAATTGCTGTAAAAAAGAAAGAAGAAAGAATGGTAAGTCAATGAGAAGCAAAGCAAGCCCCTTTGCCAAACCTTACTTACCCCCGCAATCGCTCTAGCGAGAAGAGTTTTCCCCGAGCCCGGAGGACCGTGCAATAGGAAGCCTCGCGGTGGTGGTAGTCCAATGTACCGATAGATTTCCGGATGTTTCACGTGCAGCAGTAGCTCACAAAGATGCTTTAGAACCTGATCCATTCCACCGACATCGTTGAAAGTAGTGTCAACCATGCGGGAAACGATTTCTTTCCGGAACTTTCTCATACGTTGACTGGACGCTGCTGTGCCAGGTGTACTTTGATTAGTTTGATCCGCTTTGTTTGATTTGCTCGTCTCATTTGGTTTTGCCGCACGATTCATCTGCCCGTTGGTGTAGATTTGCATTGGTCCACGCACACCGGCCGTTTCCATTCGGCGGCGCTTTGGATCGGGTTGGCTTTTATCGGATGCATTTACACCGCTTTCAACGCTACCGTTGCTCGAATCCTCCTCGCGGGATTTAGTGACACGGGTTAGCTTCGTCACTGTTATGTGTTTGTTACTCGTTACGAATTCTATGAGAGGAAAATGGACAAAACAAAAACAAGAGTATGATATGAAAAATTATGCGTCTAGGTTTACACACAGAAATTATTTGCCAATTATGCTATACTTCGAACGTAGTTTGATTCACCTCCAGCAGCACCTTCGGCAGCATCGGCTGCGCCACCTTCTTCCTCGTCGCTGCTTATGTCAATCGCTACACCGTCCGCTCCAGTTCCGGATTGATCCGGTGGGACTGCCTGTGAGGATGCGGCACGATTATTCCGATTGTTTATGTACAGACTGGTGAGCGTGTTGTTCATTTGATTTCTTTGCGCACTTTCATCCATCAGCTCCACATCGGAGGCGGCTTCCTCTTCTACCTCCGAGGACGCATTACTATCCAGCCCGTAGCTGTGCAGCACCGTACGGTACGCCTCTTCTACCAATACTCGGAATGGTGTTGCTTTGCGGCGATGATATTCACGGTAACGCTGTTGCAGCTCCCGTGCCATAATCCGCGTGTCCACGTACGTTTGATGCACATTTTCCTCCAGATACTGCAATTGAAGTACAAGCGAAGTAAAAAATCAATAATCATCAAACGCTGCATGAAACACAACACCGCACACAGAATATATTCTGTCGGCTTCCCTGCGCGCAGCATACCGCAACATAACCTCCCGTCAGCAAACAATAGCTCCACAGGATTCGTTTCGTCGTAAGAAACCTACCTGCTTTACACGCGGTATTATCATAGGATCGTACGGAAATGGGGAAGCTTTTTTATGCATCTTTGTACTGTTCTTTAACACGCCGGTTTCCTGAACGTGATTTCCCGCTCTATCAGATACGGCAGGTTTCCCTCCACTAGAAGCAGTGCAAAACTCTCTTTTGATTGCATTCAAACGACACCATGTTGGATTCGATTTTGACAGCGATATTTACCGCTGTCAAATTTACATGGCCATCCAAAACTGTCAGTTTTAGGTGCAATAAAACAAAAATCAATTCTGTGCTAAACAAACTGGAATTGTTTTGATATGCATATCGTAGTTATAATGTATCTTCCGGCAAGATTTTATAATCAAACATATGCATTACTTGTAGGAAATATCATCCTGTGAAGTAATTATCGTGACCGGCAGGTGAACTCTTCGTTATAAACGCCATACAATATTTAGTTTGGTGTTTTGAAGAACCTTACAACGGTCCGAGCTGTTGTCAAATTTGCAGTGTGTTTGTGTTTATTTTTTTCTTCTTTCACAAACATCCAACTTATCGATAGCATTGGTGCATCGATATCTCTCGAAGCATAAATCATAGCGCATAACATTGGTATCCGGTAAGAACATACATTGTATTGACCGGCGAACACACACAGCACTGCTACAACATGATTCAGCTGCTGGACCGAGTATTGAGCTTCATAAACTATTGGTGGTTTCGATATTTGATGATAACGGAGCTGTACATGGTGGAAAGCTGGGAACGAGTAACGATACGTGAGTATGCATGGCACATAGCTCCCCCACCTATTGAGGTCAGCATAATCAAACCTTTTTCTACTGCTGCTGTTTCCTATCATTGCAGATGTGTTTCTCTTCGTAATATTCCTCGTCCAATGGTATTTCAACTGCAAGGTGGTACTTCCGTTCACCGGGAATCTGTTAGGCATTCAACCAGTGGATCAGCAGGTCGGTTCGTCGTTATCCCGCTCTTGAAGCAGCATGAGTGTACCAATGTTTGCACACCTTGAAAGCCCAACCCAACTCGCCGGTATATGTGCACGGAGTTTTAATATGAAGTATTTTACGGACAAACACCAGTTAAATCTCATCGACTTTATCCTACTGTACAAGGATCTGATGTTTTGTATTGCTTTTGTTGCGCTTAAGCGAAAATTCTATTTGTGTTTTTACACTAGTGTTTATGAATGTATCAGTGCATGTAAGTGAAAGGAAATATAAAAGAATGGTATAAAATAGACACCAGTTATTGTATGTGCCATCAGGTACCGGCAAGAAGACGCCCGTTACACCTAATCAATAACCATTGAATTGGTGGTTGTTGCGGAAACGATATGTAATATGTCAGACACACGGGAATTTCGGTCACGGCTCTCATGGTATCCTGCTCTGTCCGGCATGTGCCAGATGGTGGGAAAACTGATAACGTGATAACGAGTCAGTTCACGTCACCGAAAATTGTCGCATCCCTAGGCAGTACCGTTCATTCGGGAATCACGTTCCCTTATCATAGACGGTTCACGTACCGAGTACTCGTAGGGGATTACTTAAATCATAATGCTAGATAAGAAATGCCGGCCAATAGGCTTGTCGTATTAATCAAGTATTTTGATTGATGATTTAGTCTCTTAACCTAGTTTCTATGGCTCGCGACAAATCATAATATTAAGCCTTGACGATTTTTAAAGGTGAAAAATTAACCATATATAATTGTTAATACAAATATGAAAAAGGTTCTTTGGCAATATACAGTCATGGAACTCGCAAAAGAGCAAAACACTTGAACCTTCTAGTACTGTTTTAATCGGAACGATTGTGTTACGTGATGTGTCACGTGTCGTAATGTAAGGTATTTTTAAAAAGAATGTAAAATAGTCATCACACGATACAATCTATCATTTCGTAAGATAAAAAATAACCGTTCCCATCTACGGTTATCGATAAATAACGTTTAAAGAAATAAACAAAATCTGTCCGTAGCAATATTAATCCGCTACACTGTGCTAAACTCCTCACACTTCAGAACACTACAACAGTCGACCTATTCGTTTTGACAGTAAAAATGTTTTGTTTTTAATTCGTGAAATTGATGTTCATACGTAAATAATAACCCCGACTGTTGTTCCATAGCCAGCCAGACACCAGAAAAAAGCTGCACCCGTTAAACAAAAGATCCTGTGCTGCAGGAAATCGCTCGGGTAACTGCTGCCAACTTTACACAGCTGTGTACCCGTGATACGACCATGGATACGACGGCGGCTGATGATTCTGCTGCTGTGGGTAGTGCGTGTATAAACTTTCTGGATCTTCCCGACTGCATGATAGAGCATGTGCTGGAGTATTTAACATACGACGAGATAGCGAAGAAGCGCATTGTAAGTCACAGAAAACCCGCACCGAAGCCAACGCGACACCTCGCCCAAGGACAAACGTGTCACAATGCATGATTGCTTTCCGTTTGTCGTTCTCTCTTTCTTAGGTTTGTCGAAAAATCGATCGCATCTGCCAATCGTTGCTAAACAGAGGCTTCATCAAGATGATCCGTAAGCACAACATGAATCTGAAAGCGATCAAATCTCAGCTGCCACGGCGCGAATCGGAACGGCGGAACCATCCACTCTCGAAGCATTCCGACATACTGACGTGTATCGAGACGCGCATCTCCATGCTGTCCATGACGTACTCGAAGTTTATCGAGAAGGAGCTGTGCTGCTTCATACCGGGCAAGGTGATCGACGAAGTGCTCAACATCCTCGGGCTGATCGAGAACACATCGCGGCCGTTGCGAGCGCACGAGGTGCTCCAGGAGCTGCGCGACATTTCCTCCATGGCGATCGAACATTTTGACGAAAACATTGCGCACCGGCTGAAGAAGATTATCGGTGTGCAGCATCATCCCAAGCTGGGCAGCCACCACAATTTACCATTTCCAGCGGCCAGTTTCCTACAGCACGAAGTCATGCTGCCATGCGATGTGAATGGGGAAAAGTTTATAATACCCACACTGACGCCCATCTCTCAGCAAACGCCGAAGGTGCTTCCGACGTCCTCGACATCATCAACATCACCATCCGCTGCCTCCGGTGGAACGCTCGGTGGATTGTACTGCCAAAGCTCGTACAATGCCAGCTGCGAGAACAACACTTCGATCGCGCGGATCAACCACAAGACGCGCAAGATGCGTTATGACATTCATCGGATCGATCATACGATCTCCTCGTTCAAGGCTGAAATGCGCAGCATGCGCTTGATGCTGGTGCGCTGCGGTGCCGAGATCAAGGAACTGCGCCGCCGGTTGGAGGAATCGGAAACGAAAAATTTGGAACTGCTGGCCAACATAAATCAGCTCGGGTTCGGTGCACCATCGGTTGGGGCGGAACCGACCGGTGCGTCGAGTACGGCGGCAACGATCAAACAATGCAACATTAAACCTCGCACCTGCACCAGTATGTTGAAACGGTTGTATACGGACACAGAATCTCAATCGTCCAGCTCCACTGTTGTGCCACCAGCGTCGGAAGCAACCGAAATGGGCAAAGACGCCCAGGAACAAGAACCAACCGGTGGCACCTGTTCTGCCAAGAGAGTTAAGCTTAGCGATTAGGGAACCACTTTTTCACCCGGAACACAGCGGTCCCCCCGTTCTTCATCTCACATTCTTACTTACTCTTCCCTACACTATCGCTTTTCCTGTCGCAAAACCGGTTGGTTCCATGCAAAGATTCCACGAATACCGCTGTTTGTCGAAAGTGTCGTACGCAGGTGGGCCTGACGGGTGTAGCAACATGTATACTAACGCTAGCTGGTAAGAAATGTTTTTTTGTTTTTCGTAAAGACCCACCCACTATAGCAGCTCCCCAGAATGTACTGGTTGAATACATGCATCAACATACCACGCGTAGGGAAAGCTCCGTCACAAACACGGTACTACCACCAGCGACGGTAGTACGGTGACGTTGGCACTACGGATACGATATCGTGTAGAATTAGTATTTAACTGCTTTCCGTTTTACGTACGAATTTTTTCTCGTAGTTTAGAACACATCCATGCGCACTATATACGAATTTAAACCAACCATATGAATTGCTTTTGCGTATCGTTTTGGTGTACATACGACGTCCTTGGGCAGCAACACCGGAACGCTGTTTCGCTGTGCGTGCTGTTGGTGGATGAAATAAAATTAAACTTTGCCGAGTAAATCTGTTTCACACGTGGCGTTTCATTAATAATAGTGAATTGTAAGAAATTATTCTTATTTTGTTGTGGTTTTATAGGGATTGAATGCATTCCAAACACGTTCCAAGGCAGGATTAAATATTCGAAATTTTGTTCTTTGTTTGACACCTTCTGAATTATTGTAATTAGCTCATTTTGTAATACAAATTATACAGTTAAGTGAATAATATGATCGTCTAAAGTACAGCACATCTTCTCTACAAAGCGAACAAACAATGAATTTGCGAATGTATCGTTAGTGCGTGCTAGCAACCGCTAGAGGGCGTGCATAAAACGTGTTCATCGTAGCTCGCTAGCGATATAGAGCAATTAAGAACGACAAAACAATTATATTCTGTATAACATTATGGCTTCCGCACGGTTATCCACAATTAAATACAGTTGTACCAATCGACTTA
The DNA here is from genome assembly GCA_018908115.1 of Anopheles rivulorum. Taxonomy (NCBI): domain Eukaryota; kingdom Metazoa; phylum Arthropoda; class Insecta; order Diptera; family Culicidae; genus Anopheles; species Anopheles rivulorum. The sequence continues at coordinate 26,122,144 of CM032178.1, forward strand.
ACTGGATATGCCGTTTGCAAAACGATCAAAGCGATTCTGAGAAATTCGAATAAATCTCCAGAGAAGCGGACGACAAGACCCGTGGATTACTTCACAGATCCAGATTTGTCGCTTATCAGTAGAAGAAAGTAAAATGCTGGATATTTCTCGTCTTATAAGAAGCAGCAGGAAAACTTGCATTCAGTTACACTTCGTTAAGCGCATCGGAACCATAATGAAACTGGCCAGCGTTGTAATAGGGCTTTTGTCCATAACCTTGCTGTACGTAGCAGCACAGCATTCAAATTCGTTCGATGGTAAGAAATGTAATACAACTCTTTTTTTCCTGTAATTACAAATAAACCTTTTTATTTGATCTTTACAGTGATCAAAGGCTGCAGACAGTACAACGCGGATATTGATTACAATGGGCCTGTTAGATACTTCCCAACCTCCCAACTGGTAAATGCGGTCGATACAGGCACTTCAAAACTCTTCCGGTTTGGAGTTTTGGGCCCCAGTGGAGCAGTGCTGCGATATGGTCCCCATCCAAACCCGTACCGTAGGGAAGTGGTCGAAATTGGTAAGAGGAAGATTTGTGCTTGTTTCATTAAACTTGTAATTATAACTTTGTATTACAAACTATTTCGCAGTGCTTGAAGAGTTTGACACTGAACTAACGATTGGACGACTGCAACGTAGACTGCTACCTAGTGGTGTTGTGAACAAAGATCTGGCAATAGAATACACTCCCCATCTTTTATCTCCGTTCCGTCCTGTTATGTTTGTACTGCAAGTTTCACGGAACGGACGTGTGGATGTGTTTCTGGAAGGTCAGCGAAATCCTCTTGTTATATTCTTCGATCCCACACTGACCCCTGCTACCTTCATGGCATTCACGAAGTATCAAGCAGATTTAATTTTCTTCTTCGATTGTCCTATGAGAGATCCTAGGGTGTTGGGGCTTCGTACGCTAAGCAACACCACAGCAGAGGCATAAACGAGAAGCACATAAGAGACATCACGTTTCGGGAAAAATTTGAGCGATTCAACATGTGTGATGTAGAATAAAATGAGCATCAATTAAATGAAGTGTCTAGCGTATGTAAATGATTAAGCAGACTGAAAATGCCGAACAATCCATATGTGATCTTCAATTTTCTTCCCTTAACCCATTTACCTTAACATGCATTAAATTGTTACATACATTGTCTGAATGACTGTAATTGCCGATAAGGTCGCATCAATTTCTGTAACATCGCTCGTAGTATCGCTTATCTGCTATAAAAAATGAATACCATTCCTTCGATTTTGCATCTCTCTGTCTATATATATATATAAAGCCACCATGACCTATTTAAAATAGCAGTCATCGATGAGATGCCGCTGTTTGAACATCGAGAGCGAAATGAAATTTCAAGCGGTTACAGTGATTATTTTGTTTGGAAAAGCTGTCCTCGTCAGTGCGTTCCATACGAATTCTTTCGATGGTAAGAACTTTCGTCCGTTTCGTAATTTGATGATTAATTAATTAAAAAAAAAACATCGCAGTGATTAGAGGTTGTAAACAGTACGAAGAGGTGAAGAGCTACAACGATCCTCTTGTTTACTTCCCGACAACGAGTCTCCAATACGTTGGTCGTACAAACGATTCCACCTTCTTCAAAGTTGCTATTCAAGGACGCAATAATGGAATTATTCGATTTGGCGAATCCTTGTATCCGTACAGCAAAAGTGTGGTCGAGATAGGTAAGTATATTGACTATGATTTGTGCTACTAGCTAACTATCTATACGCTATATCTAGTGATTGGCGGATACGGGAACACAAAGAGCATTGGTAGACGACAGCACCGTAAGGTATCAAATCATCTATCAAACAACGACCTGGCGGCGATCCAAACGCCCAACTTGATGTCTCATAATCGTCCAACAATGTTCAGGATAGAACTCTTCGAGGACGGAACGATTCAAGTGACGATCGATGAACAAAAGCATCCTTTCCTGTCGTTCACGGATAGCAAGAAAACTCCCTTCAACTACCTGGCGTTTTGCAAATGGGAACAGGATTTGCTCGTCTTCTATGATTGTCCGCTAGAAGCCAATAACATTTCGTGTTAGAATCACGAAAAGTGTATTTATAAAAGCATTTGTTACACTTAAACTACCAAGCGTTTTTTTAAATATTAGCTTAAGCAACTTCAGATGAGTTTGATTCGGTTTTATCATTTTCTGTTTTTTCTATGCTATCGTATTTGATATGTAAAAGTTATGCATCTTATATGGTAGAAAAGTTTAACTCCAAAATTTAAAGTCATGAAAATGAAGCGTTTCAGTCAAAATGACTGATCTGGTAGTTCTAGTGTTAAAGTAGAAAGCATAGCAATATTAGAAGCATAGATAAAGCGATCGTACAAGAGCAGCCATTTCTAGTGGTAGCTTTACTATCGTTAGGCAATATTTGTGTATCATACACAAAACAAACATCAATAGCAGGATGTTAACTATTAGATAAAGGATGGTAAACGTTGTAATCATGTGTGACATCAATATGCTTCCTTGTTCATGATATCTAAACGCAATTGCAAGTGATGTCAGTGATTTACTTGTTACCAAAGGTTGACATTGGAATAAAGAGTAGTTAAAGAAATATGTTAAACAACTATGTTTGCGATAAGAAAAAAGTACCAACAGAACAAAACTTGCTATAAAAACCCACAACTAGGTGAGCAAGATTTTAGTAGTCATCGAAGCATCGCCAACCGCACGCTTGAACGCAAGATGAAATCTTTGCAAATTGTTGTGTTTGTTGGGTTCCTTTCTGCTTCCATTGTGGATGCATTGCAAACGAACGTGTTCGATCGTAAGTGATGAATAGATGTTGTGAATTTAAGTCGATGTGCACAGGGTAACCTTCTATCTATTATTTCCACCAGAAATTATAGGCTGCAAGCAGTACAACAGTCTGGTAGGGTATCATGGTGCGATCAAATACTTTGCCACGGAAAATATGGAGCACGTGGGGCACACAAACCACTCCAAGTTCTTCAAGATCGCAATACTTGGCCCTAGCGATGGACACATTCGGTTCGGTCGATCGGTATTTCCTTACGAAAGCGATGGGATAGAGATTGGTAAGCGAAAACACATTGTTCTGTTGTCGGTGGGGCCATTTTCATAGACCTGTCTTATCCCAGTACTTGGTGGATGGGGCAATACTAAGAGTGCTGGACGACGACAGCGCCGAACGGCGGCAGGCCGAAACGTTAACACCGTGCTCGCCGAAGCCCAAACGCCACATCTGATGTCTGCCTTCCGTCCCATAATGTTTGTGCTGGAAGTGTTCAACAATGGTTGGGTGGAAGTGCGTCGCGATAGTCAGTCATTACCGTTCCTATCGTTCAACGACAGTAACCGAACTCCTGTCCACTACATGGCATTTGCCAAGTGGGAGAAAGATTTGATTTACTTTTACGATTGCCCACTAAAGAGGGCAAACGTGTGATGTCAAACAAGCGACAACAAAATCCCCACAAAGTCACAATAATTATGCCGGTGATTTAAGTAAAAGTAAAACAACTNTCCAGAACGCGCCCAATGATGTTCCGGCTGGAGGTGTTCGACAATGGGAACGTGCTGCTGACGAAGGACGGCGAGAAGCGACCGTTCCTGGAGTTTAACGATAATCACAGCAGGCTGGATTTGGATTACATAGCGTTTACTAAGTGGAACCATGATCTTTTCTATTACTACGACTGTCCATTAAATACGGACACGAACGCCATTGACGATACGGTACTGCTTAGGTGCAATTTGGCTTAATATGCGCGGCAAATCGCGACACTAGGTTAGTGAACGGGTTCAAATACATTCCGATAAATATCGATCACACTACTCGAACGTTACTTAAAGTCTAGCATTAATGATTTTTATTCATAATTTAAGACATGATGAGTGAGGAATAAGGAAGAATGTATGAGTTATGAAATACAGAGAGAATCAGATTTTAAACAAGGACAAGAAAATTCTTAGCTCCCAAATCTCTCTAAGCTACTCTACTAACGGTTTTGCATAATCGAGCTAGAATGAAATGTGGACTAACCTTTAGCTCCTCCATGTGGAGGACCTCCAACTACCAAACATGTGGAGTAACCTTTTTCTGCTGAATACCTGATATTAATTAGGATAGCAACTAGTGGATGTTGTGTTTGATATTTTTTCGGAAGGTTTTGCATTTTGAGCATTGTGTTAGCATCTTGACCATTCCTTCCTTCGTACCCGTTGTACCTGAGCTAAACGTTTCACGCGTAATACCTACATTAGTGTAACATGTGTTGCGTTTTCGCTGTTTAAAATCTTACAACTGTCACCCCCGTTGCGACCTCGGTCGGAAGCACCCAACAGAACACGTAACAATTCTTCCCATCCTTGGCACGTAAATCCGGCCTGCAGTAATGTAATAAAACACCCACCCCTAGAAAGTGGGTGATTTGAACTGTAAAGTGCATCCAATTGACAAAATATCACCCCGGCCCGTTGCCTGGTACGTATTGTACGAACGTTTAATTGTCTTTTAATAGATTGTCTTGCGCTGCTGCCTTCTGTGCACCCGTGGTGGTGGGTTGCCACGTTTGCCGGGGGGGTTTGGTTCGTAACACCCAGACGCATTATGTCTTTGCTCATTCTGCTGCAAAACAAAAAAAAAAAAACAGTCTTCCCTTCAGCGGGACAACAATTGAAACAAAAATCACAAACTTGTGAGGTTTCTTCGTTCGACCGTTCGAAGGGGAATAACAAGCGTTTCTGACGCAAAAAAAAGGTGTTTTTTTTTCTTGCTTGCTTTTGCACCCGGCATCCTCAGCTACCGCTGAAGTAGGGGGGGGGGGGGCTGAATTCAGTTGACCGCACATCGTCCATCAATTGGTTCCATTGAAGGTTGAAAGAAAGACCGAAGCCGAAACCCTTCGCAAAGCGACTAAAAGCCTTGGCCAGGTGCTGTGGAATGGATACCGGGTTAGCGGCAAAACCTTTTGTTTTTGGGGACGGTCGGTGTTCTTTCCACCGGGCGTCCCAGGGTGGCATGTGTACGTCTTACGAGAGTGAGACGAAACGAATTGCGGGACGGTGACACACCTGAACAAAACAAAAGCCAAACGCATTGTGCCTGTTCTGTGCGGTCGGGAAGCACGGCACACAGTTCTGTGGGGTTCTGGATATTGCAGGGAGGAAGCAGCAGTCAGTTATGCTTCGGTGCTGTATGTATGTGCGCGCCTGCGGTCATTGCTGTCGGCGGTGATTTGCTTGGACGCCTTCTCAGTCGCTCGCTGGTACATTGCGATGACGGTGCGATTGTGTCGCGTCCGTTCGGGCTAGCATTTTCCAAAACGTTCAACATATATATATATATATATTACAGTGGTTTCCATATTCCTGGGCAACGTATACTAGTGATTTTGGAAAGGAGCAGTAAGAAAATAGTTTAAAAAAAAAAACAACCATTAAAATCGCGCGATCGCGATGGCCGGCTTTATGGATCACTTCTTGATCCTTCTGCACACCTGTCACCTCTATTGTAGCAGCACAATCGAATGGATGACCGGGTGCTGCCGGAAGGGCGCCGAACGGATCGATCAAGCTTGGCAACATGTTCTCCAGTGGGTAAGTACGCACGCACTCACTGATTACCGTTCTGTCGCACCTGCAACCTGTGCAACCGCAAGCATTACGAAAGAAAAAAAAGGTGACCAAAAAGGCACACGGATGCATCCGCCATTGGACGTGATCGATGCATGGAAATGGAAAGTTTTTCAGCAAGCACACGACCATTAGAAAGTGAATTTTCAAATCCAATAGCACACCGTAAGCCAAGCTTGATGGTACGAACCGTCGCTGGTCGGCCGCGTCCATTTTCCATACGCGCGTGTTGCGTGTCCAGCAGCAGATCGCGCTGTGTTCGTGCTTGCCCCTGTATGCGTGTGCATTTGTGTATGGGTGGAAAAAGTGGCGTTGATTATTAATATGCCGATAGTTCACCGGCTTGTCCGTTGTTTAGCGCGGACGGGTTCCTCTCACTGGACGCGCAGACACGCAGTGCGGCAACGGTGATCGGGGTACGGATCGGAGGGAAAATAATGAATTAATAAGCCAATTGATTAACACATTAATAAGCCGCGAGACGAACCAATATGCAAGGGAGAATCTCCGGTGGGTTTTAAACTTTCTTCCCAATCTGCATCGCCGTGTCGGCCATCACTGTCGTGATAAAGGTGCAGATTGTTTTTGATTTATTACCTTGTACGAATGTAAACACTTCTTGCTCGCCAAAAGCAGCGAGAATGGAATACAGAAAGCACAAACCCAACTTTGGCACAAGTTTCGGCATTCATTCCCTGCTGTTGCGTACGAAAGTGAACGCACTTTTCTTCTCCATACGATTGGTATAGCGTAATGCATTTCCCGTTGGCCCACTTTTGAAGGGTGTTTTGCCAAATGGGGGCTGTTTTTTTGTGTGTGTGTGTTTGGGCAATAATTAGTGATTGAATTCGCGATCAGCAAGAAACAAGGGACCAGCAAGGGACCAGGTGAAGGAGGAAACAAAAAAAAACCAAAAAAAAAATGCTTTCCATTTCGCCCACCCATTGAAAGAAGGTGCATTTTGGAAGGAGCCTTTGGTTTTGGGTTTTGTTTTACCACGTGTAATGCCACATTAGTTGGAGAATCGTGTAAAACATTCAAGCTTTTACAAATGGGTAGCTAAGGTAGGATCGATTTTTCTTTCACGGCGATGGGAGAATCGTTCCTAGTGAAAGTATTAAATGTTTAAGCATCAGCAAAATGATGGTACAGAGCAGAACAGCGTAAGAATGTAAACAATCATTACCACCGGTCGGTACACGCTAGTGCAACGAACTTTATAATCAAATCCGTCCGTGATTAGCATATTTTAATGCAAAATGCCCAGACCCATAATTGACTGTCCTTCACCGTGACCGCCGGTGGGGGTCATATCTGGTGGGATACGTTTAGCACGACGCGGCTAACTGGTTTCCGGTGTGGCATTTGTTCGGTTCGGGGGTGGTTTGGCTCATGCACGGGTAGTTACACTTTTTCGGTTTCGGCCATTCTTTTCGGCTTCGCAAAAACTGTACAGTAAAATGGGCAAAAGCATAGATAAATTCAATAAAAACACATGTTAAACAGCACAATTTGTGTTAGAAACGATAATGAGTTTGATGATGGTTATATAAAATAAGAGAAAACAATATATTCTTTATAAAAAATTGATGATGGAAAAAAGTCTAAATAATCAAACCGAAGAGCACTAATAACGTAAATAAGATAACCTTCCCAATTAAAAGCTAATTCTTATTTTTCGATATCAATGAAACCCGCTCAAATCACACGAAAAACACAAAGCATCGATGTTATGCTGTCAGTTCAGGCCAGTTCCCTTTAAATGAAAAAAAAAAACACGTGTTTGGGATCATTTTTCGTTCCCCGTCTCTCATCTATGCCGCTTTGTGGGTTCGACGTCGATTATTCTCCCAATTTTACCCACCCATCCGGTACACACGTCCCGGGTACACGTCACACAACGTCAGTAAGGCAACAATGTTCACGGCGAACCGATGCGAACAGTAGCCACAGCGGCCGCAGCCACATTCTAGGCGCATCCGTCCGTCGATAAAAACAAAACAAAACAAAACAAAAAACTCCCGAACAGGGAAAACCAACCCGCTCGGAAGCGCTTCAATACGCTTTGCGTGGGGCGCATTTCGCTTCTTTTATGTTTGTTGCTGCATGTTCGGCTGCCGTTCGGCTTGGCTGTTTTTGTGAAAAACCCCATCCGACCAGACCGGGGCAGCAGCAGCAGCAGCAACGAAAATGGGTGGCGCCGTTGCGTTCGTGGGTTGATGGGCGCTCGCGCTCTACCCCACCGTGGCCGTAGCCGCTGATTCAGTTAGCGATTTGATGTACGCCACGGATGACCATACGCTGGCGCTGGTACGGCTTCATACAAAATGTGCGCGCGCGCGCGCTCTCGAACACACTCTCGAAAACAAAACAGACATCAATAAACCGGCTGATCGTGGTGATCGATCGAACGTTGCGCACGCACGTCCGCAAGTGCCGCAGTAAACGTGCGTAAGAATACAAAAGCATCCGATCGCATGCGACAGCACGCAACATCTGTGCTGTGGTGCGGTGTGCACAAGTGACGAAGGTGCAGCCTAAGAATGGATTAATCAATCGTTTTTGTTTTGTTTTTGTTCTGTGTTTGTGTGCGCGCGATCGAACAGCGCTACCATGACACCATTTTTCGGTGATCAAGTGTCTTCGTTTCGCTTGCCGGTACGCTGTTGGCATTCGTTTGTGTTGCAAATTGTCAATCGCAAAGTGTCACTAGATCCGAGGGTCACAGTGGCTTCAGTGTTCATGCAACGTTTTTAACACAACTGCACACACATGCGACGGTGTTTTCTTCCCTTCTTACCATACGCTGCGTCCTTTTCGTACGGCTGAAGCGTGTACGTATGCGCGGCCCCGAAGAAGGTGTGCGTGCACTGGAGCGTACAAAAGGCTTCTCGCTTTACCGGTGGCCACTGTCGTAGATGTGCGGATCCTGTGGGCACAAAATCAATTAGTCGCTGGAAGGTGACTACCGTGACGTTTTTTTTTCTGTGCGCACCGAGGTGTCGGATGAGTTTTCACGGTTCGCGGAATCCTCGCGCTTGTGTGTGTATGTGTGTGTGTGTGTGTATGCGGGGGCTGAGCTTGATGATGTCATGGCTGTGTTCCGTGTGCGCCGGCGACATATTGGACGCACTTGCGGGATTTTACTAATCCAACCTATTAGTCTTCGGTGTGACAACGACCGGCACGAGCGTGTAGCTAATCGGTCCATTTACGGCCGGTGGGGAGATTCGATTTTCTTAGCTTTTTTTTTTTGTTGCTATATATTTCCATTTCCCTTTGAGAAGAGTGTACGTAAGGGAGTGCTTTTATGTTTTTTTTTTGCTGTTTGTTAGTATCCATTTACTCGGTCGAACAGTGGTCAGCGTGCACGGTGCGTTACGTGCTCACTAATGTATTGACATCGTGCCGGTGATGGTGTAACACTGGTTTGGTTTCATTGAACTGTTCTACAACCTGCTAAGTAGAAGCTTCGAACAAGCTGGATAGATGATGATCAGCACGTTTGAAGACCGGATGTGTCGTTCTCGATCGTGCCTTTGATCGGGAAATGGTAAGCATGTGTGTGTGTGTGGGAATGAGCGGTTTTGTGTTTTTTTGTCAATAGGGTTAATGTGTGTACAACAGTGCTGCACCGCCATTGACTACAAGTGTGGCAAACCGGAGAAAAAAAACCATACGTACACACACACACACACACATACATACGCACAGCAACGGAAAATATGGTTGCGCTGTACGCGTTACCGATCGGGGACCGGCAACGACAAACATCCCACGACGGATGGGTGCCTAAATTAATCCATCAATCCGGTAATTATGATTGCCCGCAGTGAAAATATAGGTTATGATAAGTGTGCACCGTGTGTCCGAATCGGATGGTGGCCGCGCGCCCAAGCAAATCGAAGCAAATGGCGTACGCACACATTAAGCCGTTTGGAAATTCAAACAAGTGAGCACAAACAGAGAGTGAGTAACAAACAGCAGAAAAGAGAAGAAAAAAACCGTGCTGTCCCGCGCGTTTGTGTGTGAGTGGCTAATGTATCTAAAGGTACGCTTGCGGCTGTACCGTACTGATACATTTTCGTGCCGCGTGTGTTTGTATATGGCTGCGAAGAAGAAGGAAAGAAGAAGTTTTGTGCTGGAAAAGCGCTGCTGGTGAGCAGCAGCAGCAGCAGCAGCAAGCAAGCAAGCAAGTGTGAATAGAAAATAGTGCGAAAAAGTTTGGAAAGAAAAGCAAACACGTTTCGGGCCGCCAGTAATTATGGTGTGTTTTGTGGCGTGGTGGCGTTATTGGGCAAATTATCGGTGAAAGAGAAACGAAGTGAGTTTTCGGTAGCCATCCTTTCCCCCCCACCCCTCCCAAAAAAGGAGTAAAAAGTAAAGCAAAAAAGCTACTGATCGATGGGAGTGTGATAGTGAAGTGGCGAAAGAGGTGCGATTAGTGCAATTCGATCGTGTCGAAGTACACAATCCAGAGGAAGGGCTCTCGAAAACGCATGTGAAACGGAAAGCACACCCGGTCGTGGCTGGGTAAACTGAAGTCGATTCTCGATCGGCACCGATCGTGCCGATCAAGAAGGGAACGAGGTTACGAGGTGATTGAAAGAAGGATGCGACGCGTTGTTTCAAACGCTGATTGCAAGTGAAAGAGACCGAAAGGGCGCGCAAGATGGCGTACGTTGTTTGGCGCGTGCTCTTGAAGCAGTACTCGAAGGTTCGGCTGGGCATTCAGCGGAACCCATCGGTGGATGATGATGTGAGTGTTTTTTGTGTTGTAATCTTCGAGGTGTGAACGGGTTTTGTTTACGAATTTTACCTACTTTAATATGCATCAATAGGGCTTTAAGATCCACAATTATATCGGTTTTATTGAGTCGATAATTTGAAATGACAGTTAAGATTGAGGTTAGCTTGGTCAAACATTCTTAAGGCAAACGGGAACCATATGAAATGATTATGCACTGTATATAAACATGTCAAAATGGAGGACCAAACGTACGTGAAGATTCTTAAATGATACCCCCCCAATAAACGGATGCCGGAAATCTTTGTCCCACATTTTGCGTCATTCCACATTCGCTTAATTGATCCGTTCATCTCATTTTCGAAAACCATCAGCAACCGTCAATACGGCAGTTCGGTTGCGCTCCTCACGGAGTCCTAAATAGCGAACGAATAGACGACAATTATGGCATATATTTTCTCTCTTCCCTCGAAATTGGCTGGTGGCCGACCACCAGACTGGGTGAAAGGGGAGGGTGAGCAGGGTGTGCAATTAATACGATGGCAGAAGTTTGCTTCCGAAAACCCATAACCTAATATCCAATTTCACGGCCGTGGGCACCCCGTAATGCAAGGCACGCATGAGAGGATTCCCCGCAGTTCGCGGTCCAGTCCGCGATGGTTGGCGATCACGTTCATTTCCGTGGTCGCATGCGGTACGGTAATGTCCCGCGAAAGAAAGCAGAACCAAGTGCAGGACGCCGTGGTAAGGCGAGGTAAAATATTGGTGAGGGAAAAAGCTTACGCATTTGGTGGTCTCCCGCGGTACAGTC
>CM032178.1:26145704-26158784 GCA_018908115.1 Anopheles rivulorum
ACACACACACACACACACATACATACGCACAGCAACGGAAAATATGGTTGCGCTGTACGCGTTACCGATCGGGGACCGGCAACGACAAACACCGACGACGGATGGGTGCCTAAATTAATCCATCAATCCGGTAATTATGATTGCCCGCAGTGAAAATATAGGTTATGATAAGTGTGCACCGTGTGTCCGAATCGGATGGTGGCCGCGCGCCCAAGCAAATCGAAGCAAATGGCGTACGCACACATTAAGCCGTTTGGAAATTCAAACAAGTGAGCACAAACAGAGAGTGAGTAACAAACAGCAGAAAAGAGAAGAAAAAAAAAACCGTGCTGTCCCGCGCGTTTGTGTGTGAGTGGCTAATGTATCTAAAGGTACGCCTGTGGCTGTACCGTACTGATACATTTTCGTGCCGCGTGTGTTTGTATATGGAAGAAGAAGGAAAGAAGAAGTTTTGTGCTGGAAAAGCGCTGCTGGTGAGCAGCAGCAGCAGCAAGCAAGCAAGCAAGCAAGTGTGAATAGAAAATAGTGCGAAAAAGTTTGGAAAAAAAAGCAAACACGTTTCGGGCCGCCAGTAATTATGGTGTGTTTTGTGGCGTGGTGGCGTTATTGGGCAAATTATCGGTGAAAGAGAAACGAAGTGAGTTTTCGGTAGCCATCCTTTCCCCCCCACCCCCCACCCCCCTCCCAAAAAAGGAGTAAAAAGTAAAGCAAAAAAGCTACTGATCGATGGGAGTGTGATAGTGAAGTGGCGAAAGAGGTGCGATTAGTGCAATTCGATCGTGTCGAAGTACACAATCCAAAGGAAGGGTTCTCGAAAACGCATGTGAAACGGAACTGAAGTTGATTCTCGATCGGCACCGATCGTGCCGGTCAAGAAGGGAACGAGGTTACGAGGTGATTGAAAGAAGGATGCGACGCGTTGTTTCAAACGCGGATTGCAAGTGAAAGAGACCGAAAGGGCGCGCAAGATGGCGTACGTTGTTTGGCGCGTGCTCTTGAAGCAGTACTCGAAGGTTCGGCTGGGCATTCAGCGGAACCCATCGGTGGATGATGATGTGAGTGTTTTTTGTTTTGTAATCTTCGAGGTGTGAACGGGGTTTGTTTACCAATTTTACCTACTTTAATATGCATCAATAGGGCTTTAAGATCCACAATTATATCGGTTTTATTGAGTCGATAATTTGAAATGACAGTTAAGATTGAGGTTAGATTGGTCGAACATTCTTAAGGTAAACGGGAACCATACAAAATGATGGTGTACTATATATAAACATGTCAAAATGGAGGACCAAACGTACGTGAAGATTCTTAAATGATACCCCCCCAATAAACGGATGCCGGAAATCTTCGTCCCACATTTTGCGTCATTCCACATTCGCTTAATTGATCCGTTCATCTCATTTTCGAAAGCCATCAGCAACCGTCAATACGGCAGTTCGGTTGCGCTCCTCACGGAGTCCTAAATAGCGAACGAATAGACGACAATTATGGCATATATTTTCTCTCTTCCCTCGAAATTGGCTGGTGGCCGACCACCAGACTGGGTGAAAGGGGAGGGTGAGCAGGGTGTGCAATTAATACGATGGCAGAAGTTTGCTTCCGAAAACCCATAACCTAATATCCAATTTCACGGCCGTGGGCACCCCGTAATGCAAGGCACGCATGAGAGGATTCCCCGCAGTTCGCGGTCCAGTCCGCGATGGTTGGCGATCACGTTCATTTCCGTGGTCGCATGCGGTACGGTAATGTCCCGCGAAAGAAAGCAGAACCAAGTGCAGGACGCCGTGGTAAGGCGAGGTAAAATATTGGTGAGGGAAAAAGCTTACGCATTTGGTGGTCTCCCGCGGTACAGTCNAATTTTACCTACTTTAATATGCATCAATAGGGCTTTAAGATCCACAATTATATCGGTTTTATTGAGTCGATAATTTGAAATGACAGTTAAGATTGAGGTTAGCTTGGTCAAACATTCTTAAGGCAAACGGGAACCATATGAAATGATTATGCACTGTATATAAACATGTCAAAATGGAGGACCAAACGTACGTGAAGATTCTTAAATGATACCCCCCCAATAAACGGATGCCGGAAATCTTTGTCCCACATTTTGCGTCATTCCACATTCGCTTAATTGATCCGTTCATCTCATTTTCGAAAACCATCAGCAACCGTCAATACGGCAGTTCGGTTGCGCTCCTCACGGAGTCCTAAATAGCGAACGAATAGACGACAATTATGGCATATATTTTCTCTCTTCCCTCGAAATTGGCTGGTGGCCGACCACCAGACTGGGTGAAAGGGGAGGGTGAGCAGGGTGTGCAATTAATACGATGGCAGAAGTTTGCTTCCGAAAACCCATAACCTAATATCCAATTTCACGGCCGTGGGCACCCCGTAATGCAAGGCACGCATGAGAGGATTCCCCGCAGTTCGCGGTCCAGTCCGCGATGGTTGGCGATCACGTTCATTTCCGTGGTCGCATGCGGTACGGTAATGTCCCGCGAAAGAAAGCAGAACCAAGTGCAGGACGCCGTGGTAAGGCGAGGTAAAATATTGGTGAGGGAAAAAGCTTACGCATTTGGTGGTCTCCCGCGGTACAGTCACTGTACACTTCTAGCAGAAAACGGGAAGTCACCATCATCCGGAGATCTGGCGGCCGAAGTAAACCACAAACATTCCAACACACTACCTGTAAGGGTGGACAGCAGCAGCAAATGTGCACTTTCCCGTCCGATCGAGCGTAATAAAAAGTTAATTTGAAAAAAAAAAGAAAAAATAACCACCGGCAACCAACTGGCGCAAAAATTTTGGGAATAGAAAACATTGTGAAAACATCAGTGCTGTTCTCTCACCAGAAGTCCTATCGCGGGCGTGTGCTTGAACGGAAGTGGGTAGAAGCTGTTTGCTTGCGTGAGATGAGCAACATTAGTTTTGGGTGGCAAAGCGATCGCTTCATCCCATACACGATCAACGCGCCAGTTTTGTTGCTATTTGTTTGCTGTCACCCCCCAAAAATGGAACCGAAAGCATGGCTGCAACGTTCAATTTAGAGGTATTTAATGGCTCACGTCATGGGGTTCACTAATGGACCCGTCAGCGTATAAGGGTGATGCGCTAGTTTAAGGATTTCGATTTCGTTTGGCTGGGAGAAGCAAACTTTATCATTTTGTCATGTTGAACCGCAAACAAACTGATGATGCTTGGTAGAAAGTGCGGATGTGAACGTTCAGTACCACCCAAGGTGTGTGTTCCTATTCAATTCGATCGTCAATGATTTCGATTTAAAACGCAATCAGTAAAATCAAACGTAAAATGATTTCAAAATTAATGTTTTTTTTTTGTTCAAAATCAATTTTTGTGTGTCTGAGAACTAAAATAAATGCATCAATATTAGTGATAAACTTCAATTGATTCAAGCACAAGCAAAAGCAATCACATTACGTTATCGATTAGGAATTAAAAAATAAATATAAAATTCATCATATTAATAACTTTGAAGCGATTTGGTAAGTGTATCAAATTTTGCTGTCCAAACAATCCCCCATATCACCCCATGTTGACAGCTAGTTACACTCACTTGGAAAATCGTTTCCTGCTTAATAATAAAAGGTGCGACCTCAAAACAGCTCGTCCATCATGCAGGGGCAGTGTAATCGCTTGATTTTGATTAAATTAGCATATTATAGCATTTTTCCATTACGCCGATGAATGCTGGCGAACGAACCAGTGAGCGAAAAAAACACAGAGAAATAGGGGGGAAAACGAACCACCCTAGGAAATGGAAAGAATTCAAGAGCATATATACGGTGGATCATGCAAACCACCGCCATGGTAATAGTATAGGGCAGGGCAATCATTATGCAATAGCAACTGCACACGGCCGTATAAAGTGACGAATGGCAATGCTCTGCATTAGGGTGTAGCTTCAAAGGGACGCACACGCTTGAACGTGCAGGTGGCAAAGGGATGTAAAAGGTAAATTATTCGATTAGACGTACAGGCCGTTTCAACTGCAGGTCGACAAACACATCCAGTTCGTCACCGTGTTGGCCTTGGGCGCTAGATTTCAATGCTACACACGATCAATATGCAGATTATCGTTTGCGTGCAGCGCAAAGTAGTAGCGGGAAAACGATTTTCCGTACTGGTGAGTGAAAAAGAAATGTCTGTGTCCATTATGGACGCGCGATGTGAGAATGAGAGACCTCTCTGGGCTCTTTGCTCATCCTCCAACAAAAAAAAAAACACCCCGCTGGACATTGACGCTCTCTGAAGACACGAATGGTTGTGCTTGCCTGGCACTGTACGGGCAAACCAAATAGAACGGAAAATGTTCCACACCCCAAAACGATCGTCTTGAATTTCACTGAACCGTGCAGCTTGGAGTGAAAAGACCTGCCACCCCCGGGGGGAGGGTTTGTGCCGTTCGGTTTGCTGCCTGGCTATTCCGTTTTAGTGTACCCATCAATCCCATCAACAGGGTAAGGTACGCAATGTGTGTTTGCGATGTTTGCGAGCCGGTGGTAAAAATGGGGTTGGCCACTCCCGNGTCCCACATTTTGCGTCATTCCACATTCGCTTAATTGATCCGTTCATCTCATTTTCGAAAACCATCAGCAACCGTCAATACGGCAGTTCGGTTGCGCTCCTCACGGAGTCCTAAATAGCGAACGAATAGACGACAATTATGGCATATATTTTCTCTCTTCCCTCGAAATTGGCTGGTGGCCGACCACCAGACTGGGTGAAAGGGGAGGGTGAGCAGGGTGTGCAATTAATACGATGGCAGAAGTTTGCTTCCGAAAACCCATAACCTAATATCCAATTTCACGGCCGTGGGCACCCCGTAATGCAAGGCACGCATGAGAGGATTCCCCGCAGTTCGCGGTCCAGTCCGCGATGGTTGGCGATCACGTTCATTTCCGTGGTCGCATGCGGTACGGTAATGTCCCGCGAAAGAAAGCAGAACCAAGTGCAGGACGCCGTGGTAAGGCGAGGTAAAATATTGGTGAGGGAAAAAGCTTACGCATTTGGTGGTCTCCCGCGGTACAGTCGCTGTACACTTCTAGCAGAAAACGGGAAGTCACCATCATCCGGAGATCTGGCGGCCGAAGTAAACCACAAACATTCCAACACACTACCTGTAAGGGTGGACAGCAGCAGCAAATGTGCACTTTCCCGTCCGATCGAGCGTAATAAAAAGTTAATTTGAAAAAAATAACCACCGGCAACCAACTGGCGCAAAAATTTTGGGAATAGAAAACATTGTGAAAACATCAGTGCTGTTCTCTCACCAGAAGTCCTATCGCGGGCGTGTGCTTGAACGGAAGTGAGTAGAAGCTGTTTGCTTGCGTGAGATGAGCAACATTAGTTTTGGGTGGCAAAGCGATCGCTTCATCCCATACACGATCAACGTGCCAGTTTTGTTGCTATTTGTTTGCTGTCACCCCCCCCAAAAATGGAACCGAAAGCATCGCTGCAACGTTCAATTTAGAGGTATTTAATGGCTCACGTCATGGGGTTCACTAATGGGACCGTCAGCGTATAAGGGTGATGCGCTAGTTTAAGGATTTCGATTTCGTTTGGCTGGGAGAAGCAAACTTTATCATTTTGTCATGTTGGACCGCAAACAAACTGATGATGCTAGATAGAAAGTGCGGATGTGAACGTTCAGTACCACCCAAGGTGTGTGTTTCTATTCAATTCGATCGTCAATGATTTCGATTTAAAACGCAATCAGTAAAATCAAACGTAAAATGATTTCAAAATTATTGTTTTTTTTTGGTTCAAAATCGATTTTTGTGTGTCTGAGAAATAAAAAAATGCATCAATATTAGTGATAAACTTCAATTGATTCAAACACAAGCAAAAGCAATCACATTACGTTATCGAAATGGAATTAAAAAATAAATATAAAATTCATCATATTAATAACTTTGAAGCGATTTGGTAAGTGTATCAAATTTTGCTGTCCAAACAATTCCCCATATCACCCCATGTTGACAGCTAGTTACACTCACTTGGAAAATCGTTTCCTGCTTAATAATAAAAGGTGCGACCTCAAAACAGCTCGTCCACCATGCAGGGGCAGTGTAATCGCTTGATTTTGATTAAATTAGCATATTATAGCATTTTTCCATTACGCCGATGAACGCTGGTGAACGTACCAGAGAGCGAAAAAAACACAGAGAAATAGGGGGGAAAACGAACCACCCTAGGAAATGGAAAGAATTCAAGAGCATATATACGGTGGATCATGCAACCACCGCCATGGAAATAGTGTAGGGCAGGGCAATCATTATGCAATAGCAACTGCACACGGCCGTATAAAGTGACGTATGGCAATGCTCTGCTTTAGGGTGTAGCTTCAAAGGGACGCACACGCTTGAACGTGCAGGTGGCAAAGGGATGTAAAAGGTAAATTATTCGATTAGACGTACTGCAGGTCGACAAACACATCCAGTTCGTCACCGTGTTGGCCTTGGGCGCTGGATTTCAATGCTACACACGATCAATATGCAGATTATCGTTCGCGTGCAGCGCAAAGTAGTAGCGGGAAAACGATTTTCCGTACTGGTGAGTGAAAAAGAAATGTCTGTGTCCATTGTGGACGCGCGATGTGAGAATGAGATGAAATGATTCTTTGGGCTCTTTGCTCATCCACCAACAAAAATAACCTCCCGCTGGACACTGACGCTCTCTGAAGACACGAATGGTTGTGCTTGCCTGGCACTGTACGGGCAGACCAAATAGAACGGAAAATGTTCCACACCCCAAAACGATCGTCTTGAATTTCACTGAACCGTGCAGCTTGGAGTGAAAAGACCTGCCACCCCCGGGGGGAGGGTTTGTGCCGTTCGGTTTGCTGCCTGGCTATTCCGTTTTAGTGTACCCATCAATCCCATCAACAGGGTAAGGTACGCAATGTGTGTTTGCGATGTTTGCGAGCCGGTGGTAAAAATGGGGTTGGCCACTCCCGTGCAGAAGCCGGCCACTGCCGGTCGACTAGTCTCGCAAGGCTTCCTAATTGGACGCAGTTGTCCGGTGCAATCCTTACCGGTGGGTGAGTCTTCTAAACCCAGGAGGGAGGGGGAGAGGGGGGATATGTGGAGGGAGACGGTATATGTATTGGAGGGGTACGATTTCATGGTAGCTTTCTTCTTCTTTTTCTTTGCAAAACGGCAGCCCCGAGTGGGGGGGGGGGGGGGGGGTTTGAGGAAAATGTGCATGTTTTTATTTTGCCTTTTCACGCAACTCATCACCAAAGACCATAATGCGTTGAGTTTGGTATTTTATGTGGAGCAATATTGAAGTTTTGTTTTGTGAGGAGAGGTAGTGTAGGTGAGTTGAGAATCAACTTCACATGTGGTTGTTACAATGCTATCTGTATGGATTTTTTTTTTGGGTATAATATTGTTAAGCATCTGAAAACTTTGGACGATGTTTGGAGTATTCCGTCGTTTATTTTCATTTGTAGTACATTTTTACCTAACTGCTACTGTTTTTTTTTTGGTACGTTTCTAATGGACACACAGTGCTTTCTATCACTCTTGTACAATCGTTTAGGAACAACCATCCATCATTGCCAGACGGACACGCCTTTAACTTCCGGAAGGGTGCAACTGTTACACCTTGCCATTTTTTTCACAAATTCACCATTCAGAGCCCCAGAATAGGCAGACTAAATAGTATAATCAGTAAATGTGACTCAGCTACATGCCTCTGGTCTTGTCTGAAGGTTCTAATCGCATTTGAACTGTAATATCCGCCATACAGAATTGTTGACTTCTTCTGGGCCTTATGATAATGACTGTTTTTATCATGTAATAGCTTACTTTCGTATAGTATAGTTATACGTATATAGTATCCTTATGATATTTAAATTGAGAAAAAACCCTTTCTTTGTCTCCTCGATAATTGTTGAACAGTGATCTCAAAGAACTAATTCGCGGACTAGAAATTAAAAAAATGTATTAGGTGTATTAATGTGTTCGTGCGGTTTTGGTATTAATGCTCCCATTTATTTATTACATATTTATTGAATCTGGCAACACTGCCAATTTGAAGTGTCATTATTGGGCTACAATATCCACTATCTGTCATTTTGATAAATAGTAAATAACATAGTATCTGCGAGCACCGAACATGGCATCATTTGTACCAAATAATGTGTTTTTGCGGGGAGTTTTGCTTCATTATTTCAATATGAAGAAAAAGGCTGCCGAAAGTCATAAAATTTTGGTAGAAGTGTATGGTGACCATGCTCTAGCTCAACGAACGTGTCAGAAGTGGTTTGCACGGTTCAAAAGTGGCAATTTTGATTTGGAAGATGAGGAGCGTTCCGGAGGACCACGAAAGTTTGAGGATGGAGAATTAGAGGCAATACTGGATGAAGATCCATCACAAAACCAAAAAACACTTGCACAGACACTGGGAGTGGCTCAGCCAACCATTTCTCTTCGATTAAAAGCAATGGGAATGATCCGGAAGGTGGGAAATTGGTTGCCCTATGACCTGAAGCCAAGAGACGTCGAACGCCGTTTGTTCACTTGTGAACAACTGCTCCAAAGGCAAGAGCGGAAGGGATTTTTGCATCGAATAGTGACTGGTGATGAAAAGTGGNTTCGTGGACAAGAAATTAAAACAAGAATGTACTTGATTAACGATTGTGCTATGGGAGTTTCATAGATAACTGGCTTTTAAGCATGAAAAATATCTCTCAGGCCCAATATCCAGAAACGGTTAAGAGTAACTAAAGTACAACGAAAAGAAATCTTTTAAAATTCTAGCTATTTTATAAATGTTACGTAAATAATAAAATTAAAATTAATCTGCTCACAGATTCTTAAAAGAATTAAAAATAATGCTGGTAAAATGATACATAATTTAGGAAAGTCAACTCAATATAAAAATGCAATAACTTACGATTGGGAAATTTTGTAAGTAACAAAATCTAAACCATTTTCATTGTGTTGATCGAACGTGTTTATTTCTTCATTTTATCCTTGCGGCTACTTTCTATTTACAACACTTACCTTCCTTAGTTTTTCCCAGCACCACCATTTCCACACTTGAAGCTGTTTTTTTCTTCCCAGCCCCGGTATTCTTGCGCCTCTTAAGCACAAAAACGGTAGCGAACAAAAAAAAAACACAAAGAAGGCAGAAGTTTGCAGAAAACAAAAGAAAAGAAAAGAAAGAAATGGAAAGTTCCGCCGATATTTTGATAAACGAGAGAAATCATGCTTCAAAACGAGCAGTGATCGCATCACGATTTATGATAATGAAGCTATCGATCGATTTTCGCACATCAACCGCTTTGTTCGTGGCTGGGGTGGCGATCAATATTAGCAAACTGCCTCCTCCCCCCCCCCCCCTCCGCCTTCCTCCTTTTCGTTTGTGAGCTACACTCCACTCCAGGAGGCGGCATTCCGAAGACCAATGTGCGCGAAAATTTCGCGTCTGCTCCGGTTGGCGTACGTGCCGAATAGCGATCACCATGATGCCTTCAATGTAGGTGAGATCACACCAAGATCGGTAGCAACGTCCACCCCAAAGGGATGCCCGGTACGGTAACTTTCTTTCTACCGTCTGGATCACTCGGGAGGTGAAGATCTTTCAAGGGTTCAAATAGACAAGGATCGAAGTAGAGAGAGAGAGAGAGAAAGAGAGAGAGAGAGAGAGAGAGAGAGAGAGAGAGAGAGAAAGAGAGAGAGAGAGAGAGAGAGAACATTCCCAAGTATGTTTTGTGACTTCTTGGGAAAAGAGGCCCGCGGAGTCGGCGTCCGGGTGAGCATAACCCACGAGGGGCATAATTTAGTTGCAAGAGGGTGTGTTGTTTTGGGGCCTGTTGGGTTGTATAAATGCGTACAAACACATTTCGGCGTACCCAGTGAGCAGAGTGGGGCAAACATTTCGTAACCGGGCATGACCAGTGAAGTCCTAATGGCATCCAGAATCGCTAGATTCTTAGAACCGGTACCATGCATATTTATTTATGATCCGTCTTCCCGCCGCAAACCGGATCACTGCACTGGAGGGTCGAGGAGGTGGTAAACATGCATATATTCGCCAGTCTTCCAATTGGTCCATAGACTCCTATTTTAGTGAGCATATGTTTCGCGCGCTGCTTTTAGTGTGTCGTCCGTGCTCGAAAAAAAAAACATTAACCGTTCGTTCGGCGGCACGGTTTATGGTCACTGGACACGTGAGCTAAATGCAAAGTTTAGGGAGGAAGAAAAAAAAAAAAGAACGGTACACCCATAAATCAATCGCGAACATATTCATTAAGATAATGAACATAAACGGTTCGGGGCTGGCTGACGGTTCGGTCAGTTTTGGGAGGCAGCGCGCTGTTGCTAGCATAATCGTAAGCGGCACTAGTTAAACGGTCCATTTTTATGCCCATTTTTTGTTGTTGTTTCTTTTAACTTACGCCACACCACAAGTTTAACGCCAAAACAGGCCATCACAAATGTACGTGCTGTGATTGTGTTGGGTGAAAATATTTGAAGCAATTGCATTGCAACATTGCCCTTGGAATGTTTTTATCGACTGAGTGCGAGACTGACCCACGCAATGATATAAATGATATTGTTTGCAGTGCCCTTAATTCCTTTCCCGCACAGTAAAGGTATCAATTTGGAGGCAATTTTATCATACGCTGTTAAGGTGTGATCTAGGGTATGGTGTTAATTGTGAATTGATACAGCAATCCTCACCAAACCGATCGGCCGGTTTGCCGAAAACCGGTGAAAGTGTATTGTGCGTCGGTAACCCAAAATACAATATCAATCATTTTCACTTACACTGCACTTTTCTGTAAGTGTGAAACCGTAGCCGTAATGAAGTAGTCAAACGAAATAGATTTAAAATTGAGTTTTTAAAAATTAAAATTAAATAAATAAAATCAACCGCCAAAAAATTGATCCATGGTTTGCTTACGCATCATGCACACAAAACCAAGTACCATCTCAATATTGAACTCGCACAAAATAGCACTGTGGTTGCCAATATGTGTTGGTAGCCAAGAAAGCAATTGTAAGTTAAACGTTTCATCATCATCGGTGCATGGACATCATAACCTGCATTATGCGAACGATTCGTCGATTCATTTAAGGGATGTTAAAGCAAATGATGTTGCGTTCGTGCAACATCGTAAATGTGTACCCCCAATTGTATCATCGGCAAGGGAGAAGAATGTGCCTCCCTCATTGCGGTTTTTCAACAATTTTTCTCGCTTTGTGTGTGTGTAGGTGTGTGCTGGATTTAAGCCCTGGTGTTGATAAATGCCTTTTCCATCGTGGCCCAACACCGTTGGCCTCCATTTATTTTTGCGTTTTGGCTAGATTACGCTACAAATTAACTTGCCCGCCCAGGACCGGGGTTTGACCTGACAAACGGTTGGATCATATTTCGACAGGTTGTTTGCTTTATGTGCGAGGTTTTCGGGCATATATAATTGTCAATTGTGGGGCGCGATTGTTTTGGCTCTCTAGCGTGCCGGTGTTTGCCTTTGGGGGTGTGAAGAAAGGTGGTACTTTTTCCCAAATTTTATGATATTTTCTACAATAATGAGCATTTTTTTGTTTGCTGTTTTTGGTGTTGTTTATACCGGTCCGACCAAAGTAAGAAAAGTGCTGCCTTTTAAAGATGCTACCGGTAAGCAACCAGCAAAGATACTTTTGTTTGTTTTGCTGTAGAAAGACAATGAGTTTGGAGTGTTTATTTATTATTATTGCGATGTTGTGGCATTGTTACATCTGACCTTGCCCGTTAGCGTGGAGACGAAATTGTCATCACGATGGGGGAGTTATGTTTTGGTGCGACGCAATGACGGATTGAATCGTATTAAAGGTAATAAATTTAACACCAATTGCATAGGTTTATTGCACCCATAATATATATCTGGTGCTATGAATCATTTGGTAAGGTGTAGAAATCACCGCACAACAGTTTCTGTGTGATCTTCCAGCTTCTTTCCAGCGTTGCCTTGTCATCGTTACAAATGCTCAGTGTGCATGCGATACAAAGCGCAAATGTGCTTGCTCTGTTAGAATCTGTACGACTGAACGTTCTCTGCCTAGAAGGGAACTACTGGCTATTAGGCAATAGGTATGCAATTTGTTCTCATCTTGCCTTGGCGTCGATCGCGTCGGTTGAATTTGGTTCAAATGGAATTGTTTGTTTTGTTTTGTTTTTTTTTTGGTTTGCTCTCTTGCGCCGTCAAATATGAAGACAAGAATATGATGGTTTTACCAGCACAAAACTTAAAAAGGGAATGTCCCTTTCCTGGTTGCACACAGATGCGGTAACGGTGGCCTAATGGTGCGCCCTATTCCCCGCAGGAAGGGCATGGGAACAACCATTCCCAGGCTCCAAAAGCGTTTTGTGAGTCATACTGCACTGCCGCTACTTGCTGTTGATCATCCGGCCACGATAGAAACCCGTGTGTATATATATATATACAACTGGAGCAACCCGTGATCGGGTTTTTGCGAAACGGTTCGCAAGGGCAATAGGGCAACTTGGTTGGCAATCGGTGACAGGGCAATGAGCATTAGCTGCCGCACATGCGCACCTTAACCGTATAATGTGCAAAACATGTGGCCGCACCGTTCTTGAACCTAATTAAGCGTTGTTCCGATCAGTCATCACAGTACGGTGGGCGGGTTTTTTTTTCGTTTTTTTTTTCCTTTTGTACTTAACATTGGCTTAGTTCCGACCGACAGTGAAGTAAAAAACGAAAAAAAAACACACTAGTTCGCACCCTTTTCCTAAGAAAAAAAAATTACGAAAGGGAAAGGTGGAGTCGTTACGCTGATTTACTGCTACAGTTATTGTTAATTACGGTGCCAACATTGGTACTCGCACATCCGCTCCGGCAGCGTTATGTTCTCATTGTGCAGCGTGCGTTCAGCAGTAAGATCGCGTGTCGGTAAATCACGCCAAAGCAAAAAAAAAAAAACAATTGACGATGAGCTTCTTAACGATGCAATAAAATCAATATGCTCCGGGCAAACTATCGGCATGTTGCGGTGAAAGGAATAAAGTTATGAAGTTTTCCCTTTCGATGGCTAACAG